>JAZFAU010000075.1:0-362547 GCA_037178615.1 Dione vanillae
TAAATATTCATGAGACAGGCAAGCTTTCTTGTCATGGGCCTTGAGAGCCTGATGGATGGAATGTCAGGAAACTTGCTTTACTAACATTAAAACAAAAATATTTTATCATCATCATCATATATGTCTATATATATTTATTCAGACAGAATTTAAGTTATTTTAATATATCTATAGCCAAATATAAAATATTAATAACACAATAATAACATTTTAAAAAATTGTACTCATAGTCTATATATAGCAACGATGTAGTTTGTTAATCCAGTTATTCAATTAATTTGCCAGTTACATTAAAGTGGCTAAAACGCAATTATTAAATAGTTTAACAAAAAAACTATAGTTTGTTAATGAACAAAAGAACATGAATATAGGGCATTCCACTTCAACCGGACAGGCAAAAAAGATCATGGTTTCCAATTTTGGATAAATTTTAATATGTTAGAACTTTTTCTTAGCTTCACGCACATGGCAGGGTAGGCAGAGGAATCTGCAGGAAGTATATGAACCTAGTGTTAAGACACTCCGTTTCATAGTTCCTGCTTTATCCGTCCCCGTCAACCTCAACATAAATGTAAAATATTGGTACATTATTCGTTTATGAAATATAGGTGTTCAAAGGCTTAAAGAACTGTCTGACATGTACTCTTTTAATTTCCATTATCATATTTAAAAAATAAATAAATAAACAAAGTAGTGAAATATATTTCTTATAAAAAAGTTTTAATTATATTTTACTGAAACATTTTTTTAGTTTATATTAAAAAATTGCTGATTGACTAAAACATAGAATATTTTCTTTTTTATTTATTTTTTATGTATTTATGGTAAGAAAAATAAAAAGGACAGTCGTAGGAGGTGCAGCGTCTGTTGGCAAACGCGACAGTTTGTTGGTTCAATACCCACACAGGGAGGACAGATTATTTCATATCCATTTCCTTGAGCGAACTCTGGCAATTAGGCAAGCGCAGTGTTTAGTTCCGCTACTGAACACGTGTAGCCTAGAAAGGCGGAAAATGGGGAACGGAGTGTCTTAACAACAGGTTCCCATAATTCCAGTAGTTCCCCTCTGCCGCCTACCTTGCTATGAGCGGGATAAAGAGTTAAGAGGTAGGAGGAGGACGAAGCAGAAAAAGATTAATTAATTGTTCAAAATATTGGTATGCAAACCTACTAAAATATTTGTTTTGACTTTGTGTATTTGTATATATTTATTTGCAATTTCTTATTTAAAATAAACAAAATATTCACGGTGTTGCCGGTGTGAACTGATTTCCGGCAAGATTAGAAATTCCGTCGATTTCTGCTATACGCGGCATGGAGCGGAAACTTCAAATCTAGGAAATTTACTCTCGGGAAATATCGGCGCCAAGATACGGTGTGGGTATTTTTGGCACATTCGTTTCGAACCCCGCTGCGGCGTAATGAGAGTTAAATGCTTAACATCTACTACATCCGTACTGCCTTTATTGTAGATTGATTTTGGGCGACTCGTGCCAGAATTGCCGTTTATGTTCCGTTTCATAATATTTATTTCATTTCATTTGCCAAACCGTTGAATTTTTTGGTGATTAAATTGTTTTCTGTAATGTCGTGTAACTCATCTGTATTTAATTTGTGATGAATAACTAAAGTGTAGCAAAATGTACTCTTCGATTTATGTTTTACAAATTAATTACAAATATATCATACATTTATGTAATAATTGTGGTTATATTATAGAAATATTTGTAATTTAAAACATTTATATGTTAAAGAAAAAGAAATATTTTTTTTTTCCGAGATAAATAACATTTTAACTGTATAATAACAAACAATAAGAATAAGTAAATTTTCTTCTCTTAATTTTATAGACTACAGTTTTTTGTGTTTTATAGTCCTTGAGCTCAATATATATTTTAGTAATGGGTTTTTAGAAGGGATCGACGCAGCAATTTTACTAATAAGGTCTGGAAGATCTTATAAAAGAGAAAACTTTATATAGATCAACGTCTCAAAATCTCAGCAATGTTAATATCTTTAGAAATATAATAGTAATTGAAGGACTAATAACAGACTTAGTTTTTTACAAAAATTGTAAGGGAAAAAAATATTATTTATTTTGTTATAAAGAGACATAATCCTATGAATATTATAATTTGAGGACCGTCGTGGCGCAGAGGCGTAAACGTCTGCCTGTAAACGCGACGGTTTGTGGGTTCGATCCCACTCGGGGAAGATGGATTTTTTATTTCCATTTTCTTCGCTCTGGAAACTAGGCAAACCGCGGCGTTGAAATCCGCTACTCAACCCGCAATACCTCGAAAAAGGCGGAAAGCATCATATGGTTCCTGCAGTTTCCTCTGCCTAACCTGCCATGAGCGGGATAAAATGTGCAGCTAAAAAAAAGAATAATAATAGTTATTTGTGTTATAAAAAGGCCAATTCGAAAGATAGCAAGATTTATTTAATGATCCCAAATTTAAAAGTCAGGTTTTATCCAACTCAGTGGGAGGGACAGAACGCCCGCTGCGTTTAGTAGCGCTATACACTTATTCTCGTGGATTAGACTGATGGTGACATCAATTGTGTGTTTAACCTTTATTATCCCTTTTATTAAGGGTTATGTTACTTGAAACAGCTACTAAATAAGATAATGTTGTACGCTTCAAAGTAATTCAACGTGTCATCGTTCTAGCATTAAAAAGGGTCGATGATATTATGTGTAGTTGATCGACTCTGATATATTTTATTTTGTAAATATTAATTTTAGTATAATTTATTATTATACAAATATATTATAAATATTTTATAATATAATGTCCATTTTTTAAGTTTTCATTCAGTTAGTATTGTACCTACATTTCATTAAGATTTTAAAGGCTGATTCTGAATATTTAATAATAATAAAAATGTTTTTATTAAAACCTATTTGTAATTAAAATTCCGCCACCTGATTAATCAATTTAACTTTATTGTTAGTAAAGTTTTGTTACATTAAAAAAAATTAAATTATAACAAGAATCTTATTAAAATGCTTCATATATACAGTATTTACGTAATATTAGAAAATTCTGATTTCAGTCATCTGCTTAACACGGGCATGTTAACAGGCCAGCGATGCGAACACTGCCTTCCATGCGTTTTCCACAGATAAACTCCAGCCGGTCCACTCTCGTACAATAATAAACTTTGTGCCCAAAAGTAAACGATGAAAATTGCCTGCTAACTGGATGTGAATATATAATCATTCATGTAAATGAAATGCCTCGTAACCGACATTACGTAGTTTGCTCTCAATACAGAGAACTCAGGATGAATGGATTAACCGAATTTTGCATTGTTAATGGCTTTAAAGCCCATATGTAGGTAGGTGCTTGTGTAAATTGATTTTATAGTATTGTTGTAAAGTAATAGTATATTGTTATCATATCATTTCAAATTTAAAAGTTCAGGAATGCTTTTTATTTAAGTAGCTTTTTATTGTTCAAGCTGATTATCAATACTACATGTATGATTTTATGAGAACTATAAACTTATATATAATTTGAATTAATAATGAATTCTTATATTTTATTGGACAATATAAAATATTCTACCTAAAATAAATTTTATTTACATTACATGTTTTAATTTATTTAAGTACCAATTAACCAAGACAATCCTTAGTTCAACCTCACTTACATAGAAACATATTTATTATAAAACCACTTTACTCTCCATTTAAATATATCCATTTATACGATTACACCCATTGCGTTGAGAGTTAGACGCTATCCTAGTACATTAATGGCCTCTTTGTTATATAATATTTTTCAAGTATACGCTTTACCCTGTTCGTAGAACAGCTGACAGAAGGAGCTTGTCAATACTCCGACTCCATTGCTCATTTTCGACTCGATTCCATATCTGAACCTACAATAGCTGTATTTACAGTAACTTTTTCACCCTGCCACGTCCTTCTACAACATTATAGCTTAATAAAGTATTACAAGATTACATAAACATCCCCAAATTCGAAATGACCACATATGAAACTAATTATCTAGATATTTAAATAGAATAGACGTAAAAGTGTTTTTAAAATAATTATTAAAAACTTTTTTCTGTAGTTAAACAATCCACCAGGCAGCAGTAACTTTTACAAAGTAAATCCTAAAGCTTATATTATGTAAGAACATGTTACATCGTGTTACAGACGAGACATAAAAAACAAACAATTTACCAAGAGATAACTGTAAGCAGAATATACCTACTGCCAAAAAGGACAGGGTGCAAAATAAACGAATCCACTAAATGAAAGTTACGCAAAAATATTTCCTATTTTGTGCGCCATTAGTCCTGATATCGTGTAAGCTATGATAGTTGGTGTGCAACGCAAAGCAAAATATATGGTGGACGCAAATGAGGAGTACATACTACGTGCCCAAGAAAATTGAAATAGACGACGCTATAAGTTTGTTTACATGTACATATACATGAGTATTTATATTAGAATAAGCTAGACTTCTTGAATGTTAGTAATGGGGGTAGTAAAGTGGACTTTGCAATATAATGGGTATATGAAATATTGAAATTGCTCCAAGGTGAACTGAAAAATGAACTAGCAATTGCAATAAATTCACTATTCTTTTAATAAAATAAAAGAAAATGTGCTTAATGTTATAATTTAATTAATTACGGTGTTTAAATAGTGAATTTATTGTACGGTCTGTATTTTCTTTAACGTGTACGGTAAACAATGTTCATTGTTTCGAGATTTGAAGGGAGACAGGACGAAGTGCGGAACGTGCGAGGACCGACCCTCGGGGGATTTGTGGATCAGATTTTTCAATTTTTATTTGCTTCTGTAAGTGCCGATGCCGACACAGCGTTCTGTGGAAATGGCTGGCGAATTTACTATTTTTATTCCCGGTACATCTAAAGCCAGTGACACCTGTCTGTTTACCCTTTGGTTAGAACAATTGAAATGAACTATCGTACAACGAAATCATGAAATTCAATTTCAGCTACGACTCTGGACATAAAAAAATGGAAAATGAGGACTTCAGTGATAGTTTTTATAGTCCATTATTTTTTTTAGCTTCACGCTTTATCCTGCATATTGCAGGGTAGGCAGAGGGAATTGCAGGAACTAAATGAACCTAGTGTTAAGATACTCCGTTGCTTAGTTTGCTGCTTTCTTCGTCCCCACTTTCCGCCTTTATTGTGGCATTACATGTTGAGTGGCGGAATTCAACGCCGCGCTTTCCCTAGTTTCCGAGCACATAAATATATGAATAAGAGCGAAGAAAATGGAAAATAGAAAAATCCATCTTCCCCGAGTGGGAATCGAACCCAAAAACCGTCGCGTTTACAGGCAGACGCTTACGCCTCTGCGCCACGACGGCCCTCATTCATTCTTATTTTTACTATAAATAGGTTTTCTTTTAATTTATTTTAGTTCTTTAAGGACTTTTTTCAAATTTATCATAGTAAAAATAAATATAAATGAATCGTTGTATGGATAAAGGTAAAATAAATATGTCATTCCTCTCTTACATGTTGTACACTTATTTGAATTTAAAATTACAAATGAATATTATTTACTACATTAGAAACCTAAGGATAAAACTTTAAAGAAAGAAACTGTTTGTTCAGATTGCATTAAATTTTTAAGATAAGCGCAAAAAACAAATAAAAGTGATTGACTTTCAAGATATATACATATGTTTTCGAATGCGTGAAATAATAAAGTAGTAGTAAATTTACTAAACTAGTAAATTTTGATGGCCATGACCAACGCAAGAGTGTCAAATATACAGCGTTTTCAAACTTTATCACTATACAAAGTTAAATTAGGATTTACCCTGTTATGTAAATTGCTTGTACAAGTAACACGAACAGGTGCTTTTAAGTAACCCGTAGATGTCACAGCAAAGCAGTTACAACTTAACATATATTTACTCGTGCAATACTTACTTTATTTTCTTGTTGTAATTAAATATTTTCTTTTATGCAATCTTTGCTTTTTTATTGAATAAACTAATTGTTTATTATGTTTACATTTTATTTAGTTTTATTTCCTTCTTCATTTTATTATAGGTAGTTTAGTATTAGTTATAATTTAGTAGTAAAGTCATGCATAAGGCCAATAAGATAATAAGACAATTGGATTGTCGTAACAAAGTATATAAGCTAGAATCCTATATGTATATAGTTCTATATATAAATTGTACTTTTTTATTGTACGTGGAAAATAAACCTTTCTCGTAAACCCATTTTTACATACCCATAACACTAAGTTGACTGTCAAAAAATTTTGATATGCCCAAATAAACTGTAGACACACTATCGTCAATAATTAGTTTGAGTGTCGAGTAAAGGAACCTCGAGATTGATGACTTTGGCATAAAGGTCTGTCGGTGATAAATTGCCTAATATTAGCTCATGATTTGGGTATTTGCGTATAGCTTGTGACACTATTTATCACACAGTTTTTGTTACTATGATAGAGTAGACATTTTTTTTACCAAAATTAAAATAAATCTGTGTGTTTTAATAGAAATATATCGACATATACATTGTCTCTATAATTAACATAGTGACCTTTCGTCATCCAACGGTTAAATATTAATATTCTTGACATATTTCATAGGGTTACAGGCTAGTATAAATTATGGACAATATTATAAATAATTTTAGTGGCGTCTCCATACTGTATACAACTTATATACGACCAAAGTATATAAAATATATTCCAATATCCTGGATTGTCGTGGCGCAGAGGCGCAACGTCTGCCTGTAACGCGACGGTTTCTGGGTTCGATTCTCAGTCGGGGAAGATTTTTCTATTTCCATTTTCTTCGTTTTGGCCAACTAGGCAAAGCGCGGCGTTGAGTTCCGCCACTCAACACGCAATGCCTCGAAAAAGGCGGAAAGCGGGGACAGAGAAAGCAGGGACTAAGCAACGGAGTGTCTTAACACAAGGTTCCCACGGTTCCTGCAGTTCCCTCTGCCTACCCTGCCATGTGCGGGATAAAGCGTGAAGCTATAAAAAAAATATCCTTAATCAACATTAACTTACTGTTTATATAGACAAAGATTAAATACGGATTGTCTTAAAGCTGGACAGTAGCTGGAAAGTACAAAAAAAATGTGTGCCTACATGTTCTTCTTTATATAAAAATAAACTCGAATATAATACGTTATTACGAGCGTAAGCGGTTCACAAGAATTCTTTATCTAATCTAGAAACAAAACATAAGAAGAAGGAGCAAAATATTTATCATTCTAATAACATTACGTCACTCGTGACTATATTTATAACAGGTTTCATTTATCAAATATATACAAGTCACTTCAATATCTCAAGATATATATAATTAAGATGATGTCTTAGTATTGCTATAGCGCGTTGAAATAACGCTAACAAACAGGTATGTCTAAAACTCTATTAACCGAGCACAAGGCTGTTCGTTTGGTAATACAAACAAGGTCCGAAATTTTGGATGTACCCAGTGACATAGTTTGTGTTTCATCAACCACTGAAAGGCTCGGACGAGCCTATTGAAGAGGTTGAATGTACACATTGGTTGGTACGCGAGCGACAACCGGATTTGATTTAGCTGCTTTTGTATAGTGTTTAAATCGCTATAAATAATCTTTTTTAATAAATATTAATAAATTTAACGATACACATCTTTTGTATAATTTAAATTAAATAATAACAGTTAAAAATACTAGTTATAGTCAGTATTTGTAGTTTACTACATAAATACTGAACTGATGAGCATAAGGCAGCTGAAAACAATATATTTTTTGTTTATAGTCCTTATCTATCAATTAAAAATCATTTAATAAAAAAGCCTTTCATTGATTCTTGCCACTTTTGGACATAATATTATTTAATAGCTTCATAATATTAATTATTGTATGATTTTATAATTTATTAAATTTTTGTTGAGTTTACGTAATTTTAATATTTCCATGCAATCGTACAACTGAGTAGAGGCCTCCAAAATAGGCTATTTGTTTCCAATTTTCTCCGCTTAATTCCAATCAGAGACGCCAATTTTCTTGAAATCTTCTTGCGATCGTCACAATTTAGTTGACAACGGCTAGATGATAGAACAACTTCTTGAGCTTTATATAACAGCAATGTACAATTGTACGTGAATGATATATAATTATTGAAATTGTGTAAACAATATGTTTAACCTATATTTATATAGCATTTTCTATTCAGATTTTGTCAGAATTGTAAACAAATTAAAGAAAACTCATTAAATTATAAGTTAAATTACAACTACCAAAAAATTATTTTTATTCTCACTTAAAATGAGCTTGGTAACGGTATTATAAAACATTTACAGCTTTAATTTATCAAGCTGTAGGTAGAACTATACTTTTTCATTATAAAGTAATTGACTAACGAGCTTGACCGCGATGTTGCGGGCGGGATGCGAGTATCTTATTAACGCTGTACATAACGTATTAGCTTTTAATTAGTGTTTATGCGATATAAACAATGTACAGTAGGTTCCCATATTTTATCATTGGCGGTAAATATTGCTACAAGAAAAGCTTTATTTTTCCTATTATATTATAAAAAATGTTACTGTAATTTAATAGTAACAATAAAGCTCGATTGAAATGAAATCATCTCCATTAACTTAAAACAACGAGGTCAGACATGTCAATAGAGTTATACAGCACGTACGAGAAAATTCTTTACTGCCAATGCTACGCAGTGCTTCGAGGACTTTTAATTGCTTATTTTATAAATATGAATAGTAATAATATTATTTAATATTAAAATCGCTGAAACTACATACTAAAATTTTATCAAATATTACATAAAATATCGAGGACCGTCGTGGCGCAGAGGCGCAACGTCTGCCTGTAACGCGACGGTTACTGGGTTCGATCCCCAGTCGGAGAAGATGGATTTTTCTATTTCCATTTTCTTCGCTCTGGCAAACTAGGCAAAGCGCGGCGTTACGTTCCGCCAATCAACACGCAATGCCTCGAAAACGGCGGAAAGCGGGGACGGAGAAAGCAGGGACTAAACAACGGAGTGTCTTAACACAAGGTTCCCACGGTCCCTGCAGTTCCCTCTGCCTACTCTGCCTTGAGCGGGATAAAGCGTGAAGCTAAATAAAAAAAAATTATATAAAATTTTAAATATCGTATATAATGCTTACTTCAACTTATAAAAAAATATATTTTTCTAAGCTCTAAAACTTCGGCTTTCCATAAAAAAACAACTTTCAAAATATACACGATTAATCCTAGTTGAAAGTTTAAATTGTATAGAGATCTTTCACAAGGGTAGATTCTAAGACATAATATAAACATATTTTTTAGTGAGTTTTCCACATCCATTTGAGGAATTATTTTAAATGAAAATAAAACATAAATTTACTTTATGATTATTAAAAATAATTAGGATTGAAGACAATTCAATATATTATTAGATAATAACTTTATCTTATTTCTACGAAACGTTACAAGTAAAGCTAAATATATACCTGCGATATTTCTTGATTCTGACTAATTGGATTGATGGAGCGGCCCTCACAAATCTGTCAGTCGTTGATAATGAACGAGCTGGCAAAATGAGGTTTTGTCTACTATGGGAAACTATTTTCCGCGAAATGGTGCCCTTTGCCGGTGTAATGCTAGCAAAAAAAGACTATATGAAAAGAGTGAAACTAAATATTTAAAACACAAGAAGCGGTGTTGGAGACTGGTCGTATAAACCAACTTTCTTAGTTTTCTTCAAATTTCCTGAAAATATATTATAAAAAGGATAACTTCGGATGAAAATATCGTTTTTTTTTAAGTTTTATAATAAATTAATACCAATTGCAATTTTATAACGATTACAATATTTTCTAGATTATTTTTAACTAATTTTATTTTATTGTATTATATTGCATTGCGAGTGGCACTCAGCAAGGAGACAGCATTACGCTTCATTCACCATTTTGCCTGTGAAAGCATCATCATATCACTATGCAATCTGCATTTCAGTAATGGTTTACCCGCAACTTACATAATAAATGAGGGTACCGTGCCAAAAACGGAAATAATGGTGTGTACTCAAACCGACATGAAAAAATACTCATGGCTGTCATTAATTTTCATTTCCTACAATGTCCAGGATTGCTGTCTTGAGTAGAGCAGAAAAGAGCGATAGTCAGTTTATTAGTGCCACTGTGGAGCCACATAAATAATTCTAACGCTTGAAGTCAAATATAACTTTATTTTTATCGCCTAATGTAAATTTCGTGTCGACTCGATTGGCTTCAGCATATAAGTGCTGAAATTTAGTTACTTTATGGACTTAGTAAATATTGATATAGACATGTATAAAGAACTACAAATCCCATTAGTACTTGTATTTAACTGTGTGATACATTTATATTGACTTTTTTTTGTTTGCATTTAAATGTGCGAGAATATGGACCTATTCTTGAAAACTATTAAAGCATATGATGCTGCTTTTGGATGTTTTTCTAAAAAACCTCACATTCCAGGAACTTTAATAGAAATGTTATAAAAAAATAGTAATTTAAGCACATTTAATATAAGATTCTAAATCATCTACCTAATTAATGTTTTTATAGGGAACATACTACTACCACTAATTAAATATTTTCTTTGCAATATGAAAACGTAATATAAGTTTTCAATGTTAGTCTATTATTTTACTCACATTTATTATAATGAATTCATTGAGTAATTATTTGAAGAGGCAGCTGCATTTCCAGCTATTACTAGAACTCAGTTTATCCTATTAAGAATATTTATTCATAATTTCACATTTAGCTTCATGTGTATTTAAAATATTTCGAGATAAATTTCTTTTTCTACACAGCTTCACGCTTTATCCCGCAAAAAAAAGAGTAGGCAGAAGGAACCACAAGAACCGTGGGAACCTACTGTTAAGTCACTCCGTTTCTTGTTTTCCACCTCTTTCGAGGTATTGCAGATTCTACGCCTCTGTGCTACGACCGTCATAACATTATAAGATTTAAAAAAAACTTCTTGAATGTAGCTTCACGCGTTGTCCCGCACATAGCAGGGTAGGCAGAGGGAACTGCAGGGACCGTGGGAACCTAGTGTTAAGACACTCCGTTGCTTAGCCCCTGCTTTCTCCGTCCCCACTTTCCGCCGTTTTCGAGGCATTGCGTGTTGAGTGACGGAACTCAACGCCGCGCTTTACCTAGTTTACCAGAGCGAACAAAATTGAAATAGAAAAGTCCATCTTCCCCGACTGGGGATCGAACCCAGTAACCGTCGCGTTACAGGCAGACGTTGCGCCTCTGCGCCACGACGGTCCTCAGAATGTACATAATTACTAGTACTTAAATGTAATTACTAATATTCAATTTCAACATCTATGGTACAAAATTGCACAAATATTCAGCTTTTATTAAGGTCTATAAAACTATTAAGGTTAATATCTTTTATATTTTCACTCAACAGGCATATTATTTGTATATATAAAAGAGCTTTGTTGATGATTTTTCCATTCAAACTTGTTTGCTTAGCTTTTTAAAATATGGATCATTTGCTGTTGACCTAGATTAAGCTTCTATTATAGATAATATTGAAATATTATTCTTGTTTAATTAACTTCCTTCAATTTAAATACCAATATTTAATAAAAGTTTTTGAATTTTTACTTTGATGTATTTTTATGTTCTTATTACATTGTTAAGGAAAAGTAGATATAAATGGTTAATCGAATTGATTATTTTTAAATATGTAATTTTAAATTTCTTCCGTAAAAACGATAAAGTGGCAAAATTCTCCCTAAATAAGATTTGGTATTATCGGAACATGACTTGTTTCACAAACTATTATAAAAAACATATTTAACATCATATTTATTTAAATAAAAGAGCTTTTGGCATCCACTGACACTATAATTAATCATGTGTTATTGTGTATTTATGTAACGAAATAATTAGCAAACTGCGACACAACGAAGTACGAAGTTAATTTTAAATTAATTGATTTAATTATTGAACAAATATTCTACCGTTAATTAGTTATTAATTATGGAACTATATAATATTCTAAGCTATTGAACACGTAATTTAACGAATTAGTTAAACATATAACCACATTTAGTGATTAAAACTACTTTGATCCTCGTACTAACAATTAAGCATAAGCAAAGATAAATATATGAAATACTGAGGTCCGTCGTCCGTCAGAGCCGCTGCATCTGCCTGTTTCTGAATTCGATTCCCACTTTAAAACGATGGATTATTTCATTTCCATTTTTTCACGTGTCAGCGTTGACTTACACCACTTTACGGGCAATGCCTCAGAAAAAGGCGGAAAGTGGAAAACGGAGTGTCTTAATGCTAGATAGAGCCCACACTTCCTGCAGTTCCCTCTGCCTACCCTGCTGTAAGCAGCATAAACATGCTTTATGCTGCTTACAGCAGGGTAGGCAGGGTAAGCTAAAGAAAAAATGAAAAAAAAATGAAATATATGAAACATCATATATATTGAGATAAACAAAGATACCTATACTATATTCCGTAAAATTAATTTACATTCATGAGCATAATTCAATAATTTTAGTATTACACTAGCATGATATGGTTGTGCCGTCAGGCGTATCCTACAATAATACTCCACAATTGAATAATTAGGTGTTGTTTGAAGTGCAAACCCAGATTGTATTTGCACAATAGCCCCAGAGACTGAAAGCTGTTCTATATATCTCAACCAATATAACGAGTTAACTGAACACTTCACATAAATTATTCATGTATTTTGCGACAACTATACGTATACAGCCTGTACATATATATATTAAATAAACATAACATTACTGTCATATAGCCAGTATGAATATGCAAACTATGATCACTAGTCATGGAAGCTTTCATTCGCATTAATAAGTTATAAAGTTTGTTGATGTATTAGGAACTTAAATAAGCAGTATTCGTCGTAATATCTTATAAATCATACAATGTCTATAATATATAACTTATCACCAACATATAAATATACAATATACATGTTAGTGTTCCTTGGTCCATAGTACATTTTAAACGTGATTTTCACACAGATTGCTTTGTAAAGATACTTATCTTGTCCTTCCACATATCTTTTCTAAAAAAATCTTTGAAGAAAATAAAATAATTGTTATTGTAATTTGGAGAAAAAAACACAAATGAAATTATTTCCAAAGTAACAGTAACACTTAATTTATCAGACGAAGCTTTTAAGAAGAATAAATCCAAGCTATCGGTCGGCTGCAATTATCCTCAATTTTTTTGGGGATAGCTAATTAGCCCAATGGACTGAGACGTTAAGGATAATTATCTTCATGATGAATGAGATCGGAAGTCGATATGGAAAGATTGTCAGTTGAGTACAGGATTAAGAAACTATTGTTTTATTATTATTTTTATACTGTTCTACTGATAAGTCATATATTATACCTCCTTATGTTTATCTATTAAATTAATAAAATAAACATTTATATTGGTCAGGTCATTTTCGTTCTGGTACAGTGGGTCTGCAAACGGGTTGGTTGTATGTTTCCAGCTCTGGCGAATCAAGAGCTGTCGGTGAGTACGGATCAGCAGTTATCATATTATCATTAGTGATGTGGTCTTAACATTGGGTTATCCTTGGTGTATGTGGAATATATTATAAAGTTAAAAGAAAATAAAAAGTAAAACACTTGCTGTTTCGATATTTATTTTTAGGGTTCCGTACAAAAATTAAAAAAACGGAACCCTTATAGAATCACTCGTGTTCCTGTCCGTCCGTCTGTCACAGCCAATTTTCTCTGAATCTACTAGACCGAATCAGATGAAATTTGGCAGGATGGTGTAATGCCCTGACCCGAACACAGGTGTGTAACGTAAAAAATATTTTTTTGAAATAAGGGTAATTTTCGGAGGATAAATTAGGTAATTAAAAAAAAATGAAAGGGCTTGTTATTATTATCTCGAATATATATTTTTTAATTTTTTAAAATAAGTAGTTTCTATGATATTCATGAAATAAGCCGAATATTGACCATTCCTCCCCCTCCCCCCATAATCTCCGTAACTACTGGGCCGAAAAATTTGAAAAAATTACTGAATTTAGTTTATGTCTTGTAGATTACAGGATATATATACATATAATGATTTTTATAAATTTAAAATAAAACGGTAAATTCGATAAAAAATGTTTTTCGGGTTAGCTTCACGCTTTATCCCGCACATGGCAGGGTAGGCAGAGGGAACTGCAGGAACCATAAGAACCTAGTGTTAAGACACTCCGTTACTTAGTCCCTGCTTACTCCGTCTCCGTTTTTAGGGAAAAAACTTTTCAGGGGAAATATTTCATTATATTGTGTACGGAACCCTTTCCACGCGAGTTCAACTCGCACTTCACCGGTTTTTTTAGTTAAAAGTTCCTATTTTAAAAATTTGTAATACATAAGTGTTGTATAGCGCTAGAAACTTTTTTATTCTTATTCGTTAATTTGATTAAACAATAAATATTTGTAGGGCAAGGGCAAGGGCATCTGAATTCTGTTTATTATATAGATGCGAAACATTTAAATAATTTAATTTTCTTTACTTAATAAATGTCGTATATAATATGGCAAAATTAAGTTTAGCAAACCGTAAAATTAATAATAACAATAACATTAAAAATAAAACGATCATCCTCTTCCATAATACATTAAGTCAATCGAGAATGTAAATCCATGCAATCAATAATAATGAGGGTTAATAAAAATCGTGATTGGATATTGAGCTCCGACAACAATCGGATTAAAGCGCGCCCAAACGGATATTTCTAGAATCCAATAATACTACGCTTGCATCTTTATCAAAATACAATAATATTTACACAAATAAATAAAATAGATATATTTATGACTTTTTTTGTTCTTTACCTACCCCTGTCTCGCATACAGCAAGGTGGCATTGCCTTAAAAGGCTCCAATTTCCGATCGATTTTTAAGAATTTACATATTACGTGGCATAACTCAACGCCGTCGCCAATTTTCTTACACGACTAACGTATAATACAATAATTCATTAAGGTGGTAATCGAATCCACAACTACATATAATATTTTTATGATTTTTAAAGTGTTAATCCACACTGAGGATAGAAAAAAAATACTTAAAGAAAACGTATATAAATTTGAACGCAGCGGGACTCGAACCCGCGCCCTGCAATTCCACCTGCCCAACACCAACTGTCCGCAACTGGGCGCGGGTTCGAGACCCGCTGTGTTCAAAATTTTTATATGTTTTCTTTAAGTATTTTTTTTAAATATAATATTTTCCAGTCAGAACCACTAAGTATTTTGATTATCAATTTAAAATTTATTTTTACGCAACAACTGTACTGTATAAATGTGACATACAAATAAATATAAACATCATAACGTTACCCGTTCATTGTTTCTTATTTCTTGTAAAACCGCTCACGTCACTACACAAACGGGAGAAAAAAGATATTGCTAATAGAACTACATTGCTCTTTCATCAGAGCAATTCCTGTGGTTCAACGGAGGAGCTATATTGCCAGTTCTTTTTCCTTTTAGCACTACGAGTACAATACATTCGTAACAGAAACATATCCTCTCAACAATTTAGTTTGTATTATCTTTTTAAATCAACAAGTTATTCCTTTGTGTTAACTTTAATATATCTGAATGATAACACACAGTTGTTTTTAAATTGCTACTTCATGAAGCTTTTATAAGTGCCTACAGAAGTTTGCAGCTGAGAACGAATATAACTTATATAACTTATTTTAGTGCAATTTGACAAATATGTTAAGCTTTTAACATAAATTCGTAAATAAAAGAGAAAGAAGAAAAGTTTTCTAAATATTAGTAATTTTTTTTATAAAATATGTTTTTTGAATTTAATAATATTGTACATTTATTTTTTAAAAGCAATATTTTATATAATAAAGAAAATTTAGCTCATTTAAATTTGTAAAAGCTCAACTTCCTATACACAAACAGCATAGTAACTCTCTTGTACTCGATACGGCACAGATACAGTAGCGTGGAAGATTGATAGGACTATCCGGAACAAGATCTGAGACTGGCACCGATCGGTCCGTTACGTTGCACTAGGTAACTAAGGTAACGTCTATGCATTTTTACTGCAATACGAGTACGATATTGTTAAGTTTAAAATAGGTTTTTGTAAATCATTCTCAACAATGTTTTATTAAATAGATATGGAGATTCGATTCCTACTCGGAGATGACAGATTATTTTATTTCCATTTTTGTCGCTCTGCTAACTAGCCCGGCGGTGAGCTACGTCACTCAACACGCCATATTTCAAAAGATGTACAGCGATGTATCTTAACAACAGGTTCCCATGGTCGCTGCGGTTCTCTCTGCCTACCATGCTTTCTCGCTCATAAAGCGTGAAGTTAGAAAAAAATTGATTAAATAATAGTTTCGAAATAATATTACCATAGCTTCACGCTTTATTCCGCATATAGAAGAATTGTATTGACTCAAATACGGATTGAACAAATCTTAGGCTTAGGCTCAGTAAATGCAAAAACTTGATTTTTTCATTTATTGAGCTCTATTTCTTAATTATATTGAGGTGTTGCACTTATGAAGTATATTTATTTAGTTGTAAATGTCCTATATATTAAAATTTTTAGTTTCACCTAGAACACGTTGAATGTTTATGTTCATTACTATAATATAATAAATGCTTAATTATTTCAAACACAGAACGCTTGCGGCGGTTGGTTTTATATCACGCATTGAAAAGCTAAGAGTACATAAATTTAATTCGTATTTACTATTAAATAATAAAAGCTTATCAATGTTTGTATTACAATATTTAATTTTGATTTTGTAAATTTGTCAAATATTTAATTTGGATGTTTACTGAAAAATTTATTAATTGATTTTAGAACTACATGTAATTATATATTGGCAGATATAATGAACTGAATAATTAAAGTGAAATATTTTAATTAGGTCAACTTTTAAATTTCAAACTGATTTTAAAAGTTTAATAAAGAAAAATTAGCAAAAATCCTTTTATATAGTATAATAAAATAAAATTATTATATTATTATGTTATTTATTTAATTAAGTATTTGATAAACAGTTATAATTAAGCTATTTTGCAGTATAAAAAAGCTTTATATTTTTACCAGATATTTTTTTAAGTTTGTTGAAGCTTTTGTAACAAATAGTATATGTATATATACCTGTATTAAAAAAACATATAATATGTCAGTATGTATATGCAGTATATGTATTAAAATTTTATGAGAATATATTTAATATATTATATAAGCTGTAGCGTTTATTTTGTCTTATATATGTTATTTTTGTAATGTCTATATTATGCTTATTTTACTCGTTTTTTACTTTAACCTTCTTTACATTTATTTTCAAACAACCAGTCCTACATTTGCCAAAAGTTGTCTGTTAGAGATTGCTTGAAGTAATAAGACCTTTGCATACTTTATGTAATTCTGTATTTTTATATCGTTGTTTATTGTTCTGCATGTATGCAGTAAACTTTTAACAAATAATAAAAAATGTATTTAAAAATGTAAGTGGGTCATTCGTTTCAAATATCTATTATTACTTAAACATAAGCGAGGACCTTAGTGTCCATAGTGGCACAGAGATTCCCAAACGGGGAAGATGGATTTTTCTATTTCCATTTTATTCACTCTAGAAACCAGGCGGCGTTGAATTCCGCCACTCAATACGCATTACCTTGAAAATGGCGGACAGCAGGGACGGATAAAGTAGGGACTAAGCAACGGAGTGCCTTAACACTAGGTTCCTATGCTTCCTACAGTTCCCTCTGTCTACCGTGCCATGTGCAGGATAAAGCGTAAAGACATAAAAGAAATGAAACCAAATATATGACCCCTTATATTATTAAAATGCTAATCCTTGAACACACATTTAAATAATTAAACTTATAAATCAAATATACCTGAGCCTTAAGATAGGCTTTTACCAAGCAAAGCTTAGTAATTGATCCGTTACCAGTGACAGCGCGTCCAATTATACTGGAAATACTAAACCATTTCGTATATAAATAATTTACAGATACAAGTAATTGTTTTGAAAACAATCTTATTGACGTATTTATTTAATTATACTATAAATTAAAGTTGAGAAATCTTTGTTTAAGACTTTACATTTCGTGAAATCTGTAGAAATTAGTTTATTACAACAATTTTAATACATATTATATCTTTATTGAATATATACATTATATATAAGCTGGATACTTACTTTTTTTATAACTTCACGCTTTATCTGGGTAGACAGAAGGAACACTTAGCTGGGTAGACAGAAGGAACTGCAAAATCCGGATTAACCTAGTATTTAGACTTTTTTTACCTAGTATTTTTTTTTTGATCTTACAAACTCGATTGTATCATTCGTATCGTTGGGGATCCAAATATCTGTGAAAGGCTAGACACTTTGGCGCTGCGTAGAGACGTTTCCTCGCTGTGCGTTCTCTACCGCTTATACCATGGAGAGTGTTCTGGAGAACTGTTTGATCTGGTGCCTGCCGCTGAATTCTCCAACCGCACAGTACGACACAAATTAAAGTATCATCCCCACCATCTGGACACATGGAATTCCAATACTGTGCGGTTCCGTAGGAACTTTTTTCTACGTACACTACTGTGGAATAGCCTACCTGCGGCAGTGTTTCCAGATCGATACGACATAGGTACCTTCAAAAAGCGTGTCTACGTGCACAAAAATGGTGCACATACAAATAAAACTAATGAGGTTATTTACCTCATTAGCCTACCTGTAAAATATGTAACTGTCTCTTTGAATGATACTTTAATCATGTATAATAATTATCACGACATCGTTATAGATAGAATAAATAAAGAAATGCTTTAAAATATAGGTAATTAGAAAAATAATTGAATTTCAAATCGATATTATTATTTTACTGGTTTTCAAGATTTTACGATTGTTAGTGCAGTAGATAAATCTTATTTAGTATTATAATGTGTGGTTTCATATATAAGTAACAAATTACTAAAATATTGTTTTCGGTTAATTAGCCTATTAGATTTTCATTTAAAACTTCCTTTAGCGTTTACGTAACGTAATATGCTCATACATAAGTGGTCGTTTGTCCAAGGTTTGTAGACTCTATGTTGCATAAACGCTTGAGAGGTTGCGACGAGACGGCTCGGACCATGCGCGGATGCTGACACACTAAATATATATTTTTTTATAGCACTTTAATCTTTATTTTCATAACGTTAGAGACTTACGACCAGTATGACGCAGTAAAATCCTACTTACGTAGGACAAAGCGAATTTTATTGAAACCCCCCTTGCTTCCGTTGTACCAGCAAAATTGCGTGAATATAATGCCCCTAGATTTTATTTCAGTGCAAAATGTTAAGTACTCATACATTATCCCTATAAGCCTCAAATTCGTTTTACCAGACCTTTTACGAATTGCTTGAATTACGCATACATTCAAATTGCTTAAACTAAGTCTAGCTCATAAGTCTTAAAGTAAAAGCTCCAAAAAACAAAATACATACACACACATGCGCGCACAAAAGCTACTTAACCATATGTCATCATGTCGTTACTCACCAAAAATAAGTGCTACAGATGCTTTATCTCGTTTTCCCTTTCACAACGTTTCACAACGTCTATACGTATTATACAATGGGCTACTGTGTAAAATAATGCAAACGAAATCTCCTTTTAATTACACTGCCAGAGATGCAAAAAAGTCAGTTTGCTAAGTCTATTATTGATAAGCTCTGTTAGGTCTGGTCAAAGTTTATTTAAATAAGTATCAATTAGTACTATAAACTAAATCAATATATTAATTTTGTAACGATTTAAGTACTATCAGTACTATCAGTACTTTGTATGGTGCATAATAACGGGTATGATTGATTGATTTGATTGATTGATTGATTGATTATATATATATGTATATATATATATATATATATATATATATATATATATATATATATATATATATATATATATATATATATATATATATATATATATATATATATATATATATATATATATATATATATATATATATATATATATATATATATATATATATATATATATATATATATATATATATATATATATATATATATATATATATATATATATATATATATATATATATAATCAATCAATCAATCAATCAAATCAATCAATCATACCCGTTATTATGCACCATACAAAGTACTGATAGTACTGATAGTACTTAAATCGTTACAAAATTAATATATTGATTTAGTTTATAGTACTAATTGATACTTATTTAAATAAACTTTGACCAGACCTAACAGAGCTTATCAATAATAGACTTAGCAAACTGACTTTTTTGCATCTCTGGCAGTGTAATTAAAAGGAGATTTCGTTTGCATTATTTTACACAGTAGCCCATTGTATAATACGTATAGACGTTGTGAAACGTTGTGAAAGGGAAAACGAGATAAAGCATCTGTAGCACTTATTTTTGGTGAGTAACGACATGATGACATATGGTTAAGTAGCTTTTGTGCGCGCATGTGTGTGTATGTATTTTGTTTTTTGGAGCTTTTACTTTAAGACTTATGAGCTAGACTTAGTTTAAGCAATTTGAATGTATGCGTAATTCAAGCAATTCGTAAAAGGTCTGGTAAAACGAATTTGAGGCTTATAGGGATAATGTATGAGTACTTAACATTTTGCACTGAAATAAAATCTAGGGGCATTATATTCACGCAATTTTGCTGGTACAACGGAAGCAAGGGGGGTTTCAATAAAATTCGCTTTGTCCTACGTAAGTAGGATTTTACTGCGTCATACTGGTCGTAAGTCTCTAACGTTATGAAAATAAAGATTAAAGTGCTATAAAAAAATATATATTTAGTGTGTCAGCATCCGCGCATGGTCCGAGCCGTCTCGTCGCAACCTCTCAAGCGTTTATGCAACATAGAGTCTACAAACCTTGGACAAACGACCACTTATGTATGAGCATATTACGTTACGTAAACGCTAAAGGAAGTTTTAAATGAAAATCTAATAGGCTAATTAACCGAAAACAATATTTTAGTAATTTGTTACTTATATATGAAACCACACATTATAATACTAAATAAGATTTATCTACTGCACTAACAATCGTAAAATCTTGAAAACCAGTAAAATAATAATATCGATTTGAAATTCAATTATTTTTCTAATTACCTATATTTTAAAGCATTTCTTTATTTATTCTATCTATAACGATGTCGTGATAATTATTATACATGATTAAAGTATCATTCAAAGAGACAGTTACATATTTTACAGGTAGGCTAATGAGGTAAATAACCTCATTAGTTTTATTTGTATGTGCACCATTTTTGTGCACGTAGACACGCTTTTTGAAGGTACCTATGTCGTATCGATCTGGAAACACTGCCGCAGGTAGGCTATTCCACAGTAGTGTACGTAGAAAAAAGTTCCTACGGAACCGCACAGTATTGGAATTCCATGTGTCCAGATGGTGGGGATGATACTTTAATTTGTGTCGTACTGTGCGGTTGGAGAATTCAGCGGCAGGCACCAGATCAAACAGTTCTCCAGAACACTCTCCATGGTATAAGCGGTAGAGAACGCACAGCGAGGAAACGTCTCTACGCAGCGCCAAAGTGTCTAGCCTTTCACAGATATTTGGATCCCCAACGATACGAATGATACAATCGAGTTTGTAAGATCAAAAAAAAAATACTAGGTAAAAAAAGTCTAAATACTAGGTTAATCCGGATTTTGCAGTTCCTTCTGTCTACCCAGCTAAGTGTTCCTTCTGTCTACCCAGATAAAGCGTGAAGTTATAAAAAAAGTAAGTATCCAGCTTATATATAATGTATATATTCAATAAAGATATAATATATATATATATATATATATATATATATATATATATATATATATATATATATATATATATATATATATATATATATATATATATATATATATATATATATATATATATATATATATATATATATATATATATATATATATATACGTGAGTGTGTGTATGTGTAATGATGACCGGCGATGATTGTGATACAGGAAAACATTTTTGGGAATGATACAACTTGTCCAATACAACCAATATCTACTACTTCAAACATCATGTGAGACAAATAATGTTACGATTAAATATATTGTTCTTTACTATATTAGTAATATATATTCTGCTACTATATACTGATAACATATCTATTACTGTATGTCACATGGTAGATAGAAGGAATCTCGTTTAAAACTCTGTACAATACTCTTTCTTGCTGACAAATGCAAGTAATTCATTTTTCTCGAGCGGGAATCGAGGTGTATCTACGTACGTACTAATAAACGCGCTAAATCTTTAAACAAAGCTTTTTTAAGCTACTTTGTAGTTACTGTGATGTAATATAATTAGTGCCGTTACTACTCGCCTAGTTCAAAGCACTGCGTAATTTAATCATGTGCCCGCAACACTGAAGTTATTTTGACCACTGGTTAGAGTAGCTTTATTCGGCAACAGAAAATTTGTGTCTTAAAACTATGTCCTACTAAGTTCTAAATATATAATATTTTCATATTTAAATAGTACTTATATACAGTGGAAATACTTGTGAATTTTAAAAAATACTACTTATAAAGTGAAAATTAAACACAATATTTAAATTGAATTGTATTCTGGTTTTTATATAGAACTATAACATTTTTTTTTAATAATGATTTTTTTTTTAATTAATTAAAAAAAAAATATAAAAATATCATTGATTATATTAATTACTAAATACTTACTACTATTTGTCTCTATTTATGAATTTATGAGTTTGTTTTCAATTTTATAACTTAATAAAATGAAAATATCCCATTTATAAGAAATTTGTGTGACCACCTGTCTCAAAACATGATGTAACGTACAAAAAAGTATAATCAAAATCCATTCGATGTTGGGGGATTAATACATACATTTATGTACACATAACTTCACGCTTTATCTCTAGCAGGGTAGCAGAGAACAAAACGCGAAACGCTGCAGTCCCTATATACCACTTTCGCATCTACCACTGTCAACAGCCTCTTCGCATATGCTCTCCAAGGGTCCTTATGCTTTTACGTGACCTTCATCCTATCTTCTGCACTAGGTTTTCGAAAATCAACCGAAGTCTCCCCTTACCTCTCTTACCAGGAGGCTTAAAAATTTTTAAAAATATACATTTGTCTTAAAATGTCCTCCTCTTTGTAGGTGAATTTTATATACTTTGTTTGTTAATCTTTTGTGTATAAGTTAATCTAATATAAAAAGCCAAAATACGGTTATTATTATATTTACATCAATATAGCATGATATCCCTTGAAATATGCAAAGTTACAAATTTGTGTTTTTCATAAGTGTATTTATTAAACATGGTGTTTAAAGACTTATATAATTCTATCGCCAGATTCTGTCATGGCCGACCGCCTCGGAAGTACGGGCTTTTTTCCGTAAGTAGGAAGCACGTTCTTTTAAATACAAATTATTAGAACCTTCTTGTTGGAAGTCGGTTAAAAGGTTCCTGACATCATGTAAAACGTTGCTCAGCTAAAGTTGGTACTTTGAGAGAGCACAATGAAGTTTTCGAACCGAGGGACGAGCTAGAAGACATAGCAAGATAACAGGTCAAATCCAAATTATTGGACCTACTACAAATATTAATAACATTTTGACGAACATACGTCTAAATATGTTGTTGCATATCAATACAAGTCGATAATATGCTGTTACTTTATAATGATTATTTCTTCCTTTTCGTTGTCTTTTTGTTACTCAAGGGATGCAGGTTTTTATTTTCCAACATTAATTAGATTCAATAGGGCAATTTTATTTTTAAAGAAACTGCATGTATAATTAAATCAGTACAGTACAAAAAATTGCCACAAAAGCACTATTGAGCTCCGGCAAAAACAATTCATTGTAGAAATAACAAGTCAATGTAAAACAGACATAGCTATTTAGTAATGGTACTCATGACAACAAAACGTGGAGCCAAGGAAATCTGCGGTGAGTCTTTGAACATCCGTCTGGTTCGGAAAAGAACGCTCCCTATTATCCTACGTTGATCTAATTAAATTTGCAATCTGCTTTTACCCTTTAAGAGTACCATTAAACTCCGGATTTATCAATAAACCTCTTTTGTATATCAATCTTTGTTATTGGTATACTTTTTTTTGATTACAAGTATTTTGCATACACTTCTATATGGTTGTTTCTTATTATTTTTGTATAATACAAATAATTAATTTTGTTAACTGTATTTATGGTATCGATTTTTAAATTAAATTTAAGAACAAGTAACGCATAGTCTCGGATCGGCACCAGAATCTTTAGTATTGTGTTAACTAGCTACAAAATATACCATGGTACGAATATTATAAAACATTATAGTTCTTTATCCACGTCACTTAATATATTACTAAAAATAAATTATGTATATATATTTATATTAATAAATCTTTTCTTAATGAAATAACTAAAATTGCATATAAAATTAGTCTATATTCACATAATATATAATAACAAAAAATATAAGCTGGTATACTACCTCCATATTGAATGATTATTATCGGAATATCTTTCAGTATTGTCCAAGACCTACAAGTATGGAGAAGATTAGGAGAAGTCTACGTCTGAAATTGGACTTCCAAAAATCTAGATAATCATAATATAGAGCGTTTAGTAATAGATTAGAGAAAACATTAATAATACAGTATATAAACACTTTGGGTTCATTAATTACGCACTCAAAGATAACTTTTGTTGTCATTTCTATCTAAAGTCCATGCGACGCTTAAAATCACAACTTATAAAGATATAATTATTGCAGAGTGGCAATTTATTTCTACTTAAAATGCCACTGAAAATTAAACTTTAAATCTCAATACGTAGTTACGAAATACCGTAAAGGAAAAATTACCGCATTCTATAAAATGAAATGTTGATTTTTTTTTCCTTTTACATTCTTCCATTATTTCCAATAACATACGAAAAGAAACTTTTTATGAATAACCTTCACTATATGTAAATATTTTTTATGCACGTTTCTTGTATCGATAACTTATATTTGGTTTTTCTCCATTCTTTTAATAAGTCGAAGAAAGCGCTAATTAAATAATTATGTGATTGTTACTTAAAGTAACAAATTTGATACAAATTAAAAAAAAACACTAAACGTGAATAATCCTCTACACTGGATCAACAGTTACTAAAGTTAACGGTCTTTAGTTAGACGAGGGAGCATGAATGCTGGCTTTATGATGGAAATTTAATGAGCATGCCAAGGGAGGGCTTTAAAAATCTACTGACCATTACAAGACAAGGGTCGTCTGAATGCACTGTCCACAGCTCTTCTGCATTCTAAACGGTGCCTCAATTCCAATTCAGTTCTTGTTCAAGAGAGTCGGTGATTTCAGTTCAATTATTGTGTTTTTATTGGTTGAAAAAATATGAAAAATACAACTACTATACGTCGGTAGCCAATATTTTTGGGTTTATTTTAAGTTAATTGAAATGCAATGAATGGCGGATTTTGTCGATTTTGCGTTGTGGTTTAAATTTTGTTTCTATTTAATGAGATATATTAAGCGTAAATTGATTGAAGAATATTATATATTTCTTACAAGGTCGGCAGAGCGCCTCCATTATTGACCTTAACAGTCATATATATTTTTTATTTATTTTATTTATTTATTTACCTTCTACATATCAGTATCTTTCTAAGTTAAGATGGACTTCCTCGAAGTAACGCCTGATTCTATTAGATATTCTCGTAAGCTTTACTTCTTTTTACATTTTGTTTTACCAAAGTTTAATTTACAACAATTCACTCTCTTGAACGGAAATCAAACTTAGAATAATCAATTTTATTGTTAGGGACTGTCCCATTGCGCCGTAATGCCATATGGATATTAGAACCTAGTGTTAAGACACTCCGTTGCTTAGTCCCAGCTTTCTCTGTCCCCGCTTTCCGCCTTTTTCGAGGCATTGCTTTTTAAATGGCGAAACTCAACGCCGCGCTTTGCCTAGTTTCCAGAGCGAAGAAAATGGAAATAGAAAAATCTATCTTCTCCGAGTGGGAATCGAACTTAAAAACTGTCGCTTTATAGGCAGACATTCCGACGGTCTAAAATTTAAATTGGAAGTAAATTTTTCATATATATTTTAGATCATTGTCAGTATTTTAAGATGACATATATATATTTTACGAGCTTTGTGGTATATTAGTACCGAAACAAATTACCACAAATTATACGAATGCCAGGCTAAAAAATGGCTTTAACTTAAAAATACCCACAGTTTAAGCGTCGTCTTCTGATTGGTCTACTCAACGATCGTTGAATACAAAAATATGAAAAAGGTTGCGTATTTACGTGTATTACAGTCAAGTGCCTTCCAAAACATCTTCAAAGAAGTCTATCAATTAAATGAGCCATGAAAATTCTTTTGATTCCAATTCGTCTTCAAGAACAATTTTGTTATTTTTTAAATTTAATATAGAAAGGTAAAATCGCTTTGAATTCAGTTAGGTTCATTTTTTTATGTCAGTTCTTGAGAGAGCTGGGAACAAAAGTGTACAGTATCCATTAAATGATTGATTTCTCATTCATTCTTTTATTGAAACATAAAAATATTTGTGCACTACATATTTTTTTTATTTATTAGAACTCTCTATAGAATTATTGTGTTTCAGTAATATATTAAAAATAAATAAATAACTTTGATTTAAGTTAAGTTCAAAATAATGAAATATAATATGCTACTAATGGTAGGTAATGGCTATGCTACGCTATTAAACCATAACCAATCCACGTTTTAATTAAGACGTATTTTCTAGTCGTTTTATTAAGGAAATCTTTAAGAAAGATTTAAAATGTTCCTGTTAAACTTATAAGGGAGATACTTATCACACGCCCGAGATGGAATTTCATCACTTAGCTTATAGCATTACTATATAAAATGTTGGTAGTGAAGTCAAGCGTCTTGAGCAAAATCTTCGCTAGAAGCCGTTATAACTGAATACTTGCATCACAAACTTTGTCAAGAAGCATATTGCGCAACTTTTCATTTTTCTTTAACCCAGTTAAGACGTAAAGGTAGTACTAGACGATAACAACTTTTGAATGCGGGGAAAACTTCGGATTATTCCGTGAAGTTAATAGAATATGTCAATTATAAAGCAAAAAATTTTACTGGCAATTACTTTTGGTGGGGGCCATTGTCACAACTACTACTGTACTATTTATTACGGATGATAGGTTATATATAGATGGTACTTAAAATGGTACAATTTTCCTACGATAATAAGCAACATAATCGCGTCATACTATTCCAAATTAAAATTCGTTATAACCTCTAAAGACGGCCATTCAAAACCTTTAGGCTATAAAGTAGGTCTTTTTCAGGGTTGTTGTTTATCCCCAATAATATTTAATATCGTAATAAATATTTTAATAGATAATCTAATTAAACAAGAGAAAAAATGGGGTTATCGGTTTAAGTTCAACAATAAGTACACAGAATCCATCCTTGCTTTCGCGGACGATCTTGCGATACTGACTAGGAATCCAAAGCAATGCCAGCTGCTATTGGATGAAGTAGACGATTTTTGTGCGTGGACGAAAGGAATGAGGACAAAACCTAGTAAGTGTCACTGTTTATGTCTGGGAAGGCGAAACACTAAATATACCTCATACGATCCGGGACTTAAAATTGGCGGTAAAAGCATTGCTATAGTTTCCGAAGCGGCACCTTTTAAATTTCTCGGCAAGAAAATAGACTACAAAGGCCGCACTCCATCTTTAGATGTACTTGTCGACAGCTTTTTGACGGATCTTGAGAAGGTCATCAAGATCATCAACCTATAAGTAATGTCAAGAAAGTTTGGATTTACGACAATTTTCTAACATCACGTCTGAATTGGCCTTTCCTCGTGTATGATTTCAATAAGACCCTCTTAACAAAGTTAGATGCAAGTGTCACAAAGATACTGAAGTTTTGGCTGGGGCTAGCGCATTCGGCGGACACCTCAACCTTATTTAGAGATAAAAATAGTTTCGGGTTGAGATTAAAGAAACCATCGGAGCTCTATAAACATCTAAGAGTCTCCAAAACACACATTCTGGGAAAATCACGGGATGAGATTGTTATCTCACTCCCAAAAGACAGTAGTGTCCCAGAGCTCGAGTCAAGACTTCAATTCCATAAGCAATTTATGATAGGAGCACAGTCTAGTAAAGTAGGGTTAGGATCAAAGAGGAAAGTTCAAGACATAGACATAATAAAATCTTTTATTCGGCAAGACGAGAACGACAAATATAAGGTGCACGCATTGGGTTTAGAAATGCAAAACGAGTGGCTAACTATAGGAGAATTCTGTATCCCTTTAGCTTTAAAATGGCGCACCCTAATTCACGACTGGTCTCCAGCACTATTAAAATTCTATCTAAATGCGTTCCAAATGACCCTTCCAGATCAAAGTAACTTAGTAAGATGGGGTAAAGCTACCGATAAATCTTGCTACATCTGTAAAGAGGCAGTAGGGACAGCTAAACATATGCTGGTGGGGTGTAGGGTAATCTTAGATAGTGGTCAATACTCGCGGCGCCACGATAAAGTACTAGAAATCATACGTGAAGCCGTTAGTCTATCTGTAGCAAGAGCACAGAGAAATATAACAACCAACAAACGCTCAATAGAGTTTGTGAAAGAAGGTTTTTATAAAAAACCCACACAAAAACCTTTCTCTATATTAGATCCAGCTCCCGATTGGACACTTATGATGGACACGTATGAGAAACAGTATAGAATCCCTGAGGATATTTGTGTTTCTTCATCCAGACCGGATATTTTTCTCTATTCTCGAAGCCTAAAACGCATAGTACTGGTAGAACTTACAGTTCCGTGGGAAACAAATATCCCAAAAAGTCACCATCTAAAACTTAATAAATACTTTGATCTTACAAACGAACTGACCAGGAATAGGTTTAGAGTTAGCTTATTTGCGGTTGAAGTAGGAGCGAGAGGTATAACAGCGAAATCTCTCTATAGTTTACTCAAAGATCTCGGCCTATCTAGAACTATTATAAATTCATTTCTAGAACGCACTTCAAAGGCGGCTTTGGTAGAATCGTTTAGAATTTGGTTAGGTAGTGGGAGGAGCTCGGACAGTGAAGGTGAGCGTTAATGCATTTTAAAGGGGCCCCTTTAAACCTACACTTGGGTCGCAAGTCCCAAGCGCTGATCGGAGCTCCTCTTCCTACAACGCGATGGGCCCGGCACCCGCACGGTGAATCCATAGAATGCTAAGCAGTTTTCTTCTCATTGCCCTATAGACTGCCTGGAAGAGTCTCTTCCATGCTCTTGGTGATAAGGCAGTTTCTTGAACTGTTACCTTTATGTAATTATATTATATTATAAGCATGTTTAACTTGGTGTATAATAAAAAGGATTGATTGATTGACTGCTCTATGTTTATTATTTTTAGTTTTATTTTGAATATATCGGATCAACTATTACAACGTATTAGATGGCGAACAGGGAATCTCCAGCCAATTACAGTTAGTTAATGTGAAAATATTCTGGAAAAGTTCGATGGACAGTGATCATGTATTCGAGGCTTCACAAGTGCGTAGTTAAGAAACGATATTTTAGAAAAATGATCTTAAAGTATCTAGTAAAAAATTATTATACTTTTAATTTTTTGTATATTGACTTCCTTTTGGTAAGATTCATCGTTCAAATTTCTTTACTTATTTAATAAATAAAGCTTCATTATAAAATATTTAAATTAAATCAAATTGTTATTCTAAATAAGCTTCCAAATAGCTGAAAAGCTTTTTTGATGATTTTTAAAGTGTTAATCCACACTGAGGATAGAAAAAATACTTAAAGAAAACGATATAAGTTGTATAAAAACATATAAGAGTTTCAACGCGGCGTGATGTAGAACGCATGGCTCAGTGGTGAGAGCGCCTGCACGGTTCGCAGGAGGGCGCGGGTTCGAATCCCGCTGCGTTCAAATTTTTATATGTTTTCTTTAAGTATTTTTTCTATCCTCAGTGTGGATTAACACTTTAAAAATCATCAAAAATATTTAATAAAAATAGCATTCTCTCTCGCCAAACGATTGTTCTTTGTAATGGTATTTGGGTAGCAGAAATTTGTAAAAATCTCCCTACAGAGATGCTAACAACGATATAAGTTGTATAAAAGCATATAAGAGTTTCAACGCGGCGTGATGTAGAACGCATCGCTCAGTGGTGAGAGCGCCTGCACGGTTCGCAGGAGGGCGCGGGTTCGAGTCTCGCTGCGTTCAAATTTTTATATGTTTTCTTTAAGTATTTTTAGCTAAAAAGCTACCAAATAGCCCTTATTTTGCAGAACCTTCTTATAATAATATGAAATTATTATTATAAGAAGGTTTCTTATATAGTTAGAATAGTACTATCGCAAATTTTGTCATATATATAACAAATATAACAGACGTTGCCATAAAATTATATCTGTTGCACACAAAATTATGGCGTTTTTATGCCTTTCCATCTTCCATCTAGGACTGCCACCTCGTAAAGTACTAGAGAAAATTCAATTTAATACAGCTTTTATTACATAACTTTGCATAAGTGAAGCTGCATCTTACAGCTCGACGAAGGTGAATTGAATTATTGCGGTTAACAGGCTTATCGTCTGCTTCTAGGTTGCTAGTGAAATTTACGATATAAAATTGATATTTTAGTATCGTGATACCTTCGTTATATAAATGTTCAGCTTTACTTTATATTAACGTCATTATATATTAAAGTTTAGTTTATGTTTAGTGCCAATATACTCCTTTGCCTGCTTTCTGTCCGAATACTAGTCCGCCCCGAGGACTTAATTTTAATTTATATAAAAATTATTAATTTGGTACATTTCAATATATTAAAATATTATAATTTATTTAAAATACTTTTATTTATATCTTAAAAGTATAGTTATTATTTACACAACTTAGATATTTTTCGACCGAAGTTATATTTAAAGATTTTTAGCGTAGATAACATGTTTAACATCAAAATTCATACAAAATAAGTGCTGACCACCGACCCTTTTTTAGTCGTTTTTCCTCGGCAGAATACCAACAATTGTGTTGTAAACTTAGTATGGTATACCACCTGTGTGTGATTATTACTCACTTGACCGATATTATTTTCAATTGATATACGAAAGTATGAAAATTCTTTGTTCATTAATATTCTAGTTAGCGCATAACAAAATACCGTTCAGATATAGTAACTGCAATATTCGCATGTATATTAGTGACAGTGGCGGGAATTGTGAAATATGCACTAATTGTGTTCTCCCACACCGCTACACGTATTTGCGATACACGAAGAAAAATCATTCCCAGTAACTACAGATACAACACTTATATATATATATATATATATATATATATATATATATATATATATATATATATATATATATATATATAGATATATATAGATATATATATATATATATATATATATATATATATATATATATATATATATATATATATATATATATATATATATATATATATATATATATATATATATATATATATATATATATATATATATATATATATATATATATATATATATATATATATATATATATATATATATATATATATATATATATATATATATATATATATATATATATATATATATATATATATATATATATATATATATATATATATATATATATATATATATATATATATATATATATATATATATATATATATATATATATATATATATATATATATATATATAAACAGTTTTCATCTTTGCTGAGACATTTTTCACAAACTTCAGAGGTGACCCGGTCAAAGAAGGTAAGAATAAAGGAGTTTTCTTTGGCCCTCATCACTTTCAAGATATATCGCGTGAGTTACGTTACGAGAAGTGAAATTGTTTTAAAGATACCTGCCGTCTTGACAGTTTTTATATTGATTTTTTGCTTATAGGTAAACTCAATTTCATTTGCTTAGGATGTAATAATATGTTTTGTAATAATAATATTAACTGCACTATTTATTTAGTAACATTATCTAGATTACGAGATAGACAAATGTAAGTTTTATATTATACTGTAAATTAAATATTTTAATTTTTTGAAATAATGAGAAATAAAAATGCAATCAAGAACACAAACATTGGTATATTACGATTAGGTTGTATTATCTACCTCCCTTCTAAAAATGGAAAACAAAGTTACTTTTATAATGTGAGCTAAAAATTGCAATTTTTGACCAACAGATTGGCCATTCAATAAAATAAGTAAATTTGTCCATGCCATATATAAAACTGTTATTTATTTTCATTTGGAATTTTGCTGCAATTTGTTAAAATTCTATTTAGAAATAAACGAGTTCATATCAATATTCTAAATGAAGTTATTTTATTATGTAAGCCTTTTTTGAACTTTTTGAATTTACGAATATAAGTATATAAATATATGTTTTTTGATTTAATATTTTTACAAAAAATTATACAGAAAGATATATAAACACTCATTGAACACGAATCTATGATTTTTTAAATGTTCATCTAAATATCTGGTGATCTACAAGATAGATTGGAATTAAAATTTTATCGTTGTATTATTTTTAATTACGAAAGTATCTGGCTACAATTGATTTTAAAGATTGACGCTCCCTATGTAGAATAGTAGTAGTTCAGCTGAATAATAAGAACTATTGAAATGCTGACATAATAAAAACGATCACTCAAGGTAAGAACTTTCCATTGACATATAAAAATTAAAGATCTGGAAAACTTTGTATAGAACCATAATAGGTCAGCTAAATGGCTCTTTAGTTAAAATTGTTTCACAAGTTATTTTTACTGATATGATATTCTAAGATCTGGAACATCTCATGATGAGCCACAATGTTCAGCTTAACTAAATGAAATATTTAAATGCCACCTTGGAAAAAGTTGTTGGCAGTCTTATATAAATTTACACTTAATTAACATTTATTTATTAACAATTTATTTGCATTATAAGCATATTTGACGAGCATATTAAACCTGGTGGCATTTACTAGTTGTAAATTATGAACTACCTAGCACTTATAATATAGTTTAAATAAGTGTTATGTCACAATTTCATGTAATTGTTAAAACTACGAAACGATAATCCATTCCTATTTTCAAACTTAACTTATACTTAAGGATATTAACGAAAATTACTTAAACTCTGCAATGCAGCTCTCGGGGAGGCGTGTACTGTAATTAGTGAAGCACTTTAGTGCTTCATATTGCTTGGAATTGTGCACAATATCTAAGTTTTATTTTACTACTAGAAATAGTACACCTTACTCTCCATTAAGGAGTAACGCAGCACTATTAAGCTTAGTAGCAAGACCTGTGAATAAAATTTAACACGAGTGTTTGCAAAACAATTAGTTGAGCGGGCTGCAAGTACGAATGTTTGTTAAGTGCTTGAACTAGTTTTCGATATTATTTTCATTTGAAACTGGATAACGTAAATATTTGCTAGAGTAAAGTTATATTTTATGTTTTAAGTTAGATTTCCGTAGAAATTGGTATAGTTATTCCTGTATATTTTTTACTTACGCAGTGTCATTTTAATAATATTAAAATCAGAAGTAAGAGGCTAGAGACCGAACATTATAGGAACCTACATATATTTGCATAGCTTTTACTTTTTTCTGTTCTGAGCTTCAACGTAGTGTGTGTGTGTGTGTGTTTCGGTTTTACCGGTGATGGTCATATTCTTCCACAGTAACCAACCAGCTTTGAAGATCTGTTTTGTCGTCCGTCTCTTTGGATATAGCTGTAGTGTTTCTTTTGAATATTTTGTTCAGGTTCCTTAGGTTTTTGGTGGGTTCTTAGTTGATGTTATTAGTACTCTTTCTATATAGTTATGTATATTAGGTCTGAAGATTTCCTTTGGCTTTGGCAGTATTGATTCGTGTTGCGACACAAAAGAAAGCTGTGACTGTGATTCCCCTTTTTTTTGTTATCTCGTGTTTTTACTATTAATTTATCATATTTTAAAAAACTATATTCCCTTTATTTCTTCCCTCATCAACTTGTGAATGTAATCTTTTTTTATGTATGTGTCCGATGGATCTCTTTTTTTATTGCATTACATCAGCTGTTTTTATCCAGCGTCCAATCCTGAATGCGTGGCTCATCAGCCAAGACATCTCTTGGCTGTCTATTTGTATTCTCATGTCGATAATTATATTGTTTGTTGATTATTATCCCTTTGATATATTCGATTTCAAATTTTTTAGCTTCATTCACTCTAAAGAACACGAGATTATTTTTACCAATGACACTTAGTTTCTGTTTTTATTACGATACTTTTAATTTAACGTACGTTGTTCTCTTTAGTAATTATTATTAATTTTACGTTTAACGCCTCCTTTACGTCTATGCCTTTGTTATTATTACAATTTGTTTCTTTAACTTTTCCTTTAATTTTATTAATAGTAACTGCACACTTTCTTCCATATTTGGTACGCTACTTTTTTATATAAATTACTAATGTTATTTAATACTACTATCGTTATTTAATTTACTAATGCTAAAATTTAAAAATAAAATAAAATAAATTCAATAGATGAAAAAAGTCTCGCTTCGTCCTAGGAGCGAACTTGGGTTGGCTCTAACAACTTCTCTTTTCTCAAAACCTCAAACGAAGTTGAAAGAAGAATAAGTTTAACGTGGAATAAATACTGGTCATTCAAGTCAATCTTAAAATGGGACTACTCAATGAATTTAAAGAAAACTGTACTAGATGCTTGTGCCCTGCCCTATTTACTGTCCGGCTGCCAGACTTGGGTATTTCCTATAAAAGCTAAACAAAAGATTGTGACGACACAAAGAGCTATGGAAATAAGTGAAGTGAAGAAACATAAAGAAAATACCTAAAATTAGAAATGAAATATTTAGGTAAAAAAAAGTAAATGACGCTCTAACACAAGCCCTCAGACTAAAATAGAAATGGACTGATCATATATCTCGATACAAAGATAATATATGTACAGCTGCAATTACAGAATGCAGGGCCTGTAGGAAAAAGAAGAACATGAAGAAAAAGAAAGGTGGGCAGTTGAGCTAGTTATTACTGCAGGAAAAGAGTTACAGCGGGTAGCAAGAAACAGGGATAAATGGAAGGAACCAGAAGAGACCTTCACCCTGGGGCCTACATTCTATAAGCTTAGTAATATTAACGTAGAATGTGAGTAAAATAACCAATATTTCTATCCAAAAATAAGCAATAGAATATGAAATAAAATGTAAAGAAGCATGCAGTAGAATAACCAAGAATAGTTAATAAAACAGAATTAGTTAACATATTTTTGGTACAAGTAAAATTCAACGTCTGCGCAAAAATTTCAGCGTTAGGATGTTGTTTGCTCCTATAGTTTTTTTTTATTAAATTTAAAATTTAAATACAAAAGATTCTTCACTGTAGGCTTAAAACAATAAACCAGCTCAATATATTTGTTTACAAATAATTCAACCAAAAATAATTACATTCATAACATTAAAAGTCCATTTCAATAAATTGTAAAATAAATTAATCGCAATAATGCAAAATGACTTAACACATATGTCACATTGTTATTTACCAAAGGCACGATCCAATTTGGGGGCAAATTACAAAGCGATGGAAATTTGTTGTAATCAGCTGTTCGAATGGTATTTAATCAAAGAGAATCAATGATTGTGCTGACGATTGGTACGGGAACTGATTGTTGGTACTCCTGAACCGTGCGTCGTTTAGTGTTTTTAAATGTTGCTTTATTGAGAGCAAAAAATTGTTGATACAGTTGTTCCTTTTTTAGATACAAAATAGTTTTATCTTGCTTTTAAAGCCTTATTATTAGCCTATACATTTGCAGGATAAACTGCCCTACAGTTGGATGGCATTGTGTGACTCATTATAATCTCATACTTCCCACGAAAACCCAGCGGAAACCCTCTCCACAGTATGTGTAGCTTTTTCACTAAGTCTTCTGCAGCGTGCAGGAGACAGAAGAAACCCACCTGTCACCTGTGTAGGCTACCATCGTCTTCAGAATACTCTAGAGATTTTCAGCTGACCCATAGTACATAGGCTTGTAAAAAGACCACCATGACCATCCTGTAATTGCTCTTCTGGAATAAGGAAACTTGGAGATGTGCTCCCGCACCTACTAGGTGGTCTCCTTCAGTGCAATAGCTGAATCGCGCTAGGAGACTGTTGTAGTTCTTATAACTCTTCTGTATGGCACCTACTAAAATAGAAAGTGAGCCTACACTATGAACTATCAAGACTTAGTGTTGCTACTGTATTATATATTAATGTGGAGGTTGACGCGGTTTTTGAATATAACTAACGTTCCGGAAATACTATCGTCTGTTATTCCCCAGTTGTGAGGTACCTAGAAAAAAGTTTTGACGGAACCGCACAGTAGATTTCCAAGTGATATTTTACTTGGGTGAGAGAATTTTAGAGGAGACTTTGCTAGTGCTTGTTTTGGTTGACACACGTGTTAGTGAGAATTTCCTGTTTTGGTGTTTGATTTTCTCCATTGCTCTCCAGTGGAGTTATTTTAAATTTATAAAAGATTCCTTTTTAAGAAGGTGGTTGGTTGTAGTAAGTGTTTGTGTTGTTAGGTAAGGTTATTCTTTTCTATTCTGTCTTTGATTTAATTTATAATGGAAGGGGATCCTCCACCTGATCCACCTGATACTGGAGGTGGTAGAACTGACGTTCAATCGGTGGCTAGAAAGAGGCAAGGTAAAGATTCTCCTCTAAATGATGATTTTATTGCCAAAAAAACAAATATAAACCCATCCAATGCGATACCCTCCATCCAAAACCTATATGTCCACCCATCCCTTTCTGAAGGCCCTAAGTCTTACATTGACTGCGACAAAGGCCCTTTCATTGTTTATGTGTCCAGAGAAATACCTGATCCAGCTGCTGGTACTACAATTAGAGCCATTAAGTTTGGTCAATTTCTTCATAGAAATAAGGTAAGTGATATCACGAATGATGGCATTAAGAATGTTGGTCGTAATAAAATCAGTGTTCAGTTCTCAAATGCTGCTGCAGCAAATTCTTTTTTGACCAATCCAATCTTATGTCTATGTAAGTATGTTGCGGTTATCCCAACATTTATCATTACCCGCATGGGTATTATAAGGGAGGTACCAGTAGACTTCTCTTTAGATGAGCTTGTAGAATCTTTAATTCTTTCATCTGGCTACGGACAGGTATTAAAAGCGCGAAGACTGAACACAAAGAGTGTTAGTGAGGAAGTGACTACATGGATCCCGACCCAGTCGGTTGTAGTTACTTTCCGAGGTCAAGAGTTGCCTGGTAGGATCTTTTCCTATCATTCCTCTCTTTCAGTTGAATCTTATAAATTCCCTACTATCCAATGCCTAAACTGCTGCCGTTTTGGTCATATTAAATCTCAATGTAAGTCTCAGCCTAGGTGTTACAGGTGGCCCAGGCCACCAGGCCCAGTCTCATTCTGGTGATACATGTGACATTACCAAAGAGAACTCTAATTGTTTGTTCTGTAATGGTAATTTTACTAGGTAGGCATATGTTTGCTTATTAGGACTAGCATCTGTCATTTTTCTAAAATATCTTTTTCGTACATTTTGGGTACCTAATGCTAGAACAATATTATTTTTTATGATAATTTCTACATATTTTTGACAAAATTTTATCAAATTTACAGAAAACAATAAAAATAAAACGAATAAAATGTTTTCGTTAATACAATATAAATTGCACCTTTTCCACGCTACATGTAGTTCTAAAAAGTGTTCCATTAGAAGCATCCTGAAGCCACAGGTACACATAGGTACTCTCAATAAAGACGTGTGTTAAGATGAATGATAAGGTGAAATGCTAAATTGAAGATATATTCGTGTAATTTGAATATATAGTAAAAGTTATAAAAATATATTTTCGAAAACTAAATAAGAATCTATATTGAAGAATAAAGAATTTCATTTTCAGTAACAGTAACTCAAATATATTTTTAAGCAAAATATTGAATGAAACACTAAATGAAACTTGTTATGCTTTGTAACATATTGGGTTTCAAAGGTAAATCTATTATGCTACTCCAGTTTTTCATTTGTTCACATGGCAACTTACACGTGCTGTCAAAAGTTCTTTTTGAGAACTTTTCATATCACCTGTTTATTGCATTTTTGACGTGACAATGTCTTAAATTAGGTTGTGCGGCTCGGAGTCAAATATGAAAATGGTAACGTAACGATGTGTCAACTGTCACCGAACTATGATCGGTCCGCCGCGCGTATCACTTGACACATGTACAATGTTTTAGTAAACAAAATATATTTTCTATAGTTAAAATTTGTGCAATTTATACTATAATTATTATTCATATCAATAAATATTCTACCGAGAAAAAGACGTTGTCACGTAAAATTTTCGCCCGTAAAACCCACTTTACAGGCAACCATTTTTTTGTTAGAAATTTGTACGATATTATGTGATATTAGCGCAACATATACTAACAAGCAACAAGCAATTGAATCATGGTAATAAGTTATTAGTAAGTATATGTATATACTAATAAAAAACAAGTTATGATATTATTAATTAATTAACTATACTTTCGTTTAAGTGTTCTGAAGTAAAATTTAGTTAAATTTGTGAAGAATTTTCGATTACAACCGCGGTAATGAATATGTGGGCATCTATTAATTAAATATAATACATTAAAAGACGCAATTCAACGATCGTTTACGCATACAATATATATGGAGTTAACGATAACTAACGTGATAAAAGCAAAATTTACAATTTCTATTAATGTTTGTTTGCTTAAGTTTTTTTTATTTGTATTAATGACATTTGTAAATATTAAGTTTTGACACTAACAACATTGAAATGTGTGACGTTACGTCGTTCATTTGACGTTTTAAAAAGCGAAATCACAGACAATATTATCGATGTCTTCTATTGACACTGTAGATATAACGCTCTGCGCCACGACGGACCTAAAGCGAGTGAAGTCAAGTGGGACATTAAAAAATATACATTAAAAAATAATATTTTATTCAGTCTGTTGTGTTAATAAAAAATTTTTTCTTACGGCAAATTTTAAGCCAGTTGTAAAATATAGTTTTAGAAAGATAAGTTGTTGATGTAGGAATAGCTATATAGGTAATTAACCTATATACCTACTCGTACATTACATAGTTTGCAAAAAGAAAATTAAATTGATTGTTGAGTGTTGAGTTTGCAAAAAGAAAACATATAGTATACATATGTATTTTTTTATTTTATCCAGTCATTAAATATATATAATATATATATAAATTGCAAGATAATCTCGAATAAACTTGATCAACGTATATTTACTCTGCAAGATAAATAAATTACAGCGTCGAATTCCAGACACTTTTACCTTAAATCAAAAACTTTTGCAAATAATTTCAACGGATGAAATTTTTGTTCATTAAAATATATTGTATAAAGGTCACATTGAGGTCTTTAGATCATTTTCCATTTAAGTTGGGTGTCAGATCATTTCGTGGATTTATATTAATTAAAGTTGTTATTGTAAAGTATTTTCATTTATTTTCCAAATGATCTCGTAATATTAACTTAACTATTATAATCAACAGGAAAAGTTACTATACAGCTTATGCGTTGCAACATTGCTAGCTTTCATAAATTATTACTTAATTCAACCACACAACAGTTAGAATAATTCGATTTTCTACTCTATTATATATTTCTTTTATAAAATAATACATAATATAAAATAAAGATATTTGACGTTAAAATACTTATGCAGTGATGCATACTAATTAGCACACTAATTAACATAAACAATTGCTAATTCAGACAAAATATTTTGATGTATGAGTAATATTTTATAGCGCTAGTCTTGCACTTAAAGAATATCAAATCGTGATGTGGTCTAATATATAGTTGGGTGAAGGATATTGTCGTATAGTACATGTTTTTAAACCAACAGACCACAGTGAAAAGTTTTCTATGTTATAAAATATATAATAAAAATATTTTTATAATGTAATTCCACATACAGCGACATAAATATACAAAAAAAAATCATGTTGCCGGCTTACTGTCATTCTTTATCCCCTTTTGTAAAGCTCTCTCTAGTACCTTATCTTCTTATCCGAATTTACCTTCTTAATTGCAATAAACCACTGAACATTGTATCGTTAAAAATTCATGCTTACTATTATTCCGTTTTCTTTTAACGCTGTTAATTAATTGTTAATCTATTTAGATTTTTTCCCTTCCTATTTTCAAAGGGTTGCTATAGAAATGAATAATAATTAAATTTCCAATTTAAATTCCCTTAACTGAAAATAATATTTTCAAGAAATATTTTTTTAAATATTTATATTTATTATGGCAGGTACAAATTGATTAAGATGTCTGAATTTAAATTGTAACCTCACAAATGTAGACACATAAGTATTCCAATTTAGCGAAACGTAATATTTTGAGTATACATACATATGGAGATTACCGGTAAATTTTCACGAAAAATAAATAAACAGGCCATACACCTTGCTATTTTGATCGTTGAATTATTCATGACGTTTCACACGAACACCTGAGCGAATGAGCGAGAACTCTACGAATACGACTAGTAGGTATCATAGCTTGGGGGAGAAAAGAAAATGGGTAAGCCACATTGATTTAGGGGCCAAATAAAAAATAACGGTGCTTACTAACTGCGCAGGAGATAAATAAATAAAACTCTTACGACTCTGAAAAGAAATGTTAACTTGCATGTCTTATTTGTGGTGTAACTGGCTGTTATTTATAATTTTTAATCAATTTGACAGTATGTCAATGTAACCGCAGGCTACGGTGTTAAAATAAAACATCTGTTTTTATAGTATATATTTAAATGGCAACTGTATATAATTTTCTGCAAACACCAAGCAATTTCTATGCTGAGCTTCAGGATAGAACTGATATTGCTGAAAGTCGGCGACGTCAGCGTTTCCTAGCTGTACTAGTATTACAGCGTATGGCACGAGGATACTTAATTAGGAAACATATAGCATGGCTATCAGAAAATGCTATTACAATACAATGCGCATTCAGAGTACACAGAGCTCGTAAGGCATACCGAGCTGCCTTACGGCAGGCGGTTATGAACAAAGATGCCAAGCATTACAATCGAGCCGCAACGATTATACAGGTTTGTTTATATAATATTGTGATTTTTTATACGATATTATTAAGATATGATATTGGTAATGTGTATAATTGTAAATATATTTGATCAATATATCTCTGATCTATAAAATACATGTAAATTGATTTTTTTCATATTTATTTTTTGAATATATTTTACTCAACACACAATGCCTCGAAAGAGGCCGAAAGCAGGGAAGGAGAATGCAGGCACTAAGTAACGGAGTGTCTTAATACTAGGTCCCTATGGCTCCTGCAGTTCCCTCTGCCTACGCTGCTGTATGCGGCATAAAGTGTGAAGACATAAAAAAATTTACTTGTTTTATAGTAAATTTCAGAATTCACATACCTCGTACTCCCTAAGGAGCACTTGAGAAAGTCTGAATTACGTACAAACGTTTTTAACAGACCCTTACCGTATCCAACCCCTAGCAAAAAAAATCAATAAATTGCACTTATATTAGCCTCTCTTGAATATAAACAATTTAGTTTAGAACATAAGAACTAAGTTAAGTTGATTCCAGTAAAATATATTGTACTTTTGTAGGCCCTTTGGCGAGGATATTATTCCCGAAAGAAACAATTCTGTTACCAATCATATCGAAAATGGTTGTCTATTGTAAAACAACGCGGAGAAAAAAGAGCTATTGAAGCGGCAGAATTTGGTATCAAAAGCCGAGCTGACATTCTAAATATATTAGAAGAAGAAGCACGTCAGTGGCTAGCTTTTGTAGTATTCAAATTGCATCACTTGCTAAGAACTCATGTTTGTGCTGGTGTATATTCAGATTTACCCAATACAGAACTATCGGAATTTGAAAAACTTCTTAAATCAATTCAATATAAAGAGTATATGAAAAGACTTAAACGGAAATATAATGAATTCGTTAGGAAATATCGACCAAGATTTTCAAACAAACGCCTGTTTCCAATAATAGGCGATGGGGCTGATTATTGGTATCTTTCATTACCTGAAATGTATGAACTGACATGTCCAATAAAGACCACAGAAAATACGCGTCACCGTGCTAAACATCATGGCCCTATACATACTAAGCCTTTTCTATGGAAAAAGGTGCGTCCTTCGTATTTAGATGAAGGCAGAGGACCGTTTACGATACCTAAGACTTCATATATGAATGCCTCTCCGACTCCACCAGGTACAACTTGCAGTGGTAATGAAAAGCCACAAAGAGATCCACGCTTTCATCTCTACGTCAAATATTACAAGCCCCAACCTGATCTTTTCGATTACGTTGACTATCACATCAATCTATTGTTGGCCAGGAAACGCTCTGTTGAAAATATAGACAAAGATTCATAAGTTTTTTCCTTTAATTTACTGTGCCCGTGAATTTTGCATTGATATCACAATAGTCTGTTTTGAGTGTTTGATAGAAGGCATGTTGAGTTTTTCTTTTCTTATTTCGGAAATCCGTAATCAGGCTGAGTTTGGAAGGGTCGCCCGGATGTTGCTAGCCGCGAGCCTTTTGTTGTTACGCTTTTGTTGTTCTGAATTTTACACTTGTAATTTATTTGAGGAAACGCCTCAGTGAGAAAGAAATTACATTAAACTCTCCAAGGCAAATGTGTTTTGTAAATTAACATCTCGCCTATGTAGGTTTTATGGTTGAATTCCCTTTTATTATTCCAAATTTATTTGCATGTTGACTGGAATTTTTTACAGCATTTAATCACTTCAGTGAATTTGTACGCCAATAAGGAAAATACTTAGAAGTAATTCAAGAGTTTTTTTAACTTCTAAGCATTGAATTTTATTTGAAAATAAATAGATTTGTGCTATTTTCTGCGCAGAGTGAGTAAACTGAGGAAACTTGCACGCACACCGATATGGATTTTGATATGTTTTGGTACCCAACACGCTATTGCGTGCACCAAAACAACTGAACGTGCTTCTCCTTGTTAACAGACTGAAGAAAAATGAATAATCTCCCCAGGTGGAAATTGAACCCACAACTATCAGAATTACAGTCACCTGCTGTGCTGCTGCGTCATGGTGGCTAATATTGCAATTAAAATAAGTGTAAGTAAGGTACATACATTTAAATTTAATATGCAGTTTACATAAAAAATAACAAAAACAACACAATGTTATATTTACATAAATAAATATGCGCATTCGAACTTTATTAAACAAATTTATTTACAGTGGTACAAATAAGCTGTCGCAACAAGCACCTTTAAATAATATGTTTAACACCGCACATCTTAGAACTCATTTGTCTAACAATGCCTGTTTGACTCGGCAAATTTATTAGGGTCAGAATAATTCAGCTTGCGGGATCCTGAACCGGCTCCTTATTGCATCGTCTTAGGGGGTAGTCATTTGTAAGATGTATAATGGTTTGACCCACTTTATGCATATGTGCTAGAATGATTTATAAATGACAATGACAACAGAAATATCGTCACAACATATAAATATGTATATGTATATTGTCTAGATATATGCGTATATTTAGCCAAGGTCGTCATAAACTACCCAATCTTACTACGTCTATAGTTCCACGGATATGTGCGTCAACTGAAAGTGTCAGCCTCGGAGAGGGTGTTTGGCACATGAATAATGTATGGAGTAAATTTGCAAGTGTTTCAATTTACACCCGACGCCACTCCGCGCTCGTTCATACGCACCCGAGAGCCGTTGAAGTGCAAAAAGAAAACAAAGAGAGGCTCAAACGGGGACAAGAGACGGTCAAATTAGCACGTAGTTAGTTATCTCGCGCATTTCTATTTTTGTAATGTTGTTTTTTATTGTGTAGAACTATTTGTGTATATATATATAATGTATTATAAGTAGGTAGGTTAGGTAAGTTTCGATTTTTTTAAGAAAGTTTGTTAAAATTTCTAAGAAGACAAGACCACTTTGACTTTTGATAAATCACTCTAAAAGCACAAAGAAAAAAATCTAATATCGTTTAATATTTAATTCGTGGAATACCTACAATCATGAAATATATATATATATATATATATATATATATATATATATATATATATATATATATATATATATATATATATATATATATATATATATATATATATATATATATATATATATATATATATATATATATATATATATATATATATATATATATATATATATATATATATATATATATATATATATATAATATATATATATATATATATATATATATATATATATATATATATATATATATATATATATATATATATATATATATATATATATATATACATGTGTGTGTAGTATAAGCTATAAAATAGGAACTATTACAATGTATGAAAGCGTATTGAAAGGTGGCGAAGCCAATTGCGGGCTCCTCGGGGAACCGTCTTTCAGCGTGCAAACACGATGAAAACTACTTACGAGGGTTTAATTTCATTTCTTTGGCTGTTTACTCCTATGCCAAGTTAGTTATAAAGTTTTATATAGCACTTTCTATTTAAATATATATATATATATATATATATATATATATATATATATATATATATATATATATATATATATATATATATATATATATATATATATATATATATATATATATATATATATATATATATATATATATATATATATATATATATATATATATATATATATATATATATATATATATATATATATATATATATATATATATATATATCTATATATATATATATATATATATATATATATATATATATATATATATATATATATATATATATATATATATATATATATGTTTTTCTTAATAACACTACATACAAATATAACTATCAGTTTGATTAGCTTAGGTGGTAAAGTATATGCAAAAATTTTAGCGAGAAGAATGCAAGAAAGATCCGAAAGGCTACTGTGGGAGGCCCAAGGAGGTTTTAGACCTGGAAGAGGATGCATGGATCAGATCTTTTCCATCCGCATGATCACAGAGAAGTTTTTGGCTGTAAACCAAAAGGTTTTCTGTGCTTTTGTGGACTTGGAGAAGGCGTTTGACAGGGTTGTGAGAAAGAAATTGTGGGAGATACTACCCCGGTACAATGTGAGCGGACCCTTGCTGCAGGCTGTTAAGTCTCTTTATAGAGATCACTCAGCCTGTGTGCGAGTAGGAGCCGACATGTCGCCTCGGTTTGGCATCCAATCGGGTGTCAAACAGGGCTGCGCCATGTCGGCTTGGTTGTTCAATTTGTATTTGGATAGCTGTCTCCAAGGACTGAAAGAAAGTGATATGGGTGTAAAAGTGGGTGACTTGAAGGTAAATTGCTTGTTGTACGCAGATGATGCAGTGCTTATTGCATCATCAGAAAGCGAGTTGCAGGCATTGGTCACCATTCTGAAAGACGGGTGTGAAACTAATGGTCTAAGCCTGAATGCAAGTAAGACAAAGGTTCTGGTATTTGAAAGAGACGAGGAAAGGACAGATTGCAAGATTTTCGTGAACGGAAATTTATTAGAACAAGTGAATGAAGTAGTATACTTGGGAAGTATGTTAAGTAGAGATGGTAGATACGAAATGGATGTGGAAAGACGTGTTGCTGCCGGTAACAGAATGAACGGTGCCTTAGCTGCGTTGTTGAGACGGCAGAACGTCAGCGTCGCTGCACGTTTGGCCGTACACAATGCAGTTTTGGTTCCGACGCTGTTATATGGCAGTGAAACGTGGGTATTACAGAAGAAGAATGAAAGAAAGATGAATGCTGTGGAGATGCGATCTCTTCGAAGGATATGCGGAGTCAGCTTAGCTGACCGAATCCGCAACGAAGAGGTACACAGTATGGTAGGTACCAGCGAGGATGTCACAGTAAGAATGAAGAAGAACGTGCTCAGGTGGTTTGGGCACGTTGAAAGAATGAGTGACGAAAGAATGGTAAAAAAGATATACGATGGAAAAGTGTGTGGTAAGAGAGGTAAGGGGAGACCTCGGTTGACTTTCGAAAACACAGTATCGAAGATACTGGAGGAAGGTCACGTAAAAAGCATGAGGACTCCTCGGAGAGCATGCATGAAGAGGTTAATGACAGTGGACGAGGCGAAAGAGGTATGTAGGGACCGCAGCGTTTGGCGCTCCGTTCTCTCTGACTACCCCGCTAGGGATAGAGCGTGAAGATATGTATGTATGTATGTACAAAATATATAAAGAAAATATCAGTCAAGTGCTACTTTTTACATTTGCAATGGTATATGTCGACTCTAGGCCAGAGCTTCGCTGTAAGGATTCCTTATTAGTCTCTCATGCGATGGATAGTACAGAAGACATTATTAGATATTAGATAATTAGGTCCTTTTTATTTAATTAATAGTTGACATTTCTGTTCAATATTCGAAAATAATATCGTAAAGAATTCACATTACAAGTAGATTTTACTGATTTCAATAGTTAAACAACAATTTTAATACAAAACACTTTTGTAACAATAAATCATAAAAACTCTAATTCGTCCCTTGCGCTGTTTTAAATTACAAATCATTCCAAGTTTTAGCTAACACCCAACACATCACTCATCCTGAGAGCCAACCAACTGCAAGGCATTATTACCAACACTGTTGTTACTAGATAGCGTCATAGGAAATATAATCAACACAAAAATTCACTCACGTGATACTTTTCTGATGATTTCTCTGTTCAGGCGGTCGATTCAGGCAAAATTCCTTGTGCCATCTCTCTTGGTAGCTCTTCTACATCTGATACCATGTCCGTAACAGTCTAATAAATTGTTTCAATATATAAGGGATCTTAATAATTTCAATATAGGATCAATCTTTTGTTTTTTATTAATGCTGTGAATATATATAAATATATACATACATGTCTGTTCATATATTATTTTATTTCTATTTTATCTTCATAATAAAATACTACTAACTATCAAATACGTGCATACAAAATAGTTTCACGTTTTATTTTATGTAGCACAGTGGGCAGGAATAGTTTTGTTTTTTACTGTATGTATAAATTCGAGATATTATGTGAATTAAGTGTGACAACTCAGTGATGTGCTTTGTATTAATAGTCGTAACATATATGAAATATAATATATAAGTGATAACAGGTAACTCGTAGTGTCTATTCTATTTGTACTTAAATTTTTGATTATTTATGTTATGTTTTCCTTAAATAATATTTATGTCATTGAAAAGCTAGAAACGACAAACAATTCAGAATAATTTCATTTTAAATATTTCACGAATAGATCTACTTATACATAGAAGTCCATTTCAATACAAAAGGTTTCGTTTGTAGGTGGCCTTAATACTTTCATTTTTAATAAATTATAAAGAAATACTAATTGCCTCAATACTCATTTGATATTCCGTTTAAATGCTCACCTAGTTAGAATAATTTAAAATGAAAAAGTAAGGACTGTGTTGAAAAATGCTGCAGTGTCTATTAATTACGTAGAAAGTCATTATAAATTATAAGCATTTAACTATACTAAATGAGGGCATGTTATATACAACGTCGTTGTGTAGACGCACAGTGTCTGTTTAAGCAAAGAGGAAATGAAATATTTTCATTTTCCCCTCTAGTAAGAAGACAAAGCGCGGCGATGAGTTCCGCTACTCTATACGCATTCCCTCTCCTCTCGTTAGAATAGAATATCCTTTATTCACTTATGTGACATATAAAAATGAAATTTACAAAAGTCATTAATGTATAAGAGGCAGCCTTATCGCTAAGCCAGAGATCTGTTCCAGGCAACCTTTGGTAGAGGAAAGAATTAGATGGTAGGGGTGCACAAAAGCAACAAATAAAATAAATACAATACATAAATATGTTAGTTATACACAAATGAATAAATAAGTAAATAAATAAATAAAAGATTTGAGGAGAAAAAAAAATATGATGCAATAAAATGCTCTTTTATTATTTTCTTAAGAAAAATATTTGTGTTATTTATATTCTATACGTAGAGCATTTTCCGAGAACTGAGTTAACCGATACTGAAATTAGACAAGAAGTGGGAGTTTAGTAGAAAAAGGAAAAACTTAGTTAAAATGATAATTTATTAGTCTTTCACAGAACGAAATCAGAATTAGCTTAAATTAACTTATTTGTAATGTAAAGTTCTTTATGATATTATTTTCAAATATTGAAATAAACTCCATTAAGTAAAATATAGTGGCAAGCCCCGTGAAAGAAAAGTCATCAGAGGATACACGTTAGCGATTTTTACACAGTGTTTATCGATCATATCTTAACAAAATGTATATTCTAAAGATCACTATTAGAATATATATATATATATATATATATATATATATATATATATATATATATATATATATATATATATATATATATATATATATATATATATATATATATATATATATATATATATATATATATATATATATATATATATATATATATATATATATATATATATATATATATATATATATATATATATATATATATATATATATATATATATATATATATATATATATATATATATATATATATATATATATATATATATATATATATATATATATATATATATATATATTTATATATGTATATATATATATATATATATATATATATATATATATATATATATATATATATATATATATATATATATATATATAGATAGATACTGAAATTAGACAAGAAGTGGGAGTTTAGTAGAAAAAGGAAAAACTTAGTTAAAATGATAATTTATTAGTCTTTCACAGAACGAAATCAGAATTAGCTTAAATTAACTTATTTGTAATGTAAAGTTCTTTATGATATTATTTTCAAATATTGAAATAAACTCCATTAAGCAAAATATAGTGGCAAGCCCCGTGAAAGAAAAGTCATCAGAGGATACACGTTAGCGATTTTTACACAGTGTTTATCGATCATATCTTAACAAAATGTATATTCTAAAGATCACTATTAGAATATATATATATATATATATATATATATATATATATATATATATATATATATATATATATATATATATATATATATATATATATATATATATATATATATATATATATATATATATATATATATATATATATATATATATATATATATATATATATATATATATATATATATATATATATATATATATATATATATATATATATATATATATATATATATATATATATATATATATATATATATATATATATTTATATATGTATATATATATATATATATATATATATATATATATATATATATATATATATATATATATATATATATATATATATATATATATATATATATATATATATATATATATATATATATATATATATATATATATATATATATATATATATATATATATATATGTATATATATATATATATATATATATATATATATACCAAAGAAATTTACAGCATTCCTACAAATTCTTCGCTCACAGCAGAATTTCAGCAATAGTTCCGTGATCTGTATGAAAAATGCCGACCGCCAGTAATTAGTGATCGTAGAATGAGAAAATGAAAATATTGCCTGTATTCCTCGACATGTAAACCTCTTAAGCTTTGTATGTAGCATAGCTTGTACCAAAACTTGTTTTGTAGTATACTTTTAGTAATTAATAATTATTATTTCTCTATATATCTAAGGTACTACTAATCAAAAAGGGACATACATTGATTTCTACAATACTTGATACTATAATTGAATAAACAATATTTTCAGTTATATTGGAATTAAATTAATGGCTTATATTTTTATATCATCTATATACATTTCTTATAAGTATTTTTAGCATTACGCTTTATGCCCCTCATACGAAGCGCAGGAATGGTAGGAGGAAACATTCCGTTTTCCACTTTATCCTTCTTTAAATCGTTGCGTGTTGGGTGGCGGGACTTAACGCCACGCTTTACATGAAAAAAACCATTTTCGTTGACTGAGAATTGAACTCACAAGCCGTCACGTTTAAACGCAGACGCTGCGCTTCTGCGCTACGGTGGTAGCTTAGAGTAAAAAATAAACCTAAATCTCAAATTGTAGAGTAGATTAGAGTGAAACATTCATCATTCCGGAATGATTGGATGTCAACATTTCTAAATCAAATTCGGGGAAAGCTTTTTAATTGAAATCTGTAACTGCATGTGAAATAACAATTTTGATGAACACTACGCGATGACTAACGTTATTCTGGCGCAGTAAAACGAATTTCAATTTAGTCTATTTTTTGTTTAGTAGTAGAAATGATTCATCTGATGCCGCGATGTGTGAACATATCACATATATGTTTGGTCCACTTTAAGCTTATCTCTGGAATTGCGTACGTCTTTAAGGTATGTTATCAAATTTTCAAGCGAGTCTTTAAAGTGTTAATATCTACTTACATGGGTTTTATATCTTAAGATTCATGAAGTTAAAGTTGTTCTTCGTGTAGTAAATTATAACTTAAACTAGAATTAATAATAAAGCTTATTAAATGATAAATAAACGAAGCAAATATTTTACAAAGCAAAAATTGTTGGGCTCTGATTAAATTTTAAAATAGTTCCTATGCGACCGCAACGACTAACTGTGACAGGCTTCACTGCTGACATTTAATTTGCGGCTGCGATCATCTTGGCTTTTAATACAGCGAAAGAAATATTTTTTTGCATATTTTAATATACCTATGCTGTATATTGTTGAGGCTTACTAAGTATTAATTTGAAGTGTTTTCAAGTACTTAAGGTTAAGGTTTAAGGTTTATTATATGACAATTTATTTGTTTTGTAGAAACTAGTGCTTAAATTAATATAACATAAACCCTAAAACAAATGAATTGACATTTTGTTTTTATATTATAGTGTACCGTAAAAAAGTGCCAGCATACTGAAAATATGATCGATGTAAAAACACTAGTAAGATATGAATTTATGACTAACTTCCACTTAATTAATAAATTTTCACCAGATTATTTATCTGTTTGTGAACCCTAATTTAACAAATTTTAATATATTTTTCTTGTGTGTTTATTTTATTGGTGCAAAGTAACGGACCAGTATCACTTGCTGGATAAAATAACAAAACAATAAAGAGCTGCAATAGGAAATAATAATTGAACGTGATATATATTTTACAGTGTTATATAAAAATCAAGTGTTCCAGACACTTGATACTTCTGTACCTTAACTATAATAAACAGGATACACTAATAATGTTTGCTACGTGTTTTTAGGATATTAATTAGATGTCTTAGTTTTTAGCTTACTCATAATATGATCTAACTCGTATCTCGTGAGATAAAATTTCTGTCTTTAAAGGTTGTCTGAAAATATCTTCTGGCAATAAGATAGTTCAAGTTTCATAATAACTAAAATTGAAGTATCACTATACTTCGATTTTAGTTATTATGAAACTTGAATATTTTATGTATTTAAAATACACAAGTTCATGTTGTGCTACCTAGCTAGCCTACCTAAAATTAAAAATGGCGTCTTAACAAAAGCTACGAGATGGATATTTTAGTTGATTTTTGATATACATATTAATGATCTTTAGCAGCTCATACAACAAAGTGTTTTTAATAATATATATTTTTTTCTAGCTTTACGCTTTATCCTGCATATTGTAGGATAGGCAGAGGGAACTACAGGAACCATTTGAACCTAGTGTTAAGACATTCCGTTGCTTAGTTCCTGCTTTCTCCGTCCCCACTTTCCGCCTTCTTCGAGGCGTGGAGTGGCAAAATTGAACGCCGCGCTTTGTTTAGTTGCCAGAGCGAAGAAAATGGAAATAGAAAAATCTATCTTTCCCGAGTGGGAATCGAACCCTTAGACCGTCGCGTTTACAGGCAGACGCTTACGCCTTTACGCCACGACGGTCCTCAATATATAATTATAAATTATAATAAGCAATTTTAAATTTGTTAAGATTATACTTACATTACAATACTTTATTGTAAAATATGTAAATCTCTATTATAAGCTATAAGAAAACAGTTACCAAGATTTCAATTTACATCCAACCAGAAAGTACTTAATAAATAACATACCTAATACATAAATTCTGATGCTGAGTTTTTTACAATGCAGCCGTGTATTTCACAAGAGGTACGAAAGCCCTACTACATAGGCTTTCTAGCCGTTAGTTGTATAGCTTCGTTAAAACACAATTCCATAGCAACTAGCAGAATAGAAACAAGGGCGCATTGCATTCGAGAACGTGTGAAACGTAAAAACATACTCGTATGTTGTCGCCAGTATAGAAATGTAAAATTTTTTACCTGCCTGGGTTTACTGGTTGGTTTTAAATGCTTCCCTCTCACTTACGCTCACGCTCAGGTGCAATTTACAACAGGCATTAAAAGTGATTTAAGATTTGATTAGTTACGTACGTATTCATGATTTTGTTTGTGGCTGCACCCACAGAGAAATAATAATAGAATAATTATTCTTCTTCTCTTTAGTTATGGCAATTAGAGCGTGCCAGTTGAGCACAATTAACTTCGCCAATGTCACGTTGAATGGAGATCACAAGAATAAATAAATTTTAAATGATCCGAATCCCATTAAGAAATTGACGTACGTTAATTTTGGTAAATCTTTTATTGTACGAGTATATGCTATTTATAAAAAAAGTAAAAATAATAATAATAGGATTTTAAGCAATATAATATCTGTATCTTTAAGTATTAATTTATACTTTTAAATTTTTTTTACATTCTTCTCATTCATTGAACAGACGGGAGTCATATACGCCTAAATTACAAAAATATTTTAATTTCATATGCATTTACTTCAACCGTTTACAATTAGGCCTTAACTGTGCTTCGACGGTTCGCTTATGACTTGTAGAGCGCTGCATATGTAGATCTGTTCTATAATGGTTAGCCTGCTAGGATTTACCAAAGTATTTTACTGATAACATGTTTTCACCTCCGTATGTCTATATACATACATATGGTTTCTAATGTGTTGAGAATTTCTCCCCTTCTAAGTCTCATTTAGACATGGTATAATAGACCTCAATTGTCATAATAGCCTCAATTAGGGAATTGTTGAAGATAATAGCACAATCACTTTCGTAGCTACTGTAATTACTTGTAGCATTCAATAATTATTGTTACTTTAGTCAACACAGTAAAAAATATATTCAAAATTAAGTTACTTATTTCCTTAGGTACTGCCCTTTTGTTGTCATGCTTGCTTTATAGCTAAATTTTTTTGTAAAGAATATATTTTATTACATAAATAATTAGTGATTCAATATATCGTTTTATAAACAGCGGTTAAGCAAGTGACGCTATGCTAGTATCTTAATCGCTGACATTCGTTATTAATGGTACACGTAATTATCTTGAAGACGCAACCCATTAAACGGTAAAATAGTTCACATGATATCTCCCAAATGGAAGTCTAGAGATGTTCATATATATATATATATATATATATATATATATATATATATATATATATATATATATATATATATATATATATATATATATATATATATATATATATATATATATATATATATATATATATATATATATATATATATATATATATATATATATATATATATATATATATATATATATATATATATATATATATATATATATATATATATACATATTAAGAATCAAAGCGCGACGTTGAGTTTCGCCACTCAACGTGCAATGCCTTGAAAGGCAATGCCTTGGCGGAAAGCGGGGGTGGAGAAAGCAGGGACTACACAACAGAGTGTCTTAACACTAGATTTCACTGTTCCTGCAGTTCCCTCTGCCTACCCTGCCATGTGCGGGATAAAAGCGTGAAGCAAAAAAAAGAAATAAAAAAAGTTAAGAATAACCTTGCGAATGCAAGGTTCAAAGAATAATAATCAAATTACAATTGTTTGTCCTGCGACTATGAAATAACAAGCAAAATTTATGTAAAAAATAAACCTGACGTCGTATTGTAAACGAAGCCTGCGTCTAAATATGTATTTAAACACACGATTCATCATCATTAAAAGTTTGACATGTTAATGAAAGACTCTCGAGGGCGTCATATGTTCTGGCAAACTCGTAAATCATACTGATTTATTTCGCGAGTAAATAATTAAAATATATATATCAATAGTTGTAATATTTGAGTTCTCACTCTCACTTTAATTTGCTCCATCGTCGCTTTTTATAAATAGAATACACTTCGTTTAACTTGGCCTACTTTTACAGCTTTCTGTGTCACAAGTTACGTTACGTAATAGAACATTTTTAAATTTACTAGAAACTTTTATAAGATTTGTTTCGATAACGAAATAAATTCACTTTTATAAAATAGTTTATTATAAAAGGGCCCCAATGTAAATACGCACGCTGATATATTAAATTATTACTTGAAATATATATAAATCTATAACACACAATTAAAGTATAAAGACTAACTAAATAAATCAATTTATATTCTGAATTTACATTTCAAGTGACCAGACCTAAATAAAATAACTGCAATATGCGCTTCTTTGAAGTGAAACGCGATTAATTGGATGGAAATAAAATTGCTAGATTTATTCAATTTTTCTATAGAACAGTTCTAAAGCTATAAAGTTGCTAATGGGATATTTTGATTCACATAACAAGGAAATATATTATTTCAGACCGACTGTTACACTTTTAATTCTGATTAAACTCGTCCTCTATCCGTAAATCTTTCTCGATGTCATACTAAACAAAGCGTCGTAGCTCACACACATGAATATAATAGGGGCGTAGCGCTACGTCGTAGCATGTGATTTATGAAAACATAATATTATTATTGTTTATATAAAAATCTGATGAATGTATAAAAGTAATCTAGTGTTAAGACATTTTAAAAAAATATGTTTCTATATATAGAAAGATAAAATGTATGATATAATGGTTTTAAATAATTATCATTGTTAAGATTACTTTTCAAAACAACATCTCATTGGAATAAAGGCTAAAATTTAAAATATTTCAGAATATCAGTAGTAATAATTTTTGTCATAAAATTCAAAAAATGTTCAGCAGTGTATTACAATAAAATTATCATAAGCATAAAGGACGGCAGATAGACGCAAAACGCATGGTCTGTGAAAGCCTCGTGTCATTTGTCATTGTCGCCCCAACGCGCCCTGTGCAAGGCGACTTGGCTTTAAATAGTGTCATAACGACATCATAAAAATATCACAAATTCATATGTTTTTCTCAATGTTTGATATAAAAATAACTAATTATAACTAAACTTATAACTTATTATATATACTTTTTTTCATGAATCTCACTTAAATATCAATATTATTAATTTTCCACGAATTCATATTGTTTATAGTTTGACGTTGCGTCGAGAATATATAAGTGTGTGTTTCGTGAGAAAATTTGTCTTTTCTTGAAACCATAGTGATAAAATGTAAATGATTCGTTTTCTCGTTTAAGTTCCAACCCACAATCTGTGTATTTACAGTGAAACGCTGTGCTGCTAACTTTATAACAATATAACAGTTAGATGTGTTAGAACTAAACGCTGCACATTGTCTTTTTACCAAAATGGGATAGTTTATTCTGTGAGAATAGGATATCCAACCGTCCATTGTATGCTTCGATTCTTCTAAAAAGATGAATAAATTGTTTTCTTCTTAATTAAGATGTAAGTATTCCTCAACATTGGATTGGATCCCTTTACTCGTGTCAAAGTGACCCTCACTTCTTCTTCAATGTCTTAAAAGAAATTGAAGCAAAAAAAAAGCAGAGAATTTGAAGCAAAAATGAGAATTTAAGTCTCCCTGGTTTGTTTGTGTTTTTGTGTTTGTGGTGACATTAGAAAATATTTATGAAGGTTTTTTTATGTTACCGCTAAAGGAAATACCAAACCGTTTTATTTTATTTATTTTTTTTAATTAGTAATTAATTAATGTTTTCATTGTTAACAGGTTAAAATAAACTTCAAGAATTTTTATTAGATTATTACCAAATTTATAGCTTTGGTGGCCGTGACGTAAATATCAAATTAAGACCGTTTTCTTTTTCCGCAACACATGTTCCGGATATCAAAATACATCAGTTACATTCAGAAATGTTATTAAATGAAACTTTTAATATTCTGAGCAAAAATCTTTTATTTCTAAGAATTTATGCCACGTCAATCTTAGTAGCAGGCAAGGTTCATGGAGTTGCTCTTTATTAAATTCGCCGTGCTTGTATCGGGCGGGTCGTTGTCACGTCTCAAACAGATTAATTTTAAGTCACGTCAAAATGTAGCCTACATTAATTTCGTCGTGTTATATTAAAGTGATAATTTCATGCACATTGCTTCATTTTGTATGGGTTGTATTACTGCTTATAATTAATTGAGACCAAATTGAAGATTGATCGGTATAAGACAACATATTCTTATTGCTGGTTTCATAAATAAATTAATGGATTAATTTTAATATCATTAATAACACCATATGTTTTTACTTGAAGACTTGAACGCGTTTGAAGTAGGTCAAGTGTTGAAACTAGTGCAACAATGAATTTGAAACATCAAATATCCCCAGAAGAGGTACATATAGTAATAAATACTGCAATTTCTTGCAGAAATCGGTCTAAATTGTGAACTGTAATATACAATAGATTATAGTAGTCGCAGTGTAAGTGGGTTGTACGGCCCTGCAGAGTCGCAACTTGAAAAAAACCTATAAAGCTTGATTTGCTTAAAATGCTAGAAATTCTTAGAAATTCTTCACTTGTTTATTATTTCAACTCAAAAGTACAGAAAACTTAAAATTAAAGTTTAATACTAGTTATTAAATTTTAACTTAAGGAGAAAGCACCAACAAGGTAAGGTACAGTAAAATATTTTAAAAATTAGTTGCACCTATGGAATATATTTAGACATGTCGGCAAATTAATAGTCATATGTTTAGAAGCGAGATCTGAATATCAGTTATAAGGCGGTGATTCCGGAAAAATTTTGTCGTTAATTTCTGTAATAATTATTTAATAATTATTTATGTAATAATTGCATACAATACTGTAAAATATTCACTTGTGAAAACTGAAATTCACGGCCAACATTGATCGATGACGGAATACTAATGTTTTTCGTTAAAATGTTTTTACAGGTCTCCACTATCCTTGGTATGCAGATTGCAAGTACGTGATCTGAAAGTCGATTTTCACCTGTAGGTGACAAGCAGATTAATAGCTTATATAGGGTCAAATTTTGTGTAAGATTTTGCTTTTATGCATTTTGCAATATTCATATAAATTTTAAATATGTAAATATAATATTAATTTTATCATTCAGCTCACAATTGATAATATCTTTTGGAAAGACTCTTTGCGTTAAGAACTCATCATTATTTACATGATGACCTTATTATTCATATATATATATATATATATATATATATATATATATATATATATATATATATATATATATATATATATATATATATATATATATATATATATATATATATATATATATATATATATATATATATATATATATATATATATATATATGAGTGTAATAATAGTATTATAGGGAATTTTACTGAAATAAATTAAATAAAATCAATGATGCGTATCGCGCCGCACCATCTGTTAGAATGTTCAATTAAGGGTGTAATTGTAGGTAGTGCTAGTCGCCGCAAAACGTCTACTACATATATATATATATATATATATATATATATATATATATATATATATATATATATATATATATATATATATATATATATATATATATATATATATATATATATATATATATATATATATATATATATATATATATATATATATATATATATATATATATATATATATATATATATATATATATATATATATATATATATATATATATATATATATATATATATATATATATATATATATATATATATATATATATATATATATATATATATATATATATATATATATATATATACAGAGTAGATCTATGTACTACTTTATATTAAGTATCCACTTATTTTTAGAACATGTGTGTGTGTGTCTTTGTGCGTGTGTATAACATGACGCCAATAAAATATAACTTTAATGATTATTTTGTGATACATTTACAAAACAAAAGGTGTTTAAGTTGTTATTCTAAATAATGACATCGAAACACATATATACACAAATATTTCAAGCGTATTCGTGCAGTGATTCTATGTAATTGTAGTACATGCAATAAATTAATAACAGTATTTCTAAGTGGTCTTCCAAAACGGACCGTTGCCAGCATGCAACAGCCCCGATTGTCATAAGTTCATCGCTTTTATAGTCTTTGTCATCTAAAACTACCCCCCTTTTACAAGAGACTATATTATATCATCCTAACTATATTATATTATAATTTTGTCATCTTTTTTTCAAGTTGTGACAATAATGTTTACATTTGTTTTTCTGTTTCAAGATAACTGACGGACTATGACCATTCAAATTTTCACTTTCTGTTTGACCAAAGAGGCATTGAAGAACAACAAAGTCCTAACAAAGTCCTAACAAAGAAATTGCTACTACAAATTCTAAGATTGTTGTTTATCGTAACACGAATGTTGCAAAAAATCTTAGAATTTGTAGTAGCAATTTCTTTGTTAGGACAACCCTAGCCGTGACGTCCAGATTTCACGGAAACTTGTGATTGATGGCGTGAATACATATTAGCTATCCGTTCAAATTGTCGACAAATTAGCTATCAATTTTATTCTGTCCGAGAAATCATCGATCTTCATTTTGTAATTAAACAGCTTTTGTTTAATGTTATTTCAGCATTTTTTATTTTATAAATGAAATATTCTTTCATATGATTATTATTTGACAACAAAATAGCTTTATTTGTAAAGCCATTATAGTTTGCTTTATATAAAAAATAATAATATTATTTTTTTTTTTTTTTTAACTTCACGCTTTATCCCGCACAAGGCAGGGTAGGCAGAGGGAACTGCAGGGACCGTGGGAACCTAGTGTTAAGACACTCCGTTGCTTAGTCCCTGCTTTCTCCGTCCCCGCTTTCCGCCGTTTTCGAGGCATTGCGTGTTGAGTGGCGGAACTCAACGCCGCGCTTTGTCTAGTTTGCCAGAGCGAAGAAAATAGAAATAGAAAAATCCATCTTCTCCGACTAGGGATCGAACCCAGTAACCGTCGCGTTACAGGCAGACGTTGCGCCTCTGCGCCACGATGGTCCTCAGTAAAAAATAATAAATGTATAAAAAATAAGAAAAGACAATCTCATTCAATGATTATCATTATAAAAAATATCCGATTTTTTCACTATATACGATGCACATAAGGATTTTTGTATCCCTTAAAACTTTTTGATACGTTACACCGAGCAAGCTAATTTTAGAAACAGAGACTGTCACAAAAATAAAATAATGATTGATCATTCCTATATTAACAAGCTCATCTTTAACGGTTAATAAATATAAAATATATATTTAAGAGGAAAAAGGTATACTTTATGAAATAATAATTAAATTAGGTTTAAAAATCAGCTTTCATAAACCATACTATATATATTAATGTCACATTTACATACATGATCGATAAAACTAAATTTGGACGATTAGGCAACTCAAAAATCATTACATACATATATACAATACAAAACAAAGTTCCGCTCCAGCTCCAGCTATAAATCACGATTGTATAGAACCAAATGGTACCAAACAATCTACATAAAGTCCCATCACATATTCAGCCATTAACTAATGAGACAACACTACATATTTTTTGACGTTGGACAAAAATATAAAAATGGGCATTGTCGCAAACCACTGTCTGCAGCGCCACACCGCAGCAATCAATTTTCTGCTTATACAGTGACAAGTTAATCTATTCGTTCTACTGCAAAAAGATTGGGAAGGAATGATAATATTTATTTTATTGGATGTTTAGCGCTGTTACGATATATGCAGGTCAGATGCATTGAATTTTGTTAAAGCTAAATTATATATAACCGATGTTTAGTGTATTTCAAAATACATCTATTCTAAATAATCTTATTGCAATTTGTTTGCATTTCGAAATTTGAAAACTTATTTTCATGTTTGTATATTATAGGTAATGTTCTCTTAAGAGCTTTATTGTTTACTTTAGGTTTGTGACACAGGCAATATTATTATATTCCTTTATTACTGTACGGCTTATATTTTTCTAACACTAATTAAACTAATCCCTTTAAATCGTTCATTACTTCAATATTTTATGATAAAATGTTATATTTTAAATCGCTTATAAAAACCCTTTAATCAATTAATATTTTTATTTTTAAAGAAGAAATTTAAACGGATTAATCACGCATATTGGGAATTACGCAATATTGAAATTATTTCATTCAAAATGTTTCAAAATAGCGAAAATGTAAGATCTTACAATATTTTACAATTAATGATATTCATGAATATATTATGGCAATTTACAATTATTATCAGGCATTTATATATATTTAATTCATCTTATGTGAGGTATTGATTTTCACTAGTACACAGATTTCCATTAGTGCATCAAGGGTCATAAGTCATGCAAGTGGACCGAGGGCATAAATTATGTGTCAACGTTCTCAACGTTGGGTTCTCAACCCACCACGCATGACCGACCGACATCGGGAGCTCTTACATTACGTTAGACAAATGACTGTCTACCGATGATAGGTATTCCACGCTGTGCTTTAGCGAAATAACGATCACTTTTGAAATATTTATAGCCATGCTTTTATGTGACCTGAATTTATGATTTGCTAGACGTTCTATTAAAGTTAAACGGTTTGTTTGGTAGAGTAAAAACGAATTGAAGAATTCGTGGCACTTTTATGAGACTTACATATTTGTCATTTCTAGTTACCTATTATCAAGTAATATTTCAATTAATCTACTAAAACGTGATGTCGCAGTCACTTCTTGTGTTCTCTCAATTCAATATTTTTATAAAACCTTTACTATCGTCCATTTGTGAAGGAAATCCAATAACTCTATTGTCATCTTTCTTGAACTTTGTACATTTTTGTTCGTGAGTTCTCAGGGACGGAGAGCTGTGTGATTGTATTTTGTCCATTCGGAATACCCTCGTATTATTTAATTACATTACATTTTATTGTTAAGTTAAAAAAAAAAAGATTTTAATCATGATGATATTTCAATCAATAGGACCGTCGTGGCGCATAACTATCTGCCTGTAAACGCGACGGTTTGAGGGTTCGATTTCCACTCAGAGAAGATGGATTTTTTTATTTTCATTTTCTTTGCTCTGGAAACTAGGCAAAGCACGGTGTTGAGTTCCGCCACTAAACACGCAATGCTTTGAGTAAGGCGGAAAGTGGGGACGGAGAAAGCAGGGACTAAGCAACGGAGTGTCTTAACACTAGATTCATATGGTACCTGCAGTTCCCTCTGCTCATCCTGCTATATGCGGAATAAAAGCGTGAAGTTATAAAAAAATCATGTTTCAATATATTATATATTAATAACTGTTTTCTTTTTCAATGATATTAATGTAATGTCATTGACAGATGTTTATAAAAATTTAAGTTACATATGTATACATCGAAGAGGTGTTTTGCAAAGCAAGACAAGTGCCATAAGAGCATCATTAAGCGTGTTAGGCTCTTAGGTAATGATGTGGCCTAGATGTAGCGTTCCCATTCGGCAGCGAAAGGGGGTAAAACTTGAATAAGTTTGCTGAATATTGATGAACAAAATTATTTAATTTAAAACTTAAAAAGAGAAACAATTTTATTTAAACCTAGAATAACTTAAACGAATATTTATTTGTGTGTCCCCGGTGGACCATTACGTTACCATTATTCATAATTCATCATTTTTAAAAAGATATTGGGTATCTGTTCGGTATCAAGAAATCTAGTTATATTATTAAAATGACTAAAATTGTCAACGAAATAATATTATTTATAAAATAATTCTATAACGCAAAGTAACTTACGCAATAAACGTCAGCGTGTATAAAAGAAGAAACAAGAATGGAACATTATTTTCAAAGTAAACTTTTCCGAAGTAAAGCTTAGGTACAGTACAGAAGCTAGAATCTGTTCGTTACACAAAGAAAGCTTGAAAACTAGGAACATTTACAAGTTTGGTATCGAAATATATTATGCACTTTTACATTCGATTTTTTTACTTCGAAAGTAGCTTCTTATATGTATGATACTTTAATAAGTTTTGCTAACTTCTATTAGTTCAATTTAAGCTTTAATTTTGTTAAGTAGAACAATCTTAACTTTGCATAAACTTAAACTGAAAATATGTATATATATCTGAAAATATAACTTTACAGAAGATGTTGAACACGTTACAGAATAATTATATATGATTTTTTAACAAATTTATATACGTTTTCTATACTAATAATACTCTCTTCTCTACCTGCGGCCAACTTTTAAGATACAACGTTATAAGCTACCAAATTAACTACTGTGCTTCGTCGCGTTATCGTACTAAGTAAAATCTAATTTAAATATAATCAATCCCCTACTCTGTATTCTGTTTGTTTTTATAAATAATCTCTGTCTATTTTTTATTTTAAAAATAATCCTTCACTGCTTCGAACAGATATCAAACTTATTTCGATTATTTACAAGCGGATGCAGTGGAACACACTGCGCAACGATGGCCTTCATGAAGTGATAAGAAAGACAGCCGAGGGTAATGGCCTAGCAAGCCAAGCCCAGGAAAATTTTAAAGCTAACAGTCCTCAAAAGAAAAATACCCCTGGGACAGTCCGAGAGGGGGGGCGGAAGAACTGTCCACCGGTTGAAGCAAATAACGAAAGCGGCGCGAATACGGACTTGAAATGCCCCACGTGCGGGAAAAATTACAAGAGAAGAGCCTGGTATATTAAACATCTTAAAACACATGATGGTGTTGAAGCACGACAATCGTCGGTAAGCTCTTCGACTATCACTGCGGATAGAGTTGACCCTCATATGTCCCATGGTGAGCCATTGAGTGAAGAGTATCAGGAGTCCATTTCCACCCGGACACGTCTTAGCATTCCCAATATAAAGCAAGCGACATGGAAAGTACACGACGAACGATTAGCGGTCCTGTTAGAGCATCCGGGCTCGAAACAGGAGTTAGACACGCAAGTAGAAACTTTCCAAAAAACTGTTTATGACTATTTCAACGAAATATATCCGTCTCCAAATCATTACGCTCGTAAAAACAAAGAAAACGCGTTTAAGTCAAAAATGAGGAGGAAAAAAAGAGAGCTAAAAAAGAATCTTCGTGCGGCCAAAACGATAGGCGATAATTATCTTAGTCACCAATTGTCTAGGGCGCTACGGTCAACCCTGAAATTAATTCAGGGTATATCGAAACAGATCGCGGAACAACGTAAAAATTTCGATCGGGCTAAACACGAGGTAGCTTTTGATAAAAATCCTTTTGAGTACTCGAAAAACATTTTTAAAGAAGATAGAGGTAAGCTTATCTTGACCAATGAGGCAACTTATGAACATTATAGAAGCACGTACGAAGTAGCTAATATAGAAAGACTATATAAGGAGCCAAACAAACAACGACCTGAGATTCCTCACACTGACTTTCAAAGCGACCCACCAACTTTAGAGGAAATAAATAAACAAATCAAAAAGAAACCATCTAAATCAGCTCCAGGTCCTGATGGTATCCCCTATATAGTATACAAAAAATGTTCATCTGTTCGTAAATACCTCCACAACTTATATGGTAAAATCTGGTCAAGAAAGCAAATACCTACGTCGTTTGGAGAAGCGGTATTTGTCCTCATTTCCAAAAAAGACCGGGTAACAGATCCAAAAGATACTAGGCCGATTGCTCTTACGAATACTCTATCTAAAATCTTTTTCTCAATACTTCAAACGAAAATGACCCATTTTATGATTAGCAATAGGTACTTCAGGCCGAATTACCAGAAAGGGTTTTTACCTGGAGTTTCTGGATGCCTGGAGCATAATAGTTTGTTAACCGAAAGCTTAAAAGACGCCAGAACGTGTGAGAGGCAAATTACGGTGTGTTGGATAGATTTAGAAAACGCGTTCGGGTCAGTACAACACGATCTATTGATGTTTGCTTTAAAATGGTACAATTTTCCTACGATAATAAGCAACATAATCGCGTCATACTATTCGAAATTAAAATTCGTTATAACCTCTAAAGACGGCCATTCAAAACCTTTAAGCTATAGAGTAGGTCTTTTTCAGGGTTGTTGTTTATCCCCAATAATATTTAATATCGTAATAAATATTTTAATAGATAATCTAATTAAACAAGAGAAAAAATGGGGTTATCGGTTTAAGTTCAACAATAAATACACAGAATCCATCCTTGCTTTCGCGGACGATCTTGCGATACTGACTAGGAACCCAAAGCAATGCCAACTGCTATTGGATGAAGTAGACGAATTTTGTGCGTGGACGAAAGGAATGAGGACAAAACCTAGTAAGTGTCACTGTTTATGTCTGGGAAGGCGAAACACTAAATATACCTCATACGATCCGGGACTTAAAATTGGCGGTAAAAGCATTGCTATAATTTCCGAAGCGACACCTTTTAAATTTCTCGGCAAGAAAATAGACTACAAAGGCCGCACTCCATCTTTAGATGTACTAGTCGACAGCTTTTTGACGGATCTTGAGAAGGTAGATCATCAACCTATAAGTAATGTCAAGAAACTTTGGATTTACGACAATTTTCTAACATCACGTCTGAATTGGCCTTTCCTCGTGTATGATTTCAATAAGACCCTGTTAACAAAGTTAGATGCAAGTGTCATAAAGATGCTGAAGTTTTGGCTTGGGCTAGCGCATTCGGCGGACACCTCAACCTTATTTAGAGACAAAAATAATTTTGGGTTGAGATTAAAGAAACCATCGGAGCTCTATAAACACCTAAGAGTCGCCAAAACACATATTCTGGGAAAATCACGGGATGAGATTGTTATCTCACTCCCAAAAGACAAAAGTGTCCCAGAGCTCGAGTCAAGACTTCAATTCCATAAGCAATTTATGATAGGAGCACAATCTAGTAAAGTAGGGTTAGGATCAAAGAGGAAAGATCAAGACATAGACATAATAAAATCTTTCATTCGGCAAGACGAGAACGACAAATATAAGGTGCACGCATTGGGTCTAGAAATGCAAAACGAGTGGCTAACTATAGGAGAATTCTGTATCCCTTTAGCTTTAAAATGGCGCACCCTAATTCACGACTGGTCTCCAGCACTATTAAAATTCTATCTAAATGAGTTCCAAATGACTCTTCCAGATCAAAGTAATTTAGTAAGATGGGGTAAAGCTACCGATAAATCTTGCTACATCTGTAAAGAGGCAGTAGGGACAGCTAAACATATGCTGGTGGGGTGTAGGGTAATCTTAGATAGTGGTCAATACTCGCGGCGCCACGATAAAGTACTAGAAATCATACGTGAAGCCGTTAGTCTATCTGTAGCAAGAGCACAGAGAAATATAACAACCAACAAACGCTCAATAGAGTTTGTGAAAGAAGGTTTTTATAAAAAACCCACACAAAAACCTTTCTCTATATTAGATCCAGCTCCCGATTGGACACTTATGATGGACACGTATGAGAAACAGTATAGAATCCCTGAGGATATTTGTGTTTCGTCATCCAGACCGGATATTTTTCTATATTCTCGAAGCCTAAAACGCGTAGTACTGGTAGAACTTACAGTTCCGTGGGAAACAAATATTCCAAAAAGTCACCATCTAAAACTTAATAAATACTTCGATCTTACAAACGAACTGACCAGGAATAGGTTTAGAGTTAGCTTATTTGCGGTTGAAGTAGGAGCGAGAGGTATAACAGCGAAATCTCTCTATAGTTTACTAAAAGATCTCGGCCTGTCTAGAGCAATTATAATAATTAAATAATAATTTGGTAGAATCATTTAAAATTTGGTTAGGTAGTGGGAGGAGCTCGGACAGTGAAGGTGAGCGTTAATGCATTTTAAAGGGGCCCCTTTAAACCTACACTTGGGTCGCAAGTCCCAAGCGCTGATCGGAGCTCCTCTTCCTACAACGCAATGGGCCCGGCACCCGCACGGTGAATCCATAGAATGCTAAGCAGTTTTTTTTTTCTTCTCATTTAAATAAATTCAATCTAAAACTCTAAAACACTCTATTCTTAATCCCTAATAAGCATAAGCGATTCATATCCCATACAATGTGTACAAAAGAAATAGTAGGAGTATTACCATTCAAGTTTCGTTCTCAGCATTGTTGTTTGGGTAAACATGTTTTATGAACTTCAAAGTGAGCCGAAATATTGATGAATCGAAATTAAATATATCTAAAGGAATTTTCCTTGAGACCTAAAATAATGAAATTTTCAAACATTTTATATTGAAAGCAATCGAAAAATACATCTGATGATTAAAATGAACTTTTAGTTCTAAAAAGCTTACTAGAATTTTCCTATAAATTTTAATAAAATTCAAAAGAATCTTCCTCTAACTTGCTATTTTATTTTACGTAATGAATAATACTTTTAATAGAGAAAATTTAAGCCTAATAGTTCTTTATGAATATAATAGTATTGTGAAACGGTACGCTACATTTTCAACACATTTTATATCGGCGGAACTCAACGCTTTTCTTTATCTTCATATCAGAGTGAGAAAGTGAATATTTATTTTTTTATTTTGATCTACCAGTGGTAATTACAATATACAGTAACAATGGATATTTGTTTATTTAAATACAATACAATTAATGTGAAACTACTTTGTTCACATAAGGGTTAAATTTTTAGGGGTAAAACGCTAAATTAAAGTTTTCGTTTAACAGGTGAATATTAGAACTAGATGGCAATTCTATTAATAACGTGTTGTACTACAGTGAACAGATCTTTTAGTCGTCCGTCGTCGCCGTAACAGGCTACGCGGCCCCTCTTGTCACAGCCCAATGTTGCTGTCAAGACCATTTGCGGTCAACAGCAAATTGTCCCACGGAACAAAAAAGAAAAATACTTTGCCAAAGATATTTTACTTCTGACATGTTTTTTTTTGTATTTAAACCATTTTTTTATTTTTTAACAATTATATTTTCTTTATAATATTTTTATTTTTTAACAATCATATTTTCTTTATTACATTAAATACGTTTTAGAATGCCGAAACAACAAGTGGTACTCGCACATTGAGGAGAAAATACAATTTATAAAATTATATAAATGTTAATCTGAGGTCGTAGCCAAATATTTTGTAGATAATTAATAGAAATAGATTAACTTAAATTCGGTCGAATTTAAAATCATTTCGAATCAAATTTACTATAGAATAAGTTAAAAAAAAATCTAGAAGATTTTTTTATTTGTTTGTATTATAAATAGTAACTGCAATTTTTTGACCCACTAAAACCCACTGCAAACCCATGTGATCTCACATGCGCAAGCGATCCTGCAGCGCATCGCTTGCGCATACCACTATAGTGCCTCAGTGGTATTGCAAATTATCATCGATTTTAGGATTTCTCAGGCTTAGTAGCTGTAAAACTACGTTAAGTAGCCCATTAGTAGCCCAACTTGTACGCTTTAATTACCTGTAAATTTTAGTTTCTTCATACAATATCTAAAAAGTTAATTTTTACTAAGTTTCAAGAGGTTGTAGTTTGGTATAGGTGACAATCTTTACAGCATTGTTTCGTTTTGAGAAAAATACCTTCACCGACGTACAGACAGACCATCGGGCAACAAAAGTATTAATTTTTTTCTTTTGAGAGACGAAGCCCTAAAAAAACTTTAAAGTAAAATCAGTCTCGTGTTGCCTAATGAAGACAGTTCTGATAAACTATGTAATCCTAAATGAGTATACGACGTTTTACCTTCATCACGCGTAACGAAGACAAATTTAAGCTCACCTATTCGGGAGACCGGGATTACAGAACGAGGACGCTTAGACCAGATTATTCAGAGGGTTTCTCCATATTTATACGAAAATGAACATACTTAACTTTTATTATTCCTTTTAATTACTGTGCGATGTACGTAAATTGCCGAATTTACTGGAGCTTGTTTGCTTGCTAATGTAGAATTTTACGCTTGTATATTTTAGTATATGGATGGAACATTATAGGCTTTTAATAATACCTTAGTATAATGTAATTAAGATATAATAATAATTAATAATTTTTTGGTATATTTTGTTGTATAAAATGTATAAAATGTCCTAAAGTAAAAACAGTAATATGATTATAATTAAAATGAAAGATTTTTCCAAATGAGATACTAATAGAGTCGTTTTTAATCGCCAAAATCATACAGCAGGAATGTAGGTAAAGTAACAAAATATTAAAAGTAATGTCCTATAGTCCTATCGGTTGATAGGAAATATCATTTTATGAAGATACTATGTAAAGGCGACTTTTTTATTATTTACAGTAAAGTCGACTTCGTATTCAAGAAAACAAATAATATGTAGGATTTTTTTTTCACGACACAGTAATATTTGTGACTTTTTTTAGATTAAAACTATTTTTTTTACAAAATTATTTACATTCATGACTAATGGGCCTATCAACACTTTTTCAACGTATTTGCTCATCTCTATTCAAGTTTATTTATGTACATAGTCAATTGCTTGCAAATTGCGAATGTTAGCAAACCTTTTAGACTAAATAGGTAATGTCCCCATTATACAAACATATATACTCGTATATATTATACAACATATGAAAGTGTAGTTAAATGAAAATTGTGTGCCGCAAAAGCGTTGAAAGCCATGTATATTTAAAGGACATGTTCATCTCATACACTGAATATGTGTGTTTCAAACATAAGTGCTGTAACCTGATTTCAACCATTTAGCTGAATGAATTACTACTTGGAAATTAAGTGGAGTGTTTTAAATTATACTTATAATTTTTATACATTTTGCTGTAAAAAAATTAAATATTATTTTAATATAAGTTTCCTGTAATAATCAATTACAGCTACAGTTGATTAAATTAATAAAGAAAAACTGGTTTTATTATATAGGTATTTAAATTGCTTATTTTTCTAGGTATTTCCAATAAGCGTAAGCGCTTCTTCAGATAATGTGTTACCGAGGAAAATGAGATGCAATTCATATTGAATCAGCTACAGCTTGACAGAGTTATTCTTGAAATACCACTACAGCATTATTATACATTTATATAAACCACATATAAAAGAGTATTCATATTTATTATATTCTTGTAATAAATAACAAATAGTTTGGGTACATAGACGCCACTATACAATAATAATAACATATGTCTGTACATAATGAGATTGAGTCTTGACTCTAGGTTATTTATTTTTCTGTTTGGTAGTATAAGTCGGCTGCGTCGTGCGAAGTTAAACAGGTTCATTTATTCATGAGCATGGACAACAATGAGAATATTCACGGTACATCTTTTTTATTTTCGCGTCCAGGCTTTGTTTCGCATAAAGAACCACGAACCACAAAACTGTCAAGCCCGCTTGTAACTTGCAAGCCGAGGTTAGAGTCCCGCAGGGGACGCCCTTACCGCCGACGAACCCTCTCAAGCAGCCACACAGTGCTTGCTTTTTTCAGGGACAGAGTACCCTCTTCCCCACCTGGGGTCGCTAGGATGGTTAAAAAAACAATGAGGTCCAGTTTCCGCATGAATACCTTACCTAGACATTACGATAGGAAAACGAAAGTTTTTTTAATAAACGATCTTTTATTGCATAATTATCTCTTTTACTAATCAATCTCTTCCTTTCAGAGAACGAGGAGGAGAAATCCTGGCAATGCACTATTAGTGAAGTAATTATTGTTCAACTAGCACGTTCTGAACGCTGTAATTAAAGAACTGAACTGAACTGAATTTATCTAAATTGAAATACCAACTATTTTCAGCATGCATCAGCCCACGTATTTACTTATATTTGCTTCTTATTTTAGAATAAATTTTGAAAAACTACTTCTATGAGTAATGAATTTTCATTCAACATTTGTATAAGATTAGTTCGTTAAATAATTTTGAATTACTTTAATTATCTAAATTATATTAAATTACCTAAATTTTTATTTATAATAATTCTTCTTTTGTACTACCTAAATGAAAAAAACTTAAATATTAAAAGTTAAATATGTTTTATTTTGTTATTAAAATAGATGCAACACGTAGACATAATATTTTAATATCATTTGATTATATTGTTTCAATATCTCGAGCTAATGAGCTTCTCTTTATACGTCTTTAAATTGCAAACGCAAACACTGCTACAATAATCAATAGTAATATTATGAGGGTACCGTTGCGAAAATACTATAGCGCCATCTATGTTTTGTTAACCCTTATTGCAACGTAGTTCAGTACTTTTGCTCTAGATGTCGCTAGGTTTCACTATATTTGACGAACAAGTTGTTTAGCTATTCAAATACAGATGGCGCTTTAAAATAAATGATTTGTTTTTGAACTTTTGGCTACAGGAGGACCGTACAACACGGTCCTCGATACCAACAAGGACGTGACATATATAATTAGCAAGGTCATATAATTTACTATAATAGTCACTATCGGAGCTCATTTCAAATCGCTGAGTGAAAAAAGTTATGGCGATATAAAAAGCTTATTTTAATAGATGATTTAAACAATAAAAGTACATTATTTCATATTCTATGACATTGCAGTGCTAGTTAAAAAGTGTTTAAACATGTTATTGCTCTTGTACACACTGCGCAACACAAGGTCACACTAGCGTTCCCATATTGGCTCCCTTGGGTACAATTTACCTGATTTTTGTGATGTGTTAGTACATGATTTTACAAGTGCTTTCTTCACAGACATTTGTGATATGTAACTAAGAGCTGTTGATAATAGTAAGCTTCGAAGAAGCGGGTATAGCACCCGCTTCTTCTTCAAGCGATGAAACAATGCATTTTTGGACCGCTCGTACTAACGAACAATTTGGTTTCATACTCCAAAAAACGCCTAGTTTAAATAAAACACGTAAACGCCTACGACTTACACTTGGAATGTATTTGAAAAAATTACGAACTGGTGAAAGCAATTTAAGACTATCTAGTTAATTTCACATATCTGAACGAAGTGTCAGAAATATAATGAAAAAAATACGAGACTGCTTCCAAAATTAATTTGTTCCTCAACACCTTGGTTTTGACCATATTACTAGAAATGAAGTCATAGAAACCTCATGATATACCAAAGAGATACCAAAGAGATTATTTGGCAATGAAAAAGAAAAAATAGTTTTATTCATTTTCATATTCTCGCAAGCAGTGACAACGTAGCGTTGAATTTTCGCACCCGACTTCAAACATTTTGATTGATTTTATCATAATAATTTTTTTTGCTCAACTTATAATCTGTATAATTTGTCACATTTCTTTGCATGAGTAAACTTTATTGTTTCTAGACAATAAAACTTTAAAACAAAAGGTACGTAATAAAAAACGAACAACGAAGTGGCTTTTGTGAAAACGGCAATTAAGAAGATAAGTTCGCTTCAGTGGGCTGGTTTCGAAAAAGCGCTTTTTGAATGCTTCGCATGCAATTTAGCGGACTGGTTATAATAAATCAAATGAGTTTAGTGACTCGGTACAAGTTAACTCCGGGCCTGTCCAATTGCGCTGATGTCCTTTTATTTGAAGCTGAAATATTACATTGTGCATTGCATATTTTACTATAAAATTTTGTATAGCTTTTAATTTTCATAACCATTTTTCTCTCTCTATACATAAAAAAATATTTGTTTTTAAAGTTAAGTGAAGAAAACGAAATAGGCATTCTCTTTGTTAATGTAATACGTATTCACATAATTTTGTAACGAGTAATAATTCTCTTTCTACTAACTCCTTTCCTAGCTCTCGGAGATTTTCTTATGTGATTCCTGTACCAAAATTGTTAAATTCTATAGACCAAACTCTATTCTTCCTTTTCTGTCCAAAGTGTTTGAGAGATTTACTTAACGGAAAACAATACATTTATTACCTCCTCTCCAATCTCGTTATCGACCAGGACATAGCACTATAACATCACTCAACAAGGTATGCGACGATATTAGAAGTGAAATAGATTGTCAAAATTGTACCATACTCGCCTTGTTAGATTTCTCAAATGCTTTTAATATTATTGATATCGACATTCTTCTAGGTGCACTTAAATTTATCAATATATTATTTCGGATTAAGGAAACATATCTCAATATCGAATTCAACTCAAGTGGTTGACGGTGAGACATTGACGTAATTATCATGCACTGATTCTCTTATATTCCATTCTATTTCTACCTTAAACTACTTCATACCTCAAAGAAAGATTCTTTTGTTCCCATTCTCAATCTTATCATCTTCGTTCGAGATATGACAATGTACTGGAGGAGCTAAACATATGGAACGAATTATAACGTCATATCAGACACTCAATGTCTCTTGTCGCCTGAAGAAATATTATTAACGGTTATAATTAATTGATTTGTGTTCTTTTTTTTGTTTGATTGTATGTATCTCTGTATATAGTTGTGTGTATGTATTTATGTATATTAATTTATGTATATTTGTATTGTAGACCTAATACAAATATTATGCGTGTTTAAATATTTTTTATGTATGCATTATCCTCCTGCTATAATTAGTAATAGACTATTTACTTAATTTGTATTTCGTTGCCTATCCTTATCGTTGCATTTAACGCTGAAAACGTTTTTCCTTTCAGAAAGTAAATACTTTTTATATTTTTATATCATTTTTTTTCTGACTACAGCATTACGTAAAGAATTTTTTTAGGAGATATTGTAAATGTTGACCTAATTTGACTAAAACCCATACCAAAAAATAGAAAAATAAGGGGTAGAAATGTTTTTTATTTCTATTTTTCGGTAACTCCTGTTTTGGGACTAGTACCACAAGAAGATAAATATTGGTCAAGTGTATGTACAACTCAAGCACTAAGATTTACGCTCTAATTTCATGATTACATTATATTTCACAGACCAGCGGAAAGTACAACTGATAAAATTTACAAACTTAAATTTGCGATAGTATTCGGCTCCTACACTTGCGTTATAGTATAAATCCATTTAGTAATCCCGAATATATTCAGCTTAGTGCAAAAAGACATTCAATTCAGAGTGGCGGAACTCAATGCTACGCTTGTCTTATTGCAAGTACGAAAAAAATGGAAATGAAGTAATCCATCATCCGTCCATCTTCGAAAGAAATTCGAACCTCAGTGGTCAATCGTCATATTATTGGATTTTTTTTAGCTTCACCTTATCCCGCACATAGCAGGGTAGGTAGAGGGAACTGCAGGAACCGTGGGAACCTAGTGTTAAGACACACCGTTGCTTAGCCCCTGCTTTCTCCGTTTTCTAGGCATTGCGTGTTGAGTGGCGGAACTCAACGCCGGTTATATTAATACTATTTATTTAATAAGTTGTAAATACAATTTAAACATAAGAAACCACATTTTAATAATTTTCGGTAACTTTATGGTAGAGAAAGCTTCAGAAATATTTTGTTCAATCAAATGGTAATTAAACAATTACAGTTTTTCAACAATTTGTAAGGAAAACAGAAAACCAACCGTCGCTTCACTTTACTTTCTTATATTTGCAATTCAAGGAGTCTGAGAGTTTAAAATTACTTTGGGACAGTTTTATCCTCCGTTTATTATATTTCGGGCGTCTCGAAACGAGATTTGAAATTAGCTTCATAACTAAATTTAATTTCGGAATATACACTTATTTATTAGATACTTGGCTTCACTTTTTATGACGCTGATATTTTTTTGCTTTATGCTTTTTTCCACAGTAGATGAAACCGTGTTAAGACCCTCCAACAGATTTGGCCTGTTGAGTGGTGGAACTTAGTAGTGTTTCAACATAATACTTTACCAATTACAAACCACCAATTTCCACTTATAAAGTAAATAATATAAATCGTTTCGAATGGTATTCATTTTTGGTGAGTGGTTTTCTAGCTTCTATTATCATATATAATATCTTTTTTAAAACTTTAGTGAACAGAACTTAACTGATGAACAGAATAACTGACATGATATTCAATAGTAATAATATTAATAAAAAGAATTAAATGATAATATGCGATTGTATTTTATTTTGGCTTTATTGCACATAAGTCTTTTATGAAACTCTAAAAAATACATAAAGTACATAATGTATTAGAAAGAGATAATACTTTATATACCCGTGATTTTGTTTATTTAAAAAAATATTTAAAATTAATATCTATTTCTATTTTAAATGTTTTGCGCAAGACACGAACCAAAATTATATATTATTTTGTCTTTAAACATTTTTGCATAAAAAAATATTTTAAAATATTTAATTTTAAACTTTCATTCAAATTACATGTATTTTAATTCAATTAACAAATATCAAAATTTAGTATCAATAATTGGACACATACATCAAAACTTCACTGTGTCTGATTAGTATATATTTCCACTGCCAGACACAAAATATATAGAAACAAAATATTTATGGTGATTACTTATAATTTAGTAATGAATAAATAATTCTGTTATAATTTAATATAAAGTCAAAATGACATTAATTATAAGTAAATTTGGAACAAAAATTTCAAAAACAAAATATATATTTTTAAAGAAAATAATCATCCATATAGTAACTGCATAGGAATCGCTGTGTAAGATATTACATACCGGATACCGAAGTTTGACTCTACAATCAATTCCCTAAATGCCTTGAACGTTCTTCTCAGTGCTTCTAGGCGTTTAGGGGTTTAGGTATTTATTTGATGATACCGTTTGCATTCCTCCGACTTAGCAATTAGAGACCAACGTTATTGCTTTTGGCTGTCTGGTCACAGGCGTTTGGTTAAGACCTTTTCTTGTCAAAGCTACATATGCATACATATACAAGATAACCTTAGATTAAATATTTTTTAATTATAAATACATAAGCTATTGTTTTTTTCGCTCGTGGCATGCGCCTTATGCTGTTCGCTTTATTTTAATGACCAAAAAGAATTTGCAAGGTGAGGACTTTTTGTTTTATAGCCCCTGTGCTGTGCTTTCTTACATACGATAATCTTTATATTTCAAACAGCTATATAAAATCAGCAAAATAGTCATATTTATACGATAAAAACGTTTTAATATAAAAGCGCCAAATTAACACTATTATATCAATTCGTTCTTATTATTGATTAATTCAATATATCCAATTTTATAGGTAAATATTTTATGAGTTAAAATAAACGCTTTACAGACAGCTAAAAGAATAGGCTTATGAAGATTTACAGTGATTTTGAATTATTTTAAGTTATCGGTTCCTTTCTTTCTATACAGGAACACTAAAGAGTTATATATTATATATGTAAATATTTAACAATAATAAAAAAATGAGAACTAATTATAACTATTATACACTTATACATCTACGTAGGTAGACGTACATAAGTGAGTAAACGTAACTGTTATCTAAAACGAATGACCGCAGTCCAGACTACTGAAAGTTTTGCCGGATACGGTCCACAAAACTTAGCAATCCGGCGATTGCTATTTTACCAACCTGATGTTTTCGTATTTCAAGTTATTCTCAGTATAGTCTAAATGAATATCAGGCTGACTTCTATTTCCAGTAATTATTTTAATTGTTAATTAACTTGATGTTCATTTTCATTTCTTATTTTATAGCTTTAGGAGTGCCACAATACAATACACTTTGCTAGGTTAGGTATAATTTATAAAAGTGATATTTTATACGTGTCTATTATATACTCACATTACTATTAGTTCCAAATATTATTTATTGTTTTCTTTGTTTCTCTAACTGAGTCCTAAATATTTTCATTAACTAGGCCAAAAATAACAAAACAAAAAGAAAGATAGCCTTTCTGTAATCTTTTAAGTTTCTATATTATATATGCATCATATATAACTTATAAAATCAAATTACATGCCGTTACGTTTTAAACGGACTTAAACATAATTTATACTTATTGAGTTTATCTTTAAAGACTTTGCAGTAAGTAAAATAATTAGATATAAAAGTTGTATATAACAGCCACTTGTTTCAACATGAATTATAAAATGTAGAGAAACTCGCAAAGTTTCTCAACGAGAGTATAGAAATTTAATTTTATCTAATTGTAGTTAAAACCAAGGGATCATAATAGATTATAAAAGATACCAAACCACACGTTTCAGTTCCTCTGAACTCTTCGTAATTCAATTATGCAAAGCCACCATTTGTTAACAGATTTTAGGTAATTCAGGAAACGTCGACTCGATTTATGCTAATAAGCTTAGTGTCTGTTATTTATTGTGCTACATGCTTACAAACATTTTAGGGTTCAGCGTAACAGTGATAACGGTGGAGCCATTAATTGCAAGGTTCCGTTATGATTTACGTATAATTAAAACGTTTCAAGTGTTTTTGTTTTAACGGTTATTTTGTGTTAATTCGGGCCAAATTGTTGACATTAAAACGTGCTTAACTGGTCGAGTGCTGCTCTGTACAAGTTTGTTTTTGGACCCCTTTTTGTACGCGTCATAAATATTTATTTGTTATTTTAAACATTTAACGTCTGAAAATTAATCGTATGCGCTTTATTGCATTTAACGAGTTATTATATAGCTTACATTCGTCTGTATAAAGATTTGTTGGTGTATTTCTATATATAATAGATATATACAAGCTTAAATAACATTATATATTATGTAAAAGATACATGGTAACTTTTCGATTTAAAATACGTACGATAATAAATTACAGATACAGTTCCAAATTTACATAAACATTGTAAAAGCTGACTGATCCATCAAAGCATTGCTTCAATTGCCACGCCGGTTCAGCTAAAAACTAAAATACAGATAACTGTAATATTTTATGCTACTGTAATTTTTTTTTCAGTTTCCACTGATTCCTTTATCCAATTAATTTCATTGTACCTTTAGAATTTGATATTGAATCTACAATCGTGGCGTAGTTCAACCCTACGCCGTTTACTACGACGTCCACAAGTTTCCACTTTACACATGTAAAAAATTAAATATTATATAAATCTATATAACATTCTTGTGATATTTGCTTATTAACTGAGCTACGATATCACGCTGGAACCGGAAATATGTCATATAGGTACCTTGAAAAATATTTTTCAAAGTAGGCACCTGTATAACTTTTAGCAAGAACATATAATTTTTGAGAAAATAAAATAATAAAATACAGGAACTCAGAATATTGTGGACATAACCACCACGTAAACTAAATAGCAGCAATTAATACGTTAAATATGGTACTGCACTGCTTCTGACGTTAAGCAAGTAATTCAACATATAACAATTATAGTATAGTTTGTTGCATGTCGTAACAAACCTAAATATGTATTCCCACTGCTCTATTACCGTCACGAGCACTGCACGGACGCGGCGGGACGACGCCACAAAAGTGAACAATTTTCTGATTGTCATCAAATAATTTTTAGTATTCCGTGTCATTTCAGTAATAACTTAATAGTTTTCTATTTAATATTTGTTGAAATTCTTTCTTTGTTGCATTACAAAAACATAAATTATAAAGAACAAATTAACTAAAATACTACTATTGTTCGATATGACTATTACCATGTATTTGATATGAATACTATGTGTTTGATATAAAACATTATTCGGCGTTGACGTCCGCCACTCGACACGCAATGCCTCGAAAAAGGCGGAAAGCGGGGACGGAGAAAGTAAGGACTAAGCAACGGAGTATCTTAACACTAGGTTCCAATGGTTCCTGCAGTTCCCATTACCTATCCTGCCATGTGCGGGATAAAAGAATGAAGCAAAAAAGAAACATTATTAAGAACTACGAATTTTCTTTAAATTAGTCAGTCGTATATATCTAATAATCGATTATTTTTTTCAGATCCTATGGCGAATTTCTAAAGTTTCGAGATAGGTGAGTGATTTTTTATTTGTGTCATCTTTCACTTCGTCTACTTACATGCTGCTTAACGTCTTCATACATGCTCTCCGGAGGGTTTTCATATTTTTTACGTGACCTTCCTCCAGTATCGTCGATACTATGTTTTCGAAAGTCAACCGGGGTCTCCCCACATCTCTCTTATCACTCAGTTTTGCTTCACTCATTCTTTCGACGTGCTCATACCATCTAAAACGTTCACATATAATGAAATTTTTATTTATAAATTCAAACATTTATATTTGTAACTATAAACAACTCATTAATTGTCAGTAGTCAGTAATTTCCTAACTAAGCCACAACGCAGTATATAGTTGTTTAACTTCACTTAATTAGCTAGAATTTTGGAAATTCGTCAACAGTTGATTTAGCTTTATCATAATCAGACTTTGAGAAATACTTACAATTATTATTAAAATGTATTTTATAACGTTTATATATTCTTGCATACAACAAGCTAAGATAAATATAAAACATGCATTTTTCTAGCACTTAAAAAAATATACTTAGGCAATAATTATGTAGTATTTATAATTCAATGTGTTCGTGTTTGCTCCCCCATAGTACTCTTTATTTCAAAGTTTGTATAAAACTGTAATTGTGGCGGCACCGTTTCTGTTATAAAACTTTATTATTGATAATTACTTTAGAAAGTATAATTTAAACAATACTTTCCTATATGTGCTAGTTCTATTTATTACTTTTATTTAAGTCTATATAATTAATTGTAATATACATATATTGGTATGGTTATACTATAAAAATAAATATCATTTCTGAATATATATTAGGAAAACTATATAATAAAATTTAAAAATACCTTTGTACTCAGAGGGACAAGAGTCCATCGAGAGTGAGTGCTCTAGGCACAGGATTGAGAAACCTTTCCAGAATACACGCCGTCTCAAATAATTTATTTCTGGAACCAACAGCTAAGCGATAACATCTTAATTGAGACTTTTATTCTAAAATCATTTAACAATTAACTGATACCACTACTGGTATAATGATAATTATCGATCGATCGATCCATAATCATCGACATTCCCCGTGATAGTTATTTCATGGTCTAAGTGGAAATATTTAGATTTTTTTGGGATATTATTTTAAGGCATCCATAGTATGTGTGCCTTTAAGTCTACAAAGAAAGCATATTGTTGGTATATACGTATGCCATATTATCTTAGTTACTTGATAATTGACTAATACTATTAGCACGTTGAGAACTAAAGATAATTTATTCGTGGCACTCCTCAGTACAACTCTCTAACAAAACCATTTTTCATTATATGACTCTGGTAGTTCATTTTAAATAAAACAATTTAAACGGATTTATCGCATATATTAACAAGCTGCCAGTTCCCCGCCAGCGTTGTAAGAAGACCACCAAGCCACCCACAGTAGAGAGACAGCCAGCACTCCTACCATATTTAAAGGGAGTTACAGACAGGATCGACAACATCTTAAGAAGAGCTTTAATTAAAATTATTTTTAAGCCTAACAAAAAAGTGAGCCAATTCTTGAGACCAGTTAAATGTAATATTTCCTTGCTGTGTGCAGGTGTATACAAACTTGATTGTGACTGTGGCTTATCTTACATTGGTCAAACAAAGAGATGCATCGGTGTTAGAGTGAAAGAGCACATCTTAAATATCAAGAATGGGCGTGTATTAAAGTCAGCTGTGTGTGAGCACTCCTTGAACAAGCCCAACCATTACATCAGGTTTGATAAACCTCATATACTCGCTAGGGAAAATAAATATATTCCTAGAATGATCCACGAGGCTATTGAAATACAGAAACATTCTAATTTCAATAGAGAAGACGGTTGGAAGCTTTCTACCACTTAGGATCCACTTATAAAAAATTTAAAATCCCAAACACATTACACTAGAGGGCAGGAAACAGTCAGCTCATTCTGCAGGAATCCAGGGCAGTATGCGAGGCAACTCAGGAACCGTTGGCGGTAGTTTGATATAATAATTATATCAAATGACAGACGAACGCCACCTCAGTCTACCCGTGACCACGGACAACTGCAAAGTGTTCGAAACGTCGGGTTTCACAAAAAATGTTAATATACGCGATAAATCCGTTTAAATTGTTTTACTTAAAATGTATAAAAATCGCGAAAATCAAAGAACTTATTTTGGTAGTTCAGTTTATATTTATGTTACACAGACAAAATTTTAAGTTTTTGCAGAAAACCCCCAAGCTATAACATATATAGCGAAGAGGTAATATCCTTATTCTGCTACTTTATAGACTCTAAGTAAAATATATAATAGCTTTGTAGAATCTAAGTAAGTAGTAAGTCCAGGTCAGCAAAGTTAGTTAAAGTTAGGCTAAAACATATGTGAGCGAAATTTTATGAGAACCATGAGAAAATAAAATCTATTTTTTAATCTTGACATAATTGATTAGATAATATTCAAATTATTAAGTGTATGACATGGATTGTCAATTGCCATTGCATTACCTAGCAAATAACATTTGCCCAAGTCTGTATCTCTAATATCTCCTTACTTAATAATTTAAAACGATTATTTATATATTACATATACATACTATACATATATTATATTAACTATTTCGCAACAGCCCATTTTCATTCCGTTCTATAATTATTGTTTACAGATGTAATATATCTCAAGCTTATTTCCTACGGCTTGTACGTGACAGTCTTTGCAACAAAACTTCAAAGTAACGTCGGTGAGCCGAAATGAGCGTACCATTGAAGATATCGATTTTAAACTGCTTTTAATTTGAGATGCTCATTGCCTAAGTTTAAATCAATTACACTCACACTAGTTTCACGCTTTATCCCACACACGGAAGGGTAGGCAAAGGAAACTGCGGGAACCACAGGAATCTAGTGTTAGTAAGCACACTCCGTTGCTTCGTCCCTGCTTTCTGCCTTTTTCGAGGCGTTGCGTGTTGAGTGGCGGAACTCAGCGCCGCTCTTTGTCTAGTTGCCAGGGCGACGAAAATGGAAATAGAAATATCCATTTTCCTCGAATGAGAATTAAACCCACAAACCGTCTTGTTTACATTCAGATGCCGTCGCCTATACGCCACGACGGTTCTCTTTTTTTTTTTCAAAAACAAAAAAATATATTCTTGTATTTCTAAATACAAGAACATCAATAATACAAGTGGGGACGGAAAAAAGCAGGGACTAAAGCAACGAAGTGACACTAGGTTCGCATGGTTCCTGCAGTTCCCTCTGTCTACCCTGCCATGTGCAGGATAAAGCGTGATGCGAAAAAAAAAAATATCAATTCTTTTAATGAAAGAATATAAAGTGTCCCTTAATTTAGAATTTCAAGAACATAAAATATTATCTTTCATACTTTACTCATACATAATCGTATAACATTAAAACAAACTATAATCTGTCGTATAAAGAAATGTCAAAAAAAAACAGAAAATTGCCCAAAGTAAGTTGCAAGAATAAGCCTAGCTTTATGTTTAATTACGCCCCACAAACGACGTGATTGCATTTCCTGTAGCCGACGTACCGGTTTATTATTTCACTGATTTGAAACGTTATTAAATTCTTGAAAGTGAAATTGGGGCGTATTAGAGTTATATATCGTCATTAATTCTAAATAGGAATTTATTGTTAGCAAATTGGATATTTTTTGTAATGCAAAGTATAGGCTAGTAAAGAATTCGATGATTATTATTTAATTAGAAACGAAACTATACTAAATACACTAGTAAATGTATATAATTTTATGTTATTCGAATTAATTTGAATTTTAGCGGTATACTCAATAAAGCTTTAAAAAGGATGTAGGTTTAATTCTGTATTGAACTAAATTAATATCCTACCACGTTTGCCTGTAATAGTTGAAATGAAGGCACCTCTTTGTAATGTCTGGCTGTGCACGGTGATTTGGAGTATGGGTACCCATTCAGTTTAGGGTTAAAATTTAATGTATATTTACTACATTTGTAAATATTGAAGACATTGATATTTTAAATAAATATACAATTAATTCTTTTAACTATTTTTAGAAGGTGTTTTTATCGAATAATAACAATATCCAGATATCGATTTAAAGACAGTTGGAAGTCGGTATGGTAGAGGTGTAATACTTACACATCTAACATACGTAATGTCATTGAAATATCCGATCTCACATAATGTGTGCCAGTCACACGTCACTTCAACCTGTTTGTATCTGTCAATTACCTATAACTTGATATATAAGGTTATTTCTCAACAAAAATAGTAAATCGATATCGTATTGTCAATTTATAAATATACTGTCCGAGTTAATACGAGTTCATAAGAAAACGATACTTTGATAAATATGGTTTTTGTAACGTAATTTTTTACATTTTATCTTTTGTCCTATATCTAGATACATGCCATAGATAATATTTTAGTGATATTTCAGCAATGATTAAATTATTATTATTTTTTAAACATTACTTTAAAAATATATGAACCAACTTTTAAGAGTTTTAATTAACGTTTTGTTAAATCGTAGCAAAATATATATGCATTTTTTAAATATTCTTATTCATAGAACAGTTTCTGAAGAATTAAAGACAGTTTTCACAGCGAATACATGATAAGTGAAAATAGTTTTCTTTTTCTTTAAAAATAGTTAAGAAATTTAATGCCAATGGATAAAGAATAGATATTTTATTGTCTTGTCACATCTAGAAACAGAAAATATCACTATTAACTAAGGTTTATTTATCTGATTTTCAATTCGTTTCTGTTTCACACTTAATTCCATATATAATAGAGTAAACTTTAATGTATATCTAAGGCAGGTAGGCAGTGGAAACCTAATTTAAACTTTGTTCTGTGAAAGCCACCCACATTTCTAATACTGTATATTATGTGGCGTAATGATTGAATAATTAAATAAATGATATACACAACACATATAATAGCTTTTGATTCAAATAAACTTAGTCTATAACAAATATATAATGTTTATAATTTTAATATACAGTTCGCCATTGCATTATAATAATATTTAATTAGACAATTGCTTATTAAATTACCCAAATATAATTATATAACACAATGTATCCAGTAAATCACTTTACAAGCAGGACTCAATTAAAGATTAATTAACTCGCGATTGTTAGAATTTAATCTGGTGCTGAATGACTTTACAATTCAATTATGCCATTGTTTGATAAAAGCTTTGTATTGGTTATGTATGTACAGTATACAATTTTTGATGTAAAAGTACTTAAATAAATGTTAATATATCAAATATTTAAAATGTTATATCTTTGGCGATATATATGTTATATTTGTCATAAACACCTAAGCTATACCTTTAATAACTGAAGGAAAAGGGGGGACCACACATGACGGGACTTAAAGGCATAATTTATCTAATCGAGTACTAGTAGAAAGGGTAGGAAGGAAGGTAAGATAATACTTAAAAATTAACTTTTACCTTTACTTGTGGCTTCACTCTTAGGGTTAAATGGAAATAATTAAGATTTTTTTAAAATTAGTAAGTGCTATAATACAATTAAAATACAGTATCGCAAAATTACTTAATGCCACATCCAAAATACTGTCAAAAATATTAATTTTACTTAATATGTTATAAACACAGTAAGTAACTATGCCGATATCTTATTATAGAATGCAACGTGTAATTTTCCATATTGATTAAGCGTTTAAAGTAATTACAAGAAAATTATTAATAACAGGTTGTTAAAGGCTTAATTGTACGACAGCTGCTATTCGTTTATTTCTTTCCTTAGGTGACGATGTTATTTTTTATTTTATTTTTTTAAGCTTCGCGTTGTATCCTGTACGTAGCAGTGTAGATAGATACTGTCTCTCAGAGCGGTAAGTAGAGGGAACCTATTGTTAAGACACTCCGTGCCCTACTTTCTACCAATTGAGGCTCGTGTTGAGTTGCAAGACTCATATTCATGTTTTTTCTTGTGGCCAGAGCGAAGCAAATGAATTTTAACTCATTTTCGCCAATTGGGAATCGAACTGACAAACTGCTTTTATAGACAGTCACTGCCGATACCACGACGGTCCCGTTTAGTATTTATATACATTCTAGCTCATACATTTATGAAATGAGGCCTATAAGGAGCTATGAGCAGCGAGAACGCGATAGATTTTAGATCCTTTTTCAGAATGAATTTCCCACCATAAACAAGTGCAGTATTAATCAACATGCCATATCTTAAATGACCCGGAAGTTAAGACCAAAGAACCTTGATAAGTTTCTCTTTTTGCGATATTAGATATGTTGGTAAAAAAAATATGAAAATTATCGTTCTACGTTTGTACAAAATCGTATTATCGTATTAACTACAACATATATACGCTTTTTTCTATATATTTTCGTAAATACAGACGTACACAAAAGTAAACGCATTAAATAATCCTCGAGAAACTGAAGCATTTCACTTCATATAAAATTAAGTAATAAGTTGTTTCTCACACAACATTCGTAAATAATTATTAAAACTAAGAAATTACTCATAATTTACGAAACCTCAAAAGAAAAAAACGACTTACTTGTAATTTATAAATAAAAATTCTATTAAAGACTTTTACGATTTCGAACTAAAATATAAATGAAAGCCATCACAGTCAACATACTCGTGCCGCAAGTTTAACATCCAGACATTTATAGACCATCTTACGCTGTTACAACTATACTCAGACACCACGTTACAACTTCTTTATTACACTACACTTTTCAATTTAGTTTAAATGTGTTGTGAGTCTTATTGGTATTGAAGTACTAGGCTAGATCGCTACCTCAGAATATAATAATGAAATAAAAATATATTTTTTTATTTAGATGTTACATGCAAATATTTTTTATAATTTTAAGTTAATATTATATTTATTATAAATAAAATTAATTTTAAATTTGCATTTCGATAAAACAAAGTGCGGCATCGAGTTTCGCCATCTGCAATTTCTGAAAATCAGACAAAACGATGCCATATAGTACTGTAGTACATTATGCGTAATACAGCGTAAACCAAACCAAGTGAAAAATGAAATAGTTTTTTATTACTTCAATTTGAAACATTATGTACTGGAAGTATACCTTATATCTGCGTCAACATATTTAACATATCGTTATCTGAACTTTGAATAGATAAAACTGTGCGTGCAGTAACAAAAGGACTACTTTTACATAAAAATCGCTACCACTATATATTCTAATATGTTTTATTATATTAAAATTAGTCATGTTGGGCCGGAAGCAAGAGTGCTTAAGAAAATCAAAAATGACTAGAGTAAGTATCCAATTTAACCCTATTATTCTTGTTATCATTTTAAGAATATGTCATTTACTATTGAGAGTTTCTTAATATCTCCTTTAATAATTGCCCATGATGAGCTTTTATCACAACGTAATAAATCACTATTTTTAACAACATTCTTTTATGATTGTTTTAGTTAAGTTTGTTAAAAGCTTAGAGTATAAGTTCAAAATCTCTAAACAAATTGTTTGTCAGAGATGAACAGCTTGAAGCTGCCAAATTGTTATTCTTGAATAGCTGCATACTTGAAGAAGCTGAGATTCCTATAGGTGTTCATTACAAAATCTATTTGTTATTACACCTAGTTAAACGGACGGAGAAAGCAGGGACTGAGCAACGGAGTGTCTTAGCACTAGGCTCCTATGGTTCCTGCAGTTCCCTCTGCCTACCCTGCAATATGTGGGGTAGAGCGTGAAGCTAAAATCTATCTTATACACGATGTCATCTCGCTTATATATTAAATTTATTATTATCCATACCAGAACAATTAAAATAATATTAATAAAAATTAATATATGGCAGGCGTACAGAATTTAGAAATCTAAGCAAGTAAGTACAAAACGGGCTAATACATTCGAATTTAGTGCATGAATATTGTGAAATTTATAGTGTTAAAAATAAATAAAAAATATCCAAAGTTCAATGATAATTTTAAAAGCATTATATTAAAATTATCATGAAATTTAAAACTAAAAGTAATAAACAAAATTAGAATCATGGATATTGCGCTGGAAAAATATATATTTTTAAGATTTGATGAGACGCTGCTTCAATTACTAATATCGTCCATAAGCATAGCGCGCTGTGCATCTATCGCAAACGCAATTAGTTCCGAGACTGAGATATAATATTGTGCTACATAATACTTTTTATTGGTGTATTTATTATATGATGAAATTAAACAAAGGTAGACCGCTACTATTTTTTTAATATTTTCTGCCGCCCTGTTCATTTTTTTTAAAGAACAAAATTTTTACTAAAACTTCAATAACTAAAATTGTTTGTCTTTGAGCCTGTTGTTTTTTCTATTCTAAGCAGTAAGCAGGATCCGTAGGAACCTAGTGATAAGACACTCCGTTCCTCACTTTTCGTCTTTCGTTAAGGCATTGCGCGATTGCGGCGGAGCTCAACGCTGCAGTTTGCCTAGTTGCTAGAGCGAAGGAAATGGAAATGAAAAGATCCAACTTCCCCGAGTGGGAATCACAAACAGTCGCGTTTGCAGGCAGACGCCTCCGTCCACTGTATACTGTAACTGATTTTGATATAATTTGAATTATGCAAATGCATTCTTAGTCTTTTAGAGTGTTAACTAATAAGCTTATTTCAACTATCAAAAAGTTCACATTAAGTTTAAAACCACAGTTAATATATTTATTATATAAGAAAAATAAATCATGATGTAAAATCATTTAACGATGCGGGTAAATATACATTCTCAAAATGATTTTTCTACCGTAAACTAATTTTAAGCTTAAAGACTGTACATCAAAACGTAATTTGTTATATTAAAATTATATTATATCGAATATTTGTTGTGAACCTCTTCGCCTTTAATCCTTTCGTTATTAAATTAAATAAGATACTTTTGACGTTGAATTCGACAAGGGACTCTAAAAGTAACTTAGAAGTTCGAGCGAGCAAAATGGAATTAGTATTTGCGTCGGCTCAATGATTCGCAATGTTCTGATATCATAGGGCCTTCGTAATTACAATGACTTTGAGATACCCTTTTATTGTATATTTTATATTAAATGATGGAAAAAAGTAATACAGTTGGTATCAGAAACAGTGTATGGGATTTGTAGTTAATAATAAACGGCGAAGAATTTGACAAACTAGTGATTGAATATAACAAATATTTTAAAAATCGTAAATATTCTAATTGAATTATTTTTATATTAATAGAATAGTATATGGGGATTTATATTAATAGAATAGTACATAACGGAAACAAGCAGGGACTAAAGCAACGGAGTGTCTTAACACTAGGTTCGTATGGTTCCTGCAGTTCCCTCTGTCTACCCTGCCATATGCGGGATAAAGCGTGAAGCTAAAAAAAAAGAATAGTATATAATACATTTGCTTTATTAATAAAGATTACGTTCAATGTTGTCTTCTATAATTTCTAGAGTAAGTGATTTTTTTCTTTTAAAAGACGAGACTTCCATAAAAATTACAGTTTACGTTTGATCAAGTATCAGGCAAACAGTACCTAATGCAGATTATAATAGAAACTCTAGTACTCCCTTTCTTTAGCGTCCGACTCCGCTCTGTGAACTTTCAATAGATTAATTAGGACTCTTAACGAGATCTTCTAAAGAGAATTACGAATGCTTTGTTACGCGAAATGCGAATTATATTACTTGTAACAATGTTTCGATATCGTTTTCTACTTTCTTTGTTTTACTTCTTATATAAAATAATAATAATCAAACTTGATTTTAAAGATACTGTCATTTAATTATTATCAGATAAAAAGTCACAAGCTACAAACTTAAATTGATTGGAAGCACAGATTTGACGCTGGTAAATTGTCAACTTGGTGAGAGATATTTTTCAAGCCGACTGCAGTAGCGCGATAAGGCCCTATAAAAATGTGATCGAATTTCAATCAAATTTATGACTTATTATAATGATTATAGGAATATAATCTGAGTGTCGCTTAAATTTACGATTTGACTGAAAAGGTGTATTCAAGCGTAACAAATTTTGGGCATTCGTAAGGTGACGATAACGATTTGGGAAATTAATCTCAGAATAAAAAACGAATCGAGGGGAGGCGTGAGCTTAAAACGTGGAAAGCAATGGCAAAATTGCACCTGCACAAATTCGACATTAGCAAAGATTGATTGACTGCTGCTGCTTTTATTATACTTTTACGTAAGTTTTTTTAGTTATTAATCCTTTTTCTGAATAATAATGTAAAAATAATTATTCTTATTACTGACCAAGCTTCAATATTTAAAAAAATGTTTTTGTTACGTTAATGTACATTAATTAATAATTGAAGAAACAAGAAGTATGTAGCTAAAATGATGTACATATAATATCCACATACCACGTAAATGATACGCGTACGTATGTAAAACTATAAAAAATAGATATATGAAATAATTTCCAGATGTTATAAGTTATTATAACACTTAGTGAAAGTCACCGAATGTAATCTTTGTTCTTTGCCACCCCGGGGAGAAGCCGGACCGCTCGCAGCGATTGAAATTTAAAATATTGTACCCTTTGCCATTATGCGAGCTTATTCACCCTTGAAATATCCCTAGGGGCGCCAGGTACGACGATTGGGGAAAATATTTTACACTTGTTACTAAGGATGTCGCTTTCAAGTCTGTTTTACGCGAGCATAATCTCTACTCAAATGTAATCCCAACCACTGTGGGGTTAAAGCTGCAAATCCGCTGGACACACAAATCATTTCCCCGAACATTTATAAAAAGCACTTAATTAGTGTGTCGAGAATGAAAAATTGTTATTGAAACCGAGTTGATTGAACTGGCGTTTCATAACTATGTCATTTTGGATGCGACGTTAATGAAAACGCGATTAATCACCGCCCATATCTCATCAACGCTTTTAGTGAATGGTATATGACGGGTGATTCTATACTTTATTTACTCGGATGCCACTATTTTGTTCTATTACAGGATATATTTAAGCGTACATGACGTTTTATTTGGCAGCGGCGCTTACGTACAAATTTAATATACCTTGAAACTTGTTTACGTTCTAGCTTTAGCTAAAAGTTAGCGAATAACTATACTAATGGTAACTTCATCAAGTTTTGTTTTGACGGTACTTGCTTATAGTTTTGGACAATATATATTATACTTTTTAAAATAATATCTATATTAAGTCAGATTAAAAATAAATTATATTAAGTGTATAAAAGATAAATTTTATAAATATTATATTAAGTATATGTATATGTAGGCGTATTTGTAGAAAATTTAGGTAACTTTAAAACTACATGCTACTTGAAATTTCAGATCTGGTTAGATTTCACGAAGCATTTATTTACAAAAGACGTTAGCACGGAGTGTAATTTTTGTACAGCCAAACGATCCGATGCCGATGAACCCAACTCATGTCAAAAAAACCATTAAATCAGGATTCATACAACAATATTCATATAAAAACCATTAAATCAGGATTCATACAACAATTGAACTTTATATAGTCACATATTTTATTATTTATATAGCACGAAATAAGCTTTCTGGATAGTGAAATTGTTGACAGTTCTTTATTTATTGTTATTAATTTATTAAAATTTTTAATCGATAATCCGATGATAGTCGTGTTCTATTACTGTGTCACACATATTATCTTGTATGTCTTGATACTTACTCTATATCTCTAACAGAAAAATAAAAATACAACGTACAAACCTTGTCTTTAAGTAGGTATACTTTTGGAAAGAAATGTAAGCTCCAAAATTAATATTTTTTAGTAATTTTTACGTAATGACGTTTTATAAGTCTTACTATACCCGCTTGCTTATATGTAAAGCTATAGATATAAATTTATACAGTTATACTTATATAACTATATCGTAGTCTATTAATACGGCATTGCTTAAAAACAATAGCTGTGAAACAGTTTTAAATAAAAACAACACTTTTAAATTGAGTTGCGTGAAAAAAAATCACAAAGAATTTTCATGCATAGTGGAGCGTTGCTCGAAAGTCAATATTTTTTGTTTACTCAATTACCTCCCGCAAAAAGCACGTCGATGAAAGGGCGTTAACGATGTATTTATCCGTCACAGCGACCGTTATTTGGTTATAACTTATTTCATTTCAATGGAATATACAATTAACTCAGATTGTACTTTCTAAGCACAAAATTTATAGAAATAAGTAAAAAATATCACTCTCTTTCATTAGTCAGCGAATCTATAACGATAATAGGTGTAGAATTGTAGATAGAGCGCGGTCCGCCCGCATTACTGCGTATTACGTGCGGTTCACTGAGCGGAAGGCCAACGTTTACTTGATAAAATAAATTTGAACAAAACAAACGCATTCGTTGCGGCAATATGAATCCTCTCTGAAGTTGTGCTAAGCGGCGTGGAAGTGGAAAAATGGGAGCGGGCACGAGCTAATATGAGAATGCTCTGCATACCTGCTGATGAGCTTGTCGTCATCCAACCCGCATTTCGTTATCGGTATTATTACATTTTTAACCCATTCTCGATACCGACGTGATATAATTCGCTGCGATTCACACGTAAATTAGTTTTTATGGAGTTTCAACGAGATCGAGTGACGTTTAAAAAGCGATATTGTTAAATTCAATAAACTGTTATTTTGAAAAAGATGAATTGAGAGGTGGTAAAAAACACAAATACTTTTAGATGTCCTAATTACAAAAAAGACAAGATTATTTGTACGTTACTGTATAACGTTAGATGCTTCACTAAGAATCGTGAGAAGTTTTATTTATTGATATATTCTATAGCCTTAACATTTTTCTATTTTTAAATATGTTTCTAAAAAATGCTTAATAAAATAAATAAATAAATTAACCATACCAAAATTTACCAACGACGTTTGACATTTGTATTAACATTAGTTAATAATTCTGTTGCCTAATTAAGCTTAAGCCAAAGCTTAGGTAAAGCTCTGCATATTATATATAGTGTGAGCTTTGGAAAGCTCGAATATGGCAATACTGGGGAAGGGAATCAAAAGTTCATATCAATGTCCGTTGGTTGGACGTGTTAATTAACTGCGATATGAAAACGATTAAGACACGGCTTAATTGGAAATCACAAACTATACAATTTGAGCTGACTTCATTTGCGCCGAATTGAACTGTCAAGAGGGCCTAGAGCAGCTCGACCTGCATTTAGAGTTCTTTTATTTAACCTTCTTAGATACAAAATTGTGAAAACAAGTTAATTTACAAATACTAGTTCTTTTTACGTGGTTCATTATTATTAAATTGCATAAAATTAATAATTTAACGTAATATACATTATGACGAATAACAAGTAATTTTGTCATATAATAGATGTACGCAAACATTTTCTCATAAAGTGCCATAGTTGTAGTAAATACCCTGGTAATGATTTGCAAAAACTGATCCGTCTGAACGCACCCGTTGCAGCCCTGTGGGGCGGCCATTCGTTAGTCTAACTCTTTTGGTAACACGACCCCTGGTTAAGCTTGCAATGTTAACATTCTTCCAATAATGAGTAGGGGAGATCTACTCTGTCTTGTTTATTGGATTTTTTACTGCATCTCCATATGAATGGATGTGCAATCTGCTTGATACCGGCATGTGTTGAGTCGAATCTATCATCTTCAATTATAAAGCATTTTTGCAACGATAGGTTATTTATAGCTTTATTTTTAGTTCGTTAAAATTAAATGCTTATTAAGAGACAGATTTAGTTGTAAATATTATTTAGATATTACGAGTACAAATTCATATTATTTTAGTAAAATCAACATTTTCTTATTATAATTTTTGTTAATATCTCGAATTCAACTATGAGTTAGTAAATTTTTAGTTTAATATAGACGTAATTAAACAAAATTTACAAAATTAATGTAGAATATGTTTCAAAATAATGCAATCTACTCTACGTATTCACTAGTTTTAAGTACATCAAGTTTAAAGTTTTCAAAAGTAACACGCGTGTTGGTCGCTTTAATAAGTGCCGCGCATGATAAATCGGATCATGTGCTCGTATGAGTATCTTTATCCTTTTTTCTCTTATTAGAAACTTAACTACCCTTCTTTCTCCCACTATTTAGGGTCGTACTCAGTATAAAAGCTTCTGTAGAAATGGTATGAAAAGCATGTTACGTGCATTATTATGCGTCAATTCCTGTACTGAATATGTTTGATGACACTTCTAGTTAACCATGTTCTATAGTATCGAGGATTTAATACCATGCATGTGGAGTACAAAACTTAATGAAAGTGTATGTAGTAAGCGTCATTATCGACGGCTTTGCTGAGATAAAAAGGTATAAACAATGTAAACGTATACAGCTTTAGGATCCAACTGCGCTTGAAAGAACCATTTGAACTGACATAATGAGTGTTGTGAGGTTTCGGGATCGAATGTAGACGAAAATGTTTATTATTTCATTTTATGGAAATAAATATTTTTGTTTAAAATAAGGGTAATTTGAAAATTTTAATTACTTAACTTTTTAAAATTTTACTTTTAAAATACATTTTAAGCTACTAAAAGATAACAAGTAACATCTTATATTAACAAGTTTTCGTTAACGAGCGCCAGTGTATAAAAGTTAAGCAAATTTTGTACATCTATTATTTAATATATATTTTTAAAGTTATTTTTACTTTAATTCATAATTAGGAAGTTTTTATAAAAGAATGAGTTAATCTCTTAAGAAAAGGCATAAAACTTGTCTTAGTGTATATAGTCATAAATATTATAGAATCTGCATCCAAACCATTTCTTTCAAGTCAGAAGCATTTCAACTGAATAGCAATGGCAAAAAATATTTATTTTATTGTAAAACATGAAGCAAAATATCACACTACGTAATATTTCTTTTGTTTTCTATTTTTGGCGATTGTATTCAAGCAACATTAGCCAATAAAATAACACTTCGCACAAGACATTAATCTGCCAAAATCAGACCACTGGTGTAATACAGCGGGTGAGTCAGAGGAAATGTCCGTACACTGAAACATTTAAAAGGGAAATGTTAAAGAAAATACGCATTTCCCGTGTATATAGAATTCCGTGTAGATATTATCTTAATATTATTTTATAATAATTGTTATATATTTAAAATGATGAATATTTACATAGTAATTTGAGGCGCATTTTTATAAATTTTTGATTTATATTTATACAAAGTTTGATAGAATTGATAAAATTGTTCTTTTAAAGATTATTTTTAACATTTACTTCTTCTCTTCTTCAGTAAGAAATAAATAGATAACAAGTAAAAATATGTGTTAGTAAGATTTGAGTGCTTGGCCGCTGCATCCCGCTTTTGAATCCCGACAGAGAAAAGTTTCCGTCATGATACTTCGTTGTCCTTGTTGGCGAAAATTAAAGCTCTGGTAAATTAAATAAGCTTTCTTTATAATATAAATATAATATTCCCTTTGGTATTCGATCTACACAAATTAAGTACAACGCAGAATAATAGAAATAATATCATATAATATTCGTAATAATTTTTAACCACGTTTTTAATTTTATTTAACCAATATGGACTGACATCCTCCTCAATATGTTCGCAAGCATCTGTTCTAGTCAAGCATAGAATTTGAGACCTTTCATGCGCACACTTGTGTGTGTATAATTAGTGATATAAATAACTAACTCCCCTTTACTAAGTCCCTAGCAATAGTTACCGAGGCTTAAATATTTCAAAGTTACTTAGTTTTGATGAAGTTTCTTTCTCTAAACGATAATTATACTTATAAATAAACTATTTATATTCTTATATTCTTGTTTCATTATTTGTCAATAAATGTAAAATATTTAAAAGAACATACTATTTTCAGAAGCCTAGATTGAACTACAGATTAGAAAATAAATTTGATTATGGAGAACACTATTTTCCACTTACAATTCAATTTCAGGAAAAACGTATTCAAAAAACCTTAACTATCGAACTATCGAACAAAAACTATCGCATATTTAGTCATTGTCATCAAATAATAACTACTAGATAATATTTAACATAGAAAGCTCATGTATTTTATACATAGCCTGACTTATACTGACATAATAGCAATTGTTACACCAGTAGCCTTATAGGGCGGACCAATACAAGTATTAATCTACTACTAATATGTTGCCCGCATTTGGACTGAAACACGTATTGATGACTGCACTCCGTCTATGTCGACTGGCTATTACATCTGTAGCACTTTGAACACGTTCAAATGTGACCTTTCAGATGAAAGGGTTCTTCAGAATTTAATTATAGGGTGATTCTAGTGATTAAATTGGCAAGATAAACAGTTCTAAATGCGTTGAAGGGAAGGAAATTAATAGGTTATTTAGATTTACGCGACCTTGTTTAGAGTTAAAAATGTTTTAGAAGATACATTGAGATGTCAGATACATTCAAATAAGTAAACTTTGTTAAGCGTTTGAATTTTCTTTATTTCTGTTATTATTAGTTAAGGAATATGTATTGAATTAGTTAAGGAAAATATTATTATTTAAATTATAAAATTATTTTTAGTAGTAGCTAGTATCTAGTCTTTTTAATTTAGGTTAAGGGCGGTGTTATACTCCTATACTTGATAAGCAATGTCTGCAGTACATGAGTGGATATTAATGTCTGTATCTAATAATAATATTTGTAACATAATAATTATTACAATTATATTAAGCATATGTCAATAACAAGGCCAATGTCCTGTTAATTTATTATAAAAATTTTGAATAAAAAATATGAAAAAATATAGAATTAAAAATAATAGTACAATTCGACTTAAAACAAGTACAAAATTTAAATGAAGACCTCACTGCACTCGGCCGGTGTTACTATACCAACACTGCTCATTAAAGCAATGCATGTGTGCGTAACTAATTCATTTTAGTAGTTTTTAGCTAAGTTTGGTAACTTGCAACTTATTTGTATGGAAATAAGACTTATATTATTACTATTTTGACTTTCTTCTTTCCTATTTACAGTACAGTACAACACAATTAAATGCATATACATATACATATGAGTATGCAAAAATTATTCGCAAACGGGATTTCATTTAAGCTAGGAAACACAATTTACGTTACACTTAATGTTTTTGTATGTACTCTATTAATAATATTATGTGAGTAGGCAAGGTATTATTTTAATAGTATTAAATACTTATTAGTTATTAGGTAATGGTGGGAACCATTTAAAAAAAAATATAATAAGCCTTTTTCACGTAGAATATATATTTTTTCAATAATTCTGTTTATTTAACTATGTAAATTAGGAGAGAACAATGTACAAATTTGTGTTATTAAAAATGACCTTAAAAGTTAAAACCCTTGCTCAAATGTAAAGCTATAGAGTCCTCTTATTTAAGAAAGGACCAGGTGTCCCAGAAAAGTTTAAATGACAATTACTTACACTTTATAATCACGAGAAATTAACTTTGCCAAACTCCTCTTCTGTATTTTACTTTAGATACATTTTACTTTCGTTTAGTAAATATTATATTATAATTATTTCATATTAAGCTGACAAGGATATAATGCATTTATAACAATGTTTTGTTTATTTTAATTTTTTTTAATAAATTGTAATTTGTATAAATCTGCGCTACATTAAAATATGTGATCTTGAGTAAAAATCTTAACGTCTGGTTATCAATATATAATTTAATTAAGTTATATTAGGGTGTTATATAAAACTTCTCAGACAATGTTGTGAATACCTGTAATTAGTGTACATATGAAAACCTGATACTTTTGACTATTTATTTTTATATAAATGTTGCATATGTGTACTGTTGGTGTTCCTAAATAAATAAATAAATAAATATCGACCGTAGATTTGATCTCAGTTTGGAACTTGGTATAGCGGTTGTATTCGTGATATTTCTAACGTGCCAAGGATTCTGGGAAAAGCATGAAGCTGATATAAAGAATAATTTCAATAATGGCCATATTCAATTAATATGGAAATGAAAGGTAACGATAACGGTGAGTTGATTTGATATCGAATACAAAGTTAGGTTTTAATATTAGTATTGGGGAAGTAAATTAAATTAAAGGCTACACGTATTCTGTATTCTGGGAATGGTGGAATTTCACTCAACACTAAAGTCAACAAGTAAGGTAAATCGAAGGCCTCCAGTGTTCAATGGGTAAATACCCATGTAGAAATCTACAACAAGAAGAAGACGTTTTGATCTTAGGCCAAAGATGTCCAAGGTAGTTTGTGACAATATACTGTTCCTGTTTTTGACTTTGTAAGGAAGAAAGGCTAACCTCTTTGCATTCAGCTCGGTCCTGGACTAGACCTTAAGGTAATTCTAACAAGTATATTTATAAATAATTTGACAGATCTTAGATTTTCAGTTACTTTGATTATATTGATAACGTTAAAAATATATACAAATAACAATCTACCTACGCATAGTCACTTTAATATGATCAAAAACTGTTCCATTATTGCTTGTGCTATATTGAAACAGAGTTGACTGAAGAGATTGATACAGTTAGGAAATAGCGAGTTGCACCAAAATCAGTTCTTAAAAAATTGGGGATATAGGGGATACGTTGCCACTTTATAATAAGCTAATTATTCACGCTTTTAATCTTGTAATAACTGTTCCTAGGTATCGAACATTGCCTTATCATATCTTTAAGTATATCATATTCAACATTTAACAATAGCGTACGCTAACAGTAATTCAATGATAATGTTCATATGAAGATTCCATATGTATCTATAATATAAAGAGATACCAACAAATAGTTTGCCATTAACACAAGGTAAGTAGTTAGTTTCCTTTACAAATGTCCCCAGAGCGAACAACACGTATTAGCAGAAGACAATTTAGTGCGGACCTTTCTTTCTATCGGGCTTACCAATCTACAAATTACTTCTTATTCTATAGTAACAGGCGTTATACGGCCCCATAGTAATGCATCCCAGTTAGGGGATGAGAGCTGAATGCTTTGTTTTAGAAGATAAAAGGAATAATCATGTAAATAACTTGTGTTAATATTATAAATATGCAATAGTTTATTTGTTTGTTTGTTTCTAATACAATATAGAAACATACAAGGCTAGTTTTTGGTCTAGGTATGAATAAAGGATAGATAGAGTGCATGAGCTTTAAGCCGGCTTAACAGTTCCTGGATGAAGTAGTTTATTACTAGATTTTCCTAAGAAAAAAATGTTTAATTTAGTTTTATTTATCAAGTAAAGCAAATATCAAAAGTTATATTAACTTTGAGCTTTAGATTACACATTTGGTGAACGAATATTAGCTTATATATCTGATACCATTAAATTTAGCCAAGGTACTTATGTAGACCGCTTTATTACAGTCAGTGAGCAACGAAAATGCAGGCGTAAACTAGTACGCAATATCGAGCTCTCGTCTAAGTGGCTCCTATGGGACGGAGATTTTTTAATTAAAACGCTTAATTTCGTCTGATCGTAACTTCTTAAGATATATTAAGGTTCCTTTGTAAATTGCCTGCTTTTTGTTAATGTTATTATTGTATTATTTCACTTTATATGCTACAATACCAGGTATGTTTTTCAAAGTTAGAATTCATAATTAACTATCAACTACTTTAATACGTTGAAATTTATGTTGGCGGCTAAAATTTTTAATACTCTGTTGAAATTATCCAGCTAACTGATGAATTCAATTACGTTTGCAATAATTGTATGTCTATTTCTGTTAATATCACTTGCCATCTATATTAACGTTATCTCTAAAATATATAAAAGTTTGAGAATCGACGTTTTACTATAGAGTTCATCAAAAGCATTAAACTTTAAAGCTTATTTCAGCTTAAGAAAAATCTTAGCGCCGAGCTTTTATCCTTGGCAATAAATATTAGACGAAGTCCCGTTCACTAATAAATGTAATTACTAAATTAAACGTCGTACATTAAATTTTACGAGCACTCTGTCGGTGGATTCAGAAATATTAAGTAAAATGATTATGATCACAAGTCAAGAGATTTTTACCAAACGAGTGTCCATTTCACAATCTTCGAGTTAATTAGGGTAAAACCAGCGGAAAAAAAGCATTCAAAGTAATTGACCGTCTAATTTGAAAAATTATATACTTTATTTAAATAACTATTAACTTTTGAAATTATTCTGTTGCTAGACGAATAATTTTAAATTTAATTCTATTATTTCAATAATATATTCCCTCATTACAATAAACTGGAGAATTTCTAAACTGGTTTCATATTTTTATTTTTTCACTTTATAAGAATCTAAAACTATAAGAGATTTAGATATTTAGAACAAAATAATTATTAACTTAATGATATTTTGATAAATGATATAAATTGCAATTACGATTGTTGTAATATTTGAAATAGTACAATTCCTCGATCAGATTGAATGAATGTAAATTCTTTAGATATTTGTAAATTTGAATCAAAATATCTGTCTATGAGCGTATGTCCATTGCATATTATATATGCCAACTATATAGATATACCTAGTATACATAAGTTATATCACATTATACCTTGATCATATTTAAAATTAATAAATATTCAAAATTAAAAATAAAGAACTGATCAGAATTGAACACTTTTATAGGACGAAGCAATTAATATTTATAAACCAAGACAGTTGTTTGGAAAAGTTTACGACGACTTTGAATTATTAATTACGTCCGTAGGAATCGGTAGCACAATTTCACTAAAGTGTCCCTCAAGTTCTAAACACCGTAGTTTTACATCAGCTTTAAATATTTTAAGCTTTCATCAAATTTTGTAGTAGATTTTTAAAGCTGTTGTCATCCATTTTAAATTTTATAATCCCTGTTAAATGATATTTTAATAACTTTTTTCTTTATATAGAAACATTTTCTATTTTTATTAATATTTATTAATGTGAGAGACTCAATAAATGCCGAAATTAATACATAAGTAAATTAAATCTTTAATTATGACGTTTTGAGTTTGCCAGTTAAGCACAATTCTCTTCGCCAGTGTCACGTTGAATGGAGAATACACAAAGGAGAATGTACGGTAAAAAGAGATATCATTACATAATTGAAGAATGCATGTTTAAAAGAGAGATTTTTTGACATTATATATTATAATTATGTCTGTTCTCATATCAAAAACGATTTCTGAAAATGTCATTGTGCTATCGAACTGCTACCAACTAATATAAAATAATTAACTTAGTAGTCTCTCGGCGCATTAAAATGTCTTCTTCATCTTCTACTTCTAAATCTTTTGTAATCATTTGCATCTTATGCATGCTGTTACACTTTGTTTTGCATTTTAATTTAATTTTCAAATTATATATTTTTTTTATTAACTAGTTATAGTACAAGTAATGGAGTAAATGTGAAAATTAATAATTTATTGGTATTTTCAAAAAAAAAAATAAAGAAGTATAAACTTATTTTTGTAGTTCATTTCATAAATAGAACACAGTTTTACATTTTTCGACTACTGTGAACTGTACCTCGTTGACCTAGACTTCCCGCTCACCTACAATTATGAAATCGGTACAGAGCCCACAGTTCTCGTGAGAGCTACTCGCATTTGAACGATATTTAATTTAATTTTATGTATAATAATCAGAAGCAAAAAAAATAAACAAAAAATTAAGCCACACTTCTACAAAATAAGAAAAAAGTTTTATAAATACAATTAAGTTTGAACGTATCGGACTTGGTACTTAGCGGGTGTTTAAAAATTTAGTGCTCGCTTCGCATCGCCCTACAAGACTTCACTCTTAATTATTACTTTGGGAAATTAAGACTGTCGTTTAGCGCGGAGTGCCCGAGTGAAGGTTGCCATCCATTTATCTAAATGTATTTTATCTCGCCTGGGGCGCGCGAACTATGGAGTTGTCGTATGTACTTTACTTGCCCTTTGGCGGATTTGAAATACGATATTCTGATAAGATCACTTCCTCACACTTTCAAGGTGCTCAAATTGGAATAGTATGTTACGTTGTTAGCACACTTCATTGGATTTCGAAATGGTGTATTTACGCGTCGTGAACGAGATATCTTTGTGATCTTGGTATGGCAAATCTTTTGAGAGTACATTGGTACAATTTTATTTTATTAATTAATTACTTTATCTTTTTTTAGTAAGTTAGTTTTACTAAAGTAATATTCTTCCTAATGAACGCTAACCGCAACGGGCCTAAATATATATAGATAAGTGTGATTTTATATAGCCTTCTTCGATAAATGAATTACTTAATAATAACGTTTGAACTCGATACAGGAATACTGATCTATACTTATAATTTAAATATAAAATGAAACTAAATGATGATGTAACAATTACATTGGGACCTGCTACCTACTAAACATTTATTTTCTGAAATAATTATAGGAATTTGAAAATTAAATTTTGAAAAAAATAATCTAATAAAGAAAATTGTATGTTTTTGCTTGACGCTGAAATTTTTATATAATTCTACGCACGTAGAATATATAGGAGAAGGGAGCATTGGTTATTTTCATCCCAGTCCATCAAATTGTCCCCGTGGGTAAGGCAACATAACTCGTAAAATATCTTAGACTTGGAACTATAGTATTAGAGGCATTCAATATTTCTTTAACAGATACTAGTAAATTTTGTTAAAATATATTATCTATAAAAATATATTTATTTAACTTCTGAACTATAACTTTTCAAATGGATCAACTAACTATAAAATAATTTAATATATTACAAGATCCCCATCACGGTCCTTTGATTAGCTGGAGCACCAACTTCTTGTAAAATAATTATCACTAGCAATAGAATTTGTTACACTAACCAGAATTTAATTATAAAGGGTACTCCAGCGGTCCCCTGTTCTCTATACGCCTCAAAGTAATGACGCGCACTAGGCTACGTTAAGTACATTACCTATTGTAAGTGTTCTTTGAGGTGCCTACTCTGTCGCAGATCTGACGCTTTTACTCTAATTATGAGCCTTTCCTTTTACATACACGTCTTATACATATATTAGAAGAACACGTTGTTCTAATACTGCTTGGATTCATGTATCCCACTTAAATGTTTTATTATGTATATCATTGAATAAAGTATACGATCTATACGATCATTGGATGTTTATTTAAATTATAAATACCTATAACCTATATATTACCTGTTACCTGTGATGCGTAATCACTTGCAATTTGTTTGTTTGTGTAAGTAAGTATTCATAGGGATATGAAGAGTTTTATGCAGTGTAGTGTTACCCGACCCTCGTAATTATAAGAAGGTAAAAGTAAAATAGCAGGCACAGTTTTTCCATTGATAAATATTTGCGTATTGAATCATCTCTCCAAGTAAGCAGGAGTTAAGGTATAGCAGTCTCTGTTTATTAAATATCAATAAGCACCTGATAGTGTATTTATATGAAAAATATATTTTAATTATAATTAGTTCACAATAAAATATGAAAGCTACGAGAACAATTTGGAAAATTAACGTTTAACCATTTTAGTAAAGATTTCATTTGCAGTGTAGATTTGTGGTTTGGGTTATTCATTACCGTTGGAAATAGTTATTTAAACTAGTTATTAATAGAATTATTATTAAGCTTTTAAATTTATGTATTACATTAATATATGTTATACTTTAACGAATTTCATTTTTAGATTTTTTTTCATAGAATAGATCATTATAGACCAATATATAAGCGAAACTGCGTGCCTCATTGATTTTGACCTATTCAGAGATTTAGTTATCCGTATATAAAAAATATGCAGAAACATTATTTCTACGAGCAAAAATGAAAGCTAAAAAATTATTTAAACAATAAAAAAACAACACATTGGACATACACCGTAGCTCATTTTGAAATGACTGAATCTTCTAAAAAAAGGGTTGCAACTGATTTGTTGGAATATCTAATGTGATACACATTCTAGCTGGCAGTTCAAAATGCAATATATTGAATTTTGGTGGGAATTAACAACGAAGTAAATATTAAGCCTCAATAGGCTGCAGGTCTTTTTAACCCCAAAAAAATATATATTTTCCACAAGAAAATTGTAAAAGGTACAAAACAGGTCATACATGGATGTTTATAATTCTGAACTAATAATTATATAAAATAAACTAATCAACTATTGCTTACCATTACCATGCACCACTGGTTAAGACAGTTACCGAATTACAATGTTAATTACATAAGGGGTTGACGTAGACTCATCATAGATTAACTGTCAAATACTAAACATGACGTACGATTTTACTTTGTTACGTTACCTTCCTTCCTTCACGCTTTATCCTACACATGACAGCGTAGGCAGAGTGAGTAACTGCAGGAGTGTTAAGACACTCCGTTGCTTAGTCTCTGCTTTCTCCATCCCCGCTTTCCGCATTTTTTCCAGGCATTACGTGTTGAGTGGCTTTACTCAACGCCGCGCTTTGCCTAGTTACCAGAGCGATGAAAATGGGAATAGAAAAATCCATCTTCTCCGAATGGGAACCGAACCGTCAAACCGTTGCGATCACAGGCAGACGCTTACACCTCTGCGCCACGACGGTCCTAGTATTTTCGACATTCTAGTTGTTTTAAAATTTCATTATTGATATTTACAAATTTATTATTCTTACATTATAAACTCATTATTATTATTCTTATGTTAATTGTAATGTAAATTTATGAACAATATGCTTAAATTCTTTATAAAATAAATTCAAAATAATTGACTAAAGTAACGAACGAATTGAAATAAAATGAAATACAGTTAATATTGTACAAATACTACGTTTTAATTGGAGTTGCTCTTATTATTTTTCTGTAAGAGACATGCATATTCAAATATATTTCAAATTCAATATAAAAATTACAATTCTAACAAGCTTCATAATTAATATTATTTAAATATTTTTAAATTATTTTAAAATATTTTTAATATATGTAGAAACGTGCTTATTATGGTACAGAGGTTTAATCACTCTGTGTTTATAGAATGTATTATGATAGTATATTCTTATTCATAATATTTATATTCATATAATTGATATGTTTTTAATGAACACTTAAAAAACAATTGCACATTCTATGATATTCTATGATATTTCTATCTATCTGTTCTATATGTATCTATCTTTATCTATTTACTGTAGAGGTTGGTATTCTTACAATTATATCAACTGCCATACGAATGATACCGCAGTGAAGAAATAATATTATATGTTATTGATTATTAATCTGACATTACTTTACCTGAAATATATAAATATAACAAAAATTATAGCTCAACCAATGTCTTGAAACTTGGGCGCGAAGCGGCGTGTTTCAACACAAATTTACCATAGACATCTACTCTACTATAATACGAGGTATACAGATTTATTTACTCCATTTATGTACTCCATTTCCGATTTATGTACTCCAAGTTTCTATTTTTTGAGCCACTTTTGAAAAAGTATTATTAAAACAATATTTAAATTTCAAACATGACCTTAAAATTTGTGAAGGCACTTGCATTTATTAATTTCGTTAAATGTAATATCCTTGTGATGAAATCACGATTAAAAACAATAAAACCTGGCTACTTACCACTCGCAATAAGGCAATATTTAAATTACATGGACTGGGTTATTTCTACACTGTATTATTATTTGTATATATTATATAGAGATAATATAATTACTCCACATATAATAACTTTATTATAGTGCGTAGTCGAATTAATAAGCACGTTGATGATTGCAATATAATTTGCATTTAAATATTGTTCAAATAATTTCATTTGTTTTTCAATCAATTATATTTCTGTCGACTTATTTTCTGTATCTCATATCATATCAATATATGTTCCTATATGCGCTTATTATCGCTCGACGCCCTCTGAAATCCATTTATGAAATATATATAAATATAAAGTTATATGGTGACTTTATTTATTTCCCTCGAAAAGAAAGGAAGATCAAATAGCCTTTGTCCTTCCCTATTTACTTATTCAAACAAAATTACATATGCCAGCTTCTGGATCGCCATCGCCCGAAATTTTACGCGCTAGAGATAGTGTCATGAATATAAATCTATCGTAAAGACACCAAGGAGAGGCCAGCGCAGTTTACGGCATGACTCACTTTGCATTCTTTGTACAACGGCCCTTTACGGTCGCTTTATGGACTCGAGTCCTTTGCATAAAGCCTCAGATCTGTGGATCTCTATGTATAGTGTATTCTAAGAGTACTGGATTATTTTAGTCGCTTCTTTTTAGTGGTCTTCATTATTGAGTCTGTCTAAACCCTCTTTCAAGCGTATAAACTTACGGATAGCTAGTAAAACTAACTCGTAAACACGCTGCCTGCCTGCCTGAAGCTGCCTGACACGTATAAATTATTTTTTAAGAGAATACGTTTTTTTACGCAAAATATTGCTAATATATTTTTACTTTTTTGATAATTATATAAAAATAGTAACTATATTTCACTTTATTTATTTATTTATTTATTAGGACAACCAACAGTAGATACAATAATACATTTAATAATATAATAACTTGAACTTGAACATGGAAAATGTTCTACTAATTAAAGGTAGTCTCAGCATGCATTTATAATATTAAAATACACATATTCTATAACATAGTCTGAAGCAAAAACAAATAAATGTAAAAATTCCGCATTGACATGTTTTTAATATGTAATTTTAATGGAATTGTTAATTCCATTAAAATTACATATTAAAAACACATAAGAAATTGTTAAATAAACAAGAAATATTATTAATTAATAATTAGAAAAGAAATATTAAAACATTAACCATCTAAACAAAAATAACATTAATATTAATTTTTATATTTCTATAGATTACAACATTATATTAAATTAATTTAAGTTAGGAGTAATAATAACAATATATTATATCACTAATTACGTCTGGGCTGTACAAATAAAATCTTTTATTTTTTTAATAAACACAGAGCGCGTATCATAGCAGATGTCTAAATCCTTAATTTGCTTACAAATACTAATATATAATAATGATAACCTCGGAATAATAGAATTTTTACCAAATTGCGTTCTATATGGTCGGTTATAGAAGAAATTACTAAGATTACGAGAATTATTGCGTGGGACGTTTATGTAAAATCTTGATAAGAGTTCTGGACAGTCTATATCATTATTGAATAAATTAAATAAAAATTTCATTGATAAGAGTTTGCGTCTATTTTCCAGGCTATGGATGTTGAAATATTTGCATCTTTCATTATAAGTACTCAAATTTATTCTAAGCCTATATGACAATTGACGAAGAAACTTTTTTTGTACTCTTTCTATTCTGTTTATATGAAGTTTTGTAAATGGGGACCAGATTGAACAACAATAGTCTAATCTGCTACGAACGAAACAATTAAATAGCGTTAATGCAGTAGTAGAATGTTTGAGGTCTTTGGAGCGTCTCAGAACAAAGCCGAGAGATCTGTTTGCTAAATCAAGAGTTTTGTCTATATGTTCCTTAAAGTTTAATTTTGAGTCTAATATAATCCCTAAGTCGCGAATTTCTTTAACTTCATTAAGTTTCTCACCATATATATAATATTTTGAAGGAGTAATGTTCTTTTTACGGGTAAACTTTATGTGATGACATTTGTTGATATTCAAGACCATTTTATTATTATCACACCAATCGACTAGTTTATGTAGATCTTCTTGTAGCAACACTACATCTGACTCATTGGTAATTGTTTTAGTTAGTTTTAAATCATCAGCATATAAACTCGCGTAAGAATTTTTAAATATAGTTACAATATCATTTATAAATATATTGAAAAATAGTGGCCCTAGGTTAGATCCCTGTGGTACACCTGAAGAGGCTATAAATGGTGTTGATTGTTGACCACACATGGCTACTCTAGATATTCTACCAGTAAGATATGATTGGCACCATTCAAGTAGGTGATCAGAAATTCCATATGACTCCAATTTACGTAAAAGGATGCTGTGGTTAACCTTGTCGAAGGCTTTAGAAAAGTCAGTGTATATGGCGTCAACCTGTAGACCTTTATCAATACAATCAGCCAGATTGGAAACATGCAGTGATAGATTAGTTACCGTAGAGCGTTTACTTATGAAGCCATGCTGGTTGTTGTTAATGTAATTTTTGATATGGTTGTATAAATGCGAATAGACGAGTGATTCAAAAACTTTGGCCATGGACGAAATAATTGAAATGGGGCGGTAATTTATAATTAGGTCTTGTTTACCAGATTTAAAGATAGGAACGATGCGTGCCTCTTTCCAAATATCCGGAAATTCACCAGTTTCTAAGGATCTATTGTAAATTAACGACAACGGCCATGATATAGCTACCGCACATTGAACTAAAAATATTGGTGGAATATTATCAGGGCCGGGTCCTTTAGACTTATCAAGTCTTTTTAATTTATTATAAACTTCCTCACGCGAGAATACAAAATTATTTATTTGATCGGAAGAATGAGCTATGTTGAAATTAAAAGACTGAGACATATTATCGTCGCAAGTGTACACCGAGGAAAAGTGATTCGCAAATAATTCACAGATGGTTTCCACTTGTGTAGCCTTATTATCGTTGAGCAACATCACACTTTAGTACTGTATATGTAAATTTATTGTACAATATGTATATATAGTATAGAAATACCAAAATTTTATTACAGAAAACAAATTAATTAAGCAAATCTAAGCCAAAAAGTGTTATTTTAAGCGCCAAAGATGTTTAGCGCCTGGAGGGATGTCTGTTAACTATTAATCCCATTTTCTTTTGGCGGAGATAACGAAACTCATTTGAGATATCTCGCGAACGCCTTTCAGCCGTTTTAGGGTGCAGCCGCTTGCTGGACAACGCCGGTAATGGACTCGACATATATTGTGTCACGTCTTCATTTAATTATTTTTACCATAGAAAAATGTAAAAGTTTATTACTTTCTAAACGTGATTTTGAACTAAGCATTTTTTATTGTGAATACAATATTAAAAATATTTAAAATAAGTTAACTTTATTATAAGAAGTAATGCTCTAATGAAGTTCAAATGGTTACAGTTTAAAATATCTAATATAGTTTCAATTTTTAAATATTTTCTTTGTGTATATATTTTATAAGAAGACACCATATAGCTTTCTCTAACTTTTAATACCTTCGTATTTCGTCTCCGAGACCAAAGGTTTCTCTTTATGTCTAATAAAATTTTCTTCAAAGTATCCTTAATTGAAAATTCAAATTTATGCATAAGCTCTGATTGTAGCATTGTGAGGTGCTGGCTACAGGCGTTTATGAGAGCTGCGAAATAGATTCTTCGCAAATTATACGAGATTAGCTTAAAGATGGAAATAACTTAATTTTTGTATAACAGTTCCTTTATATGCAGATTTTTAATCAAAAATTTTATTATTTCAGTTACGAGACTCATACTTTGCGTAAAATAATAATCAAAGCTTAGTTCTATATAAGCGAAGAGAGATTAAAGTGGGTGATGAGTTAGTCCATTCAATTCATTCAATATTCTAAAGATGAAGAATATAATTTCCTTTAAAAATGTTGTTATTTTTAGTTTTATTTTTTATTAATGAAACTTTTTTATATTAATAGGAAAATACATGCAGTTTAAAGAGTAATTTTGTTATTTTATTATTAATGTAGTCGACTTATGTTGAAAATGAAAAAAGTTTGTTTATTTCGACTGGTACTAAAGAGTAGCTTATTAAAATAGCATGCATTTAAAATTTTATGTTAGTTGTGCAACAACCACAAGTAACTCTACATCATCTTGTATCAATAAGATTAATATGTGTCATTATATCTAGCTTTACACTGCATCCCGTAATTAGCAGGGTAAGCAGAGTGATCCTTAGGAAAAGTAGGACTGTTTTAGAACTAGCCTAAAACAGTCCCTTTTTCCTACTTTTTTAGTTTCGAGCCATTTCGTGTTGAGTGACGGAACTCAACACCACACCTTTCCTTGTTACCAAAGCAAAAGAAATGAAAACAATTTACTATCCTTTAGGAATACAACCGACAACGACCGAAGACAGTTTGTGCGTCGTCTTTACATGCAGACGCTGGGACCTTGCACCACGACGGTCCATTTTCTGTTATTTACTTATTTTTCATATTAGCTTTTGATATCTAATTTGCCTTCGAATTTAGCCTACTCAACTATCCAGGACCTTTAATATCGTCATAGCAAACATATTTTCTCTCATATCTCATTTATCAATTTATTATATTCACCCTAAAAATGCTTCATTCTTTAAATATTTTCACTTAATAAAAACAATGATAAATGATAAAATCGCGGAACAAGGTGAGACCAATCGGGTATAGCAAACAAATCGCACTGAGATGATAATTTTGTGAAATATCTGTTTCAATTGGGGCGTCACAATCGAGATCGCGACTCTCCCTCTTCCGCACATAAATAATCGTCGACGTTTATTTCGGTACGGAAGGCTGATAAGACTAGATGCTGTTTGTATTTGCCTATAAAAGTATTAAGTGCATAGTACTGTGTAAATAGCTACGTACTACTTACTTTGAGTGGAGTTTATGATAGATATCATATTATATTCAATTGATAGCAGACTTTGTCCGGAACTTTTTTAACTTAATTGCGTTATTATTATAAATACTAACTATATTTATAACACATTGTAAAAAGAAGAAAAATTAAGCATAACAAACTCTTATTATAATTTTTACATTATTTTTATAATATAACAGATTTTACGTCATCTCGTTTTTTCAGCATCTGAAAGAAAATAAAGAACAAGTCTGAGACTTGTGCTAAAATAGTATTATAAGTATTATATAGAGTAAATCATTATCTTTTTTTTTAATGAATACTATATATATCTTCTCAATATAATGATAAATTTAATCTATAATATTTATTGTATAATATAGTTGTCATTAATCTTGTATACGACAACAGTTTCTTTGAGGGCTAAAATAATTTTATAAAAGTGCTATATCTTTGCCCGGTCACGTAATAAGACGCTTCGGTAGAAAATTACATTTTGTTTGGCCACGTTCACAGAGACATGGGACAACTGAGTTAACGAGTGTTCAGGATTCTCCTTAATTCTTTCATATCTCCCGGCTCTAGATAAGAGTTCAGAAATCTTTTAAATCGGTAACTCGGTTACTGTTTCGTTGTCTTCGCTATATTGAATATGAAAATGGTTTTCACAGGTTTCAAAGAGTAATAAATGTGTAAAGGTTTTGGCGTAGCTTAGAAAAAACGGAGCTGGTCAGAGCTCTTGAAAGTTCCCAAAGAGCTCGGGTTTAAAACCTGCTAATTTGCATTTTTATATATTTCCTGAGAATATAAAGATACAATTTTATATAACTAAAACTTTAGGATTCAAATATTAATGTGATTTTGTGTATTTTAAGCGAAATTATTCAAATTTAAGAAGAAATTAAGAAAAAATTTGAACAATATATTGTTTAAAATAAAACAAAGTTGTTTAAAGTTTTAATTACTTTCTCACAATAAGCAAAACTTTGCTGACACATAAATAGAAAATATGAAGCTTCAAGATACAACTATAACTCTAATTTTTCATTTTACTCAAGTTCTATTGAAGAGGGGAGAAGTAATATCTTATAATGCCTTGTTTTAATTTCATACCGTAAATAATAATTTAGTCAATTTTCCCCATACAATTTTTGGTTGCGTGTCCAAAGTTTTTATTACAATTTTATTGTTATTTAGTCGTGTTTGTTCCTTGTTTCAGATTAGATCGCCGGTTTAAAAGCAGCCGGGCGCTAATGTGAGTTTTCCAAATTTTCTGTATTTATGAAAAGAAGATATAATTGAAAATTCTCATTTCCGCTGTGCGGACTTAATATGAAAAGTTTGATTCATACATACACGCAGTGTAGGAAGGATAAAGTTTCGGGGCCGGTCCATCAACTCGGTGGGTAACGACAAAATCCCCTACGTACGACCAGATACGTTTGCGTAATACGAAACAAAACTAGAGTGAAACTAAAACTTTGAGAAGGGATATTCAGTGGGAAGGTACCACTACAGTATAAGCGTTAAGGAACTTTTATGAGCGGCCGAGCCGTTTAACCGCGAGTCAAGAGCTAATCTCACTACCGGCTACAACAACGACGCACCTGAGACGGGCTTTTTATTTCTCTTTCACATTCCCACCTAATTTTAGCGGCAAAGCCTGTCAAGGTGGGCTGAACTTTGTCGGGTATCATAAATTTATTTAACGACCTGAAGGCAATAAGAGGTGGAGTGTAAAAAGAAAAATACGATACCAACGTGCCTAGCCGTTATTGCAATTAAACAGAGGAAGTAAATCTTTCAATACGAGCGCTGCCGTTCGCCTCCCGTTTCCTGCCTTAATTTATCGCTTTGTTTTAGTCAGTGGCGCATCCCATTGACGGATTGCGATGTGTTTGATTAAAAAAGGTTAGCTTTTTCAATCATTAGTCGGTAACAAAGGTGTTCCTCGACTTAGGCGAGCATTGTATTTTCCGGTTACTTTATATTTCTTTACGAATAAATAGCTTCACGCTGAATTCTACAAAAAGCAGAATAGGCATCGACAAGCTAATACCAATATATTCTATTCTGAAATTACTATCAGTTTCTTGGGGCACTGTGGATTCACCTTAACGCTTCACTTCGTCTTATATACTCTGTTTAAAATAATTAAATTTTTAAATAATAATGTTTTTACAATAGTGATCTTATAATTGAATAGGTACTTGTAGAACCATAAATGTAAATATAATATTGAAATACTTAAAATATATCTATACATTACTAAATATGTTTGCGTCAAATATTAGAAATTACGAATGAAATTAAATTATATTCAGATACTAGAATTATATACTAGAAATTAGACAGGCTAAACATAGATTAATCTCATCTCGTGATAAACTGTTATAAAAATTGTCTCCTATGGGATTTTGGATGATTTTTTATAGTGAAATGCTTGAAATTAAAAAATCTCTGTAGGAATTTATGGGTTTCCTTTACTCTATGACAAATTACTTCTAGTGTTACGCAGGGATCTTACTTAGGTCCTATTTTGTGCACCGTACTTAATATTCACAATAGACATATTATATAATATTTTTTTGAAAATGAAATTTTTCAAACGTGATTTGCAAAAAAAGGACAACTTTCCTATAACAATCAACTTAAGTATTTCAGAATGATTACTTTAAAGGAACGTGGGAGACGAGAACGTGGGAGATTAGATTTTTTCCCTTTACGTTTCACTAATATAGTTTCTCAATAAGTTGTTTGCCCGTGAACCAATGCAGTATTCTCGTATTAAGTAAAACAGTGTTTGCATAAAAAAAATATTATTACACTTTGCAAGCTAGCTAGCACAGTGACCTAATTGAATACGAAACAAAACTTCAATTCCCTTTTTTATTTTGTTATCATTGTTCTTTTATCTTTGATTTTGGCTTAAACTGGTTAAAGTATATTTTTATACCATGCATGATATTTTATACGAGAGTGTAAGTTATTGTTGCACCTAATATCCTGGTTATGTATTCCTTATACAATGTATTGTTGTATATAAACAATTTTTTTTTGTATCTTTAAATATAAATATAAAATAAGTTACCTAAAATCGCGTAATTCTGCGGCAACAGGAAAATAGAGGGACGAGTGTTAAATTCAAATTGCTTAATGGTTCGCAAGCAGCATTTCATTTTCCATTCGAATTATCGTGTAATTTAGAGATACGTGTGCGTAAACGATGCGCGCTTTTGTTTGTTAAACCTTAAGTCTCAAGTATAGTATACATCGAAAATCAAGAGGAACGTCTTCCTACGAATATTTGCTAACAAATTAATTTACTAGTATATTAAATTTGAAGGGCGTATGTCAATTATTTAACTAAGCTTAAATTAATTAAATAATGAGATAGTACAGTAATTTGATAAATAGGCTTGTCTGTGTATATCTTTATGATGGTAAAGAAGAATTGAGTATCTTTCTGTTACCCATCACATAATGTCTCGTTCATTCGGCCCAAAACAAGACGTACACAAAAATGTTCAAATAAAATAATTTTTTGAAAGAAAAAGAAGAGAGTCTTATAAATATATATTACCAGTTTTATAATTATAGGTCAACAAATAGAATAAATTATAAAAATTAAGTAAGGTTTAAAAAGGAATAAATAAACTTTCCAATTTTCTTCAAGTTTTCCTTTTGCGCTAAATTAAATTATATTATGGCTTAAAAGATTTGATTAGTAATTTAATTACAATCTTCTTCTTGTACTTTTCACGCGTTCTCCGCGTGATTCGCGAAAAATGATTTTGAACGACAAGCAGACAGCAGTCAGTCATAAAAAAATAATAATATAAAGGTTCTATATATTTCCTCTGAAATCTTGAAACAAATATAAAATTCTTACCAAACGACAATTTAAAATGGATATTAAGCATCATAAAATAATTTATCAATAACTCCAAATCGAAAGTAACAAAAGTCTTGCCCTGGATATCAATCATTATCTGTTATTAAGGGTGGATAGATCAACAAAAGTATTTCAATTAGCCGAGTGTACGCGTCCAAGTACATAACAAAGTGTTCAAATATTCATAGCATGCGGTTATCGATTCCACTATATCTATTAGGGTTGACAGCCTGAATTAAATAGCCTCAAATATATGGACTTTGTGTCACCCCTATATAAAACAGTAAAATAATATTTTTTTTTAGTTTATGCGTATTGTTTCGATAAAACTTATTCGTTTTTCTTAATATCTTATTAGTTTGTATTTATATATAATCATTATGGACATATTTGCATACAAATATAACATTAAAATGAAACTAAATTAATTGAAAAATGATGAAGTTCAGTACATTAATATATAAGAAATTTGAATTTTAAGTTACTAAAGCTAGGCATAAAAACTATGAATAACAAGGTAATAATATAAATTAAAATAATAAAAGTACCTCTATATACATTATACAATCATTATTGATTGATTATTCACATACTAATTAATATATGTCAATAAATATCTATAAACAAGTCAACCCTACAATTGTCCGTGTCAGTGTCGTACCCCTATTGAAAGATGCTATCGGCCGCCACACCCATATTATTACAGACGATGATACCATGTATGCGTGTCCTAAGAGCAAACACCATTATTATGTTGATCTTTGGACTGCGCTTTGGTTTTACGACAACTGAAATTATTTTAGCGTGGTTTATCAATATTTTGTTTGTTTGTATAGGAAACAGCACTAAAGTTGGTAAAACCTTTGAAGTACGTATGTGTTGTAAAAATGTAACGTTGGTTCAATAGTTGTCAGTATTTAAAAGTCACTGTAATTGGAATGAGCTTTTAAAAGTTATTACTAAGAGATATTTCATATTTTTTTATACAGTGCCAATAAAATCCAGCCAATCTAGCCGTTTGGTGTTTCGTTCGTACTAAAAAATAATTAAACGAACGTTTGTCTTATCAATTCGAATGAAATGTTTATATTAAAATTAAATAGTCAATTAATAATATAAAATGTGTTCTACTACTATTACTATTACATTCTGCAAGACAACAAGCAACCAATGAACACATTTATAATTTTAATAACTAATGTAATTATATAATTTAGTTTTTTTAGCACCTTGCCTTATTTAGCATAAAGCAGGCCTACTCTACCTACAAAGACATCTCATTGTCAAGGCACTCCATTCTCCACCTTCAGAACGCACTCAATTCAAATATAATTTACTTGTCTGAATGGCAAACAAGGTGAACCTACAACATACGTTTAGAGTAAGACGCTGTTCAACTACGTAACGATGACCTCAACAAATTACAATTATGAATTAATTATAGATATTAGCATATATACATGATATATGAACATTGTGCATATATAATGACAAACGCAAGCGTAAGGCATATTGGATGGACTCGATTACAGAAACCGAACTATTAACGTAAGATATACAAAGCCAGTGCCATTTACGCTCGATTACTTGATTGTCTTTATCAGATTCTAGTTAAGATAATTTACTGATTGTGCCTGAAATTATGCCTATTATACGGCTTAATGAATATTGGTTAGGAGTGTTTGTCTATTTCCTCATCCTTACGAGGTAACAGCTTCATCTATTATGAAACTACGGAAACGAAATTACAATTGACATTATTTTCTTACTTAATATATAAATTGAAATTGTCTTATAGATTAATTTCCAATGCAAATGTTAATGCTTTCTTGGTCTAGTTGTACAATATGTGATATTAGAAATAGCGAACATTATTACGCATCTGTTAAACAGTTTCCTAAAATTAGGAATATAAGTTATAAAAGTTTACAAAGTTATATTTGCATTACCAATTTATTTGAACTGAACAACGTATAACATTTTATTTATTTTTTGTCATATATATGTAAATTTCCAATTTCGGATTTTATTTTATTATTATAATTATAATAATTATATATATTTAAATACGAACTGTTCGATAAAAATATAAAATAAGGAAACTGTACAGTGTATTAAATCATATAGACAAAATTCTTCAGACTCCTTTAACAGTATAACAAACCACTTTTTAGGTTTAAGGGACAAACGTGCTGATTGCCCGTATAATGGAATGGTGTCGCGACCGACCATTGCCACTTGTCCTGTAACAGGAAACATTACAATGCACTTTGTAAGACTTCAGGCTGTAGAAAAATATACAGTATCCAATTACGTCACTTAAACATATAAAATTCATAAAGATAAAAAAGAAGGTATAATAATTTCTTAAATAAATTAGTGGGCTTGAAATACGCTTCACTAAAGATATAGAGCAACCATTCTTTATCAAAACCAGAATTTATGAAATTTCAGAATTTTGGAAATCTGAACCAGAACCAGAAAACTTTTTATATCTATAAGAAATAAGGAAACGAAAAATACGGGTTAGGTTTCTTCACGCTATATCCCACTCATAGCAAGGTAGGCAGAGGGAACCGCAGGAACCATGGGACCTAGTATTAAGACACTCCGTTCCCTGCTTTCCGCCTTTTCGAGGCATTGCTTGTTAAGTGCTAAAGCTCAACGCCGCGCATTGCCTAGCAAAGCAAAGAAAATGCAAGTTTTTTAATCTATCCTTCACGGATAGTAATCGAACCCTCATATTTTTCGCGATTACGGGCAGACGCTGCGCTTCTCACGACGGATACAGCTGTAATTACTTCATACTTGTAATATTAAAAATTATAGTTATTTATACATATCGTTCTAATGTTTTTTTCAACCTCAAGTTTTATAGAAGAACATGGACATGGAACTTAGTGTCAAAACACTCATTTCGCCGACAAAATTCCAAGACCTTATGTGTTGAGTGGTAAAACTTAAGACGGCTAATAGTAAATAAAATAATTCATTGACTCGAGAGGAGATTGCACTCACAACATATGATGGACAGTCAAACTGTTTGTCAGTCACCTGTATTTTACTAAAAATATTTATGTATGCCGCTTTATATATGTAACATATTATATATATACGTATTTTATTTTCTTGTCATTTTTCGCGTTATTTTACTGTGTGGTGTGTACAAAACAAATATAGTAAAATAAATATATTTTCACCGTTTATTTGTTCAGTATTTTAAATATTAAAAACATATACACATTATTTAAGCCAAAACCCTCTACGAGATTGGATAGTCATTTAAAGTTACGTCCAAAAATTAAATTAAAATCAACATTCAATAAACCGAAGTTAATTTGGACTGTGACACTGCATGACATGATATAAAGTTATTGCATTATAATATGCAAATGATGATTTTCGTATGTGTATATGGAAATCTCGCACAGGTGTCTGTTTATCCAACTGATTTAATAACTGGGCTCATCGTGGATCGAATAAACGTAAGCGGAATATCAATGGCCTTCAATGCATTAGTGCAGTAGACGGACTGCAAACATGGGGTGAGCCCTACTTGAGTTGTGCTTAGAATAATTTTAATTTTTCTTGTTATTCAATTGTTTTAATATTATAAAATAAAATGTTTCTATATTGTTTTTTTATATAATTTTAAACAAATTATGCAATACGCTATTGTGCGGGAATTTTTCCCAAGTGATACTTAGTTACAATTACAATTAAATATAAGGAAAATATAACTTTCCCAAAAATAATTTATAATATTATGATTGAAATAGTAATTATTAAAAATATCATATATTAGCAAAAATAACAAAAAACCTGAAACGTAATCATGTTACCCTGTTATTTTTTTCACACATTTTTAGGCCTATCTTAAACATTTGATTTTTATATTTATAATAAACTGTACTGACTTTAAATAGGAAAACATAAGCTTAGAAATATACGTGTCATTTCCGCGCCTATCTCATTCTGCCGTTTTCACTTCTCGCTACATCAAAACTGATAAGGGAAGGGTGGATGCACGGATGCGCCCAGGTACTGGTAATAGTGATGAGATGAGTCGATTAACTTAAACGTTATATACATTTCAATTATATTTTTTAAGTATTATTTATTTTATAATTATAAAAATAAGGACCGTCGTGCATAGGCGTAGTGTCTGTCTGTAAACGCGAAGGTTTTTGGGTCCGATTCCCAATCGGGGAAGAAGGATTTTTTTATTCCCATTTTCTTCGCTCTGGATATTAGGCAACGCGCGGCGTTGAGTTCCGCCATTCAACACGCAATGCATCCAAAACGGCGGAAAGCGGGGACGGAGTAAGCAGGGACTAAGTAACGGAGTATCTTAACACTAGGTTCGTATGGTTCCTGCAGTTCCCTCTGCCTACCCTGCAGTATGCGGGATAAATCGTGAAGCTTAAAAAAAAAATAAGGACATACAATTAGGCACAAGAAGTTTTGGATTTGGAAATATCGTACGAGATTATGTATTATCTTTTTTCCGGCTGTTATATTTTATATGTTACTTACATACATAGTGAATAATTAATGAACTTTTTTCTTTGTATAAATAGTGAAAGAAAAATGATCTTTAGTACTAACAAAATAAATGTTATTGTTTCATGGTACACTAAAGGAAAAATCGACGTTTATTTAAAAGTAATAGAGTTAATTAACATAACGTTTTCTTTTACAGTTTATTATTATATTTTTATTATTTCTTTTGTACTTTTGGTATTTGTGGCTTTGAAGTTTTTTAATATCTTGTCTTGTCTAAACAAGACAAGATACTATACATAACTAATTATGTTGGAGTTTTTCGATAAAACTGATTATGTTATTAAAGAAATTATACTTAAATCAATTGACATTTACTCAGTACTAAATAATACAAAAAAAAAACAGAACGAAATACAATCAAAATGAGCATAACTTAATTAATCTTTCTTTAATAATCTCTCTAATAGAGATTGTTTACATGTACATTCCGGGGTGTGTTTAACCGACAATAGCCACAGTAATCTTTAGCAATATTTGGATGTATGCAAGATTCAACTTTGAACTTATCTCATCCCTAAAGGATAGGGGAGCGATGAAGCCTCCGCAGTTCACGAATACCAACGTGATTAATGGATGCCGAGCGCACGGTAATGATAATGACCGCCCCGACTGAATCATCGGAATCAATGTCGAACTAAAGTGTATGTGGCGATCCGACTACTGTTTCATTACGAAGCGTTTACTTTGGTACATCTTAATGAAAGGGATTGGTAGAGGTTTTTCCTCAATATTCTATGATTACACTATTTTTCTTGGCCTTCATCGGAAATGTGTAAAAATAAAAAAATATAAACTATGTTCAACACCAGAAGAAATGACTATATTATAATACATTTCTATTTCTTTTCATTGATTATTTGTTTCAACTATATACTTCTGTATATCATTTACCATAACATACCATTCCCATACCTTGTGCATTTGTATAGAAACTCGATGATGACTGTGGCTTATCTTTAACTAGTCGAACAAATACAAACTTTAGTATTAGGATCACACTTAGATTACAAGAATGGACGTGTATCGAAGAAGTCAAGGTCAAGTCAAGTCAGTCAAGTATATTACGTACTTTAAAAACTCACAGAAGAATAGAAAATACGTGTCATAACCATAAAATAAGAATAAAAATAAATCAAAATATTACAATAAGCATATATAAAGACATTTAAGTGACACGAACAAGCCGATTAGAATTAAAACTGCCATTTAATGAATCAATCAATCGTAATTTTCGTCTCTTAGTATAGCATACCTTGGCAAATAAAGCCGGGACTAAGGCCAGGCAGAAAAAGTATGGTATAAAAACTATTAACAAGCATTACTAGCACTATTTACTGGATACAACTATTATTATTAACTTCTAGAAGTAATTTTTCGCGGTTATAATATTTAAAAGCTACATTTTAGCAACTTTTCGTATGCACACATTATCACAGAACGGCTGAATGCACCCGCCAAAAAAAAAACAAATGTACATGTTCCTTTGTGCGTGTGCAATTAAAGTAGCTTATTCCATTCAATTACATGTGAAAAATGTGAAGGAATGCAGCGTTTGATAAGAGACTGCACTTTAGATATATAAACTACCTAAGTATTACAAATAAGTATATAAATGATACTTACATATTGTATCTGTTAACCTAAGCTATTAACTTTAATACTTGCATACTATATGATTAATATTCCGTTTTATCATTTATTTCTAAATAAAAATATATATCAAATATTTTTTTAGCAAAATGACTATTAAAATAACACCTTTAATTGTATAAGCTTAACTTAAAACGTCTTTTTAACAAAAAAAAAAACAATATCGACGTTACTTTAATATGTGGACGTTTCACAATGCTTTCTTTTAAACCGAAATTAGGAATTGAAAATTTAAATATAGTTTTCATTGTAATGTTTTATAGCGCCAAAAGCAAATCTTGGAGAGCAATCGTTGCTCTCCGTAACATTAACAATCGTTCAGTAGAAAATATTATTAAACGGTACAAATTCGGGGATCGTATACATTTTATTATTTATAAGAGAAGATTAGTGTGAAGATAAAAAAATAAGGAAGTAGAGAGTGAATAAAAAAATATTATAAGATAAAAAAATAAGGAAGTAGAGAGTGAATAAATAATTAAACTTAAATTTAAAAATATTTAAATACCAGGCTAAATAAATTACATTAATAATATAACGTAATGATTTAAATTAATTTTTTTGCGGTGAAAATGACCATTTCGAGTAGGTATTCTAACTGTCCTAGGCACAAATGGTAATAAAATATAATTGTCCAAAACTCTTGCAACACAATCAAATGAAAATGTGTGAAATTAATGGAAGGTGTCCGTGAAAAAAACACTGATATCTCCCAGAGTAACGTTAAATATTGTTTAAAAAAGAGTGGAGTAATTTAAACCAAAATTAAAAGGATACACTCATACAATACTAAACAGCATTTTTAAATATAAATTTGAATAAAGTGTTTTTTTTTTTACTTTATTTTTTACATTTTCATTCATCTAAAATTCACTTCTTATAAAGAGTTCTTCTATATCATATGCTGGATAAACTATATTATACGTTTTTTTTCTAAGAAAATATACATATCAATATTTGTAAAAAATAATATACTCGTAAGCACACTCAACATAATTATGATATTTTGTTTCAACAAATAATTTTATTTTTGATTATATTGTTATTGTATTGTATTTACTTATGTTATATTATGATACACTTAAATTGAATGAATATTTGGAGCGTCTGTACCATGTTCCATAAGTCATTTAGGTCGGATAAGCCGTAAGTAAATCATCGGACGATGAATGCGCAGAGAGGACGAGAACTGCTGATAACGGATTAATATGGAGAATTGTTGGACTTTATACCAAATGATATGTTTACCAAATGACTTTAATTTTCATTTTAAGTTCATTCCCTTGAGCGGACATCAAACCTACAACTTACTCGCCTACTACCGTAGTAGCAGCCCACAACTACATCATTGCACTACAATATTCTCTATAAGAATATTAATACAATTTCATTGATTTTTATGACTAAAAATCAGTCCAACACGTGTCAATTACAACAAAGATATTGTTCCTGGAAGCCTATTATTGTAATTGGCTCAATATCCATACTCGATTAAAATAAAAATATACGTCGAAACCGAATTGGTCCACTAACTGCTAAATAGCGTGTGACTAATGACGAATACAAAGGATCGTACCTTGTACCTCCTTTATTGCACTCGTTGATGCATGTTTAACCATTTGTGAACTAAATATCCATTAAAACTAATTTTTATAATTTATTAATTCGTTGCGGGTTTCTATAACATGATAGATTAGTGTAGATATGGCAGTACTGTTTATTACAAAACGATTATTAAAAATGGTGCTGGCAACTCTGTGCAAATTAGTCCTTTAGAACTACGAATCTATTTACAAATCACTCCCTTTTTATCTTAAGGGAGTGATCAATCTATCTATTAAGTAATGTCATTTTCGCCTTTGATTTAAATTTAGCTAAGTGAGAGCATCTTCAAATGTTTAAACAAGATTTGTCGTTACTAAATTAATAGAACAAAACGAATATATATTGAAAGTCTATTAATTTATCATCATAAATAATTACAGGAATAGATACTATGTATTATTAAGAGCATAACGTTTGTTACAACAAACATTACAATTTAACATAAAATTATGACGAAAAGTGGTAAATGAAAGAAGTTCGGAAGTTAAACAAAACTACATTTCGTTTAATATATTGTTTGTAATGGACAAGTTTTCGTATTAGCTGTTGTGTTTATGGGTCGTTTGCATGCGACTGTCGACTATCATACTATACTGTGGTTTAAACTTTTATGTTAGGACCAATGTTCAAAACTGTCCGGAAATACAAATACTCTTTATATAGTTAAATTGAAATAAATTTTTATCATTAATATATTATTATTATTATTTGTATAATATATACAGAACAATAATAAACACAAAAGGCGATCTTATGACTTAGTAGCTATCTCTTCCAGATAACCAAAATAAAATAAAAGGGTGAAAAGAAACAATTAATATTTTAAAGAGGTATGTAGAGAAAGAATTTTTATAAATTCTAACTAGTAAAAATTAACAAATATATGGATAACCAAAAAACATAGATATGTATTAAATGTTAATTTAAAAATAAACTACTGACAACAAAGAGTAAATGTGTAAAATAGTGTCATATTAAAATAATTTACTATAATAAATCAGAATATATTGATAACGAAAATATAATAAATATTGATCTGTATAGTTGATAAAAATTATACTATGATCGATATTTTAGTAAGATTTTTGATTAAAATAAATATGTATGTATTTAAAAAATAAAATATTAAATTTTTGGACATGACTCGAACTCCCTACCCACTGTTAAAGCAGATTTCTAGCCAATGTAGCAATATTTTATAAATTCCTTTTATGTGAGGAATTTATTTTTATTGTTATTTTTCTACAATAAAAATAAATTAAAATAAATTTTAAAATAAATTTTTTAATTAAAATATTTTTTTTTTTTTTTTTACGTGGTCGCCCTAAGCAATCCTGGCGGCGTACAGTCATCGCAGAAGCGGCGACCATAGGCAAGACGTGGAGCGAAATCAAGCGCGAAGCTCAAGACCGAACCGGCTGGCGGAGCACTGTGGATGCCCTCTGCCCCATCTAGGGGACATAGGATCATAAATGAATGAATGAATGTTATTTTTCTATAGGTTTTTACAATTTTTTGCTATCCAAAGTCTGATGGAAATGATTATTTGGCATGAAACAATTTTTCCTTAGTGTGATAAGTGTCCTTAAAAAAATTAAATCAATATATTTATTAGTTCTTTGACATTACAACTATGTATTTGCTATAGTAATATGTTGCATAGTAAGTGGATTTCATATTATACACAAAACTTACAAAGAAGATAATATTCATATATTGCCTTGGAAAAGTTACCGTTGCAATATATTATGCCGCATATTGCGATTTTATGATAAACTTAATCACATTCTATATAAAATTGGATTGCTTTTGATAATGTTTTTAGAGTAGTGTATTGTAAATTATGGGGCTTCACAGTGATTTACCGTTTCGGGGACCCTTGTTTTGAATGCACGTTTTAGTCAGTGCTGAAAAAACATTCGATAGTGTCCACTTAATTTTATTTAGTTAAGGAATATATATATATATATATATATATATATATATATATATATATATATATATATATATATATATATATATATATATATATATATATATATATATATATATATATATATATATATATATATATATATATATATATATATATATATATATATATATATAATATATATATATATATATATATATATATATATATATATATATATATATATATATATATATATATATATATATATATATATATATATATACATACAACAAAAGAGAAAAAGAAACTCTAAAACTATTGATTTCAGTCAGATTCTTTCTTATTGTATTATCTTTCATTAAAAATTACACACACATTAACACATGTACATATATATATATATATATATATATATATATATATATATATATATATATATATATATATATATATATATATATATATATATATATATATATATATATATATATATATATATATATATATATATATATATATATATATATATATATATATATATATATATATATATATATACATATACATATATATATATATATATATATATATATATATATATATATATATATATATATATATATATATATATATATATATATATATATATATATATATATGTACATGTGTTAATGTGTGTGTAATTTTTAATGAAAGATAATACAATAAGAAAGAATCTGACTGAAATCAATAGTTTTAGAGTTTCTTTTTCTCTTTTGTTTCGTCACGACAGACGATTGGCGTTCAGCTTTTCTCTTTATGTAGGTAATTAGAATTGGCGTTATTCGATAACATTGATATTTGATTTGTTTCAGTTGGCTTGTATATGTTGAATGTAGCAGTCACATTTGGTTATCTGTTTCTTTCCTTTTTTTTACTATTTTTATGAACGCCAACATGTTGGGCTATAGCTTTTATTTATTGTGATATATTATTTACAAGCAAATTATAAAAAACTATAAATATCATAAATATATAAAAAATTTATTAATATTCAAAAATCTTTCCGATTATTTCAAAATGTGAATAAAAAAACCCATAACACTCCTTTATACCATGTAGTATAAGTTCGTGATTCATGAATCGAAACCAATAACTGTTTTTCATATCATCACCCACAATCGCGGGGGTTGCTTGCGTGAACATTTCAGCCGCGTATCATGCACGTAACTCACTTTCATTATGCTGATGCACTTTAAGGTAACCCTCCATTGAATGGATATCGCTAGCTTACTTTAATAGTCATCTGTTTTGTTATCTTTCAATTACAGTGTATATGTTTTCTAGCTTTATATTGATATTTAAATTAAAAATTAGAGTTTTAGAGTAAATAAAACTAAGTTGTTACCAATAACAGTTTCTTTTCTATAACATTCTTTTGTAAAGTATACCTTTTATATTACATATCTACTACCTACTACTTCATATAATCGTTATAGAGGCACAATGGGTACTACCGTATTTTTATCGCTTGATGGCACGCGTTTATCCAGTCAATTTTTTTCGTGTTATCAAAAGAGCTTCCTTAGTAGGTAAGAAATGGATATGTAGGTGTACTTCGTTGAAATTTTATGTTTATATTGCGTTACTAGATATTTTGATATTCGTATAATTTTACTATTTTTGATTGTTTATCCACTTTCAGTACCTATTACGTTTCCTTAAATAGACCGTCGGATATTAAAGCATTTGTATAAAATTATTAAAAATATTGAAGGGGTTGCTTAGGAGAAATAAGATCCCAAGAATAACAAAAAAATAAGTTATTTCTTGCATTATTTTTATTACGCAACGATAACGCCCTCTTCTCGAGCACATATAATATGTTATATGTCATATATATAACTCTTATTCGACGTAAAAATGTAGAAGCAAAACTGCAGGTAAAAGAATTAGAAGTAAATATCCCCGTCAATGAATATGAATCCAAAGCCGTTTGTATACAAGTCGATGACAGTTATATTGAGCTGTTACAAATTCTGATGAAAACGGTAAACAATGTATAACAAATTGATTAAACACTATTATGGACCACCAAAAATATGTATTGCCTATATACACATTTCCATTCCCCACATTCACGTAAACCATTGATTAATGAAATGATGACCACAAACACCAAAATATAATTTAGCACGAAGTAAACACCGATGAATTTGTTTATGATCGGATGCAATCACTTAATTAAAACGTTACTAGTATCTAATATTGAGAGGGTATTGCAAATATATAGGGAATATGCGAAATAGAGTATCAGTTTGCCGAGTATCCAGTCAATAGTGGAATATCCGACATAGCGATATACCACTGGCATCGATAAATTAAATTGCACTCACCGCAAGCAATTTTGATAATCGCTAAATAATCGTCAACGCGCCTAACAGCTTAGCAGCTTTAGGGACAGACGGGGATGTTAATAGTCCTAATTTATGGAGACATGTATCAGGTAAGCTTTTAATACATTTCTGTGCATTTAAGTTTATGAACTGGATGAATTATCGTTAAACTTGTTCAATATTTATCAGTACATTTTTTTCAATTATTCTTAATACAGTGTAAGGGCTAAAGTACAGAGTCATCATTAGTAGCTTAAAAATTGTGTGTCAAGCGAATACACACATAAAGCACTTTTACACATTCAAGTACATTAAGGGATTTAATATGTAAACATAAAGCTAATATTTGCTATAAAAATATTATCAAAATAGAGGATATAAAATTACATATGCCAGTATATTTACAATGTAAATACTAAATACGCAAACAGTACGTCAGAAGTTATGAAACAAAGAAAAGCGCAAACCCCTTAAGTGAATAGTACAAACGAAGTAGTGCGAGGTTTAACAATATCGCGAGAACGAATCGCAACCCTTATCTCGGCGGTGCGCACGTGTGAATCCCGTTCAATTTTAATTTCATGCTCAAACAATGACGCTATCGAGCCGGCTATTATTTTGTATCGTCGAGGGTTCAGTTCATCTAAATCCAACAGATAAGCCCCGGGCTCTTTGTCGCCGTCTACACTGATGGCTAATTCGACGACATGGCTTCGTACAGTACCTTTCAATGGCCACTTTTAATTTGTCATTAGAATATCTCCTTGTTTATGCAAGTTACGTTATCTCGGCCTCTTGTTCGACTATCTGGGTTTTCATATGTTTAATTAAATGTATAATGGCATTTGTTTAATAATGTTCACTAACGAATATTTCAATTTAGAAACTAATATCAGATAGTAACTATTGAAGTAAGCTTTACCAAGAGAGACGATATTAGAGACGATTTTGCGAGGTTTTGAAAACAATTATGTCATAAATTTTAAGTACCAATAAATTTTAATTAATATGTTTTTCAATTTTTCTTATTTTTTTCTTTTAGCTTCACGCTTTATCCCGCACATGGCAGGGTAGGCAGAGGGAACCGCATTTCCAGAGCGAAGAGAAATGGAAACAGAAAAATCCTTCTCCGAGTCGGAATCGAAACCTCAAACCGTCACGTTTACAGGCAGACGTATCTGCGTAATTTTTTTTCGTTTAATAATATTCAGTCTTAGGATAATAATATTTCGAATATTACGAATTTTGCATATTTATATTGAAACTAGCTTTAATCTTTCCCTCGAAATGGAAAAGTAGCAGTAGCAGATAACTGTGAACGGAACAGTGGGTTACATCAACATGATTACCATGATGGGATACAGACTATAGCGTTCCTCAATAAATGAACTATAACAAATTATCTATTAATTTGTGAGGTTTGCTTACCCTTTTGCTTTTTAATATTACGAATTACAATACTAATTATAATATATTACAAAACTAGTCCCTTTTGTTTTTTAATATTAGTATAGATGAATATTTGTATGACGATCCCAACTTATAATTTTAATTATATTTATATAACATACAATGTTAAATTTCATTGAATTTATTAAAAAGCAAATAAAAATACCATATAAGTACCTACACTGTAGTTATGTGCAAAATTTTAATTAATTTACAGAATCTAAATTAACGAGTTCGCGTATAGAAATTGAAGGGGTGAACTATGAACACAATATTAAATCTCTAAGTGTTTTGATAAACACACAGGGGAGTTTGATAGCCATTGGTGTATATTTGACTTGGTCCAGACGATATTGTTAAACAATTTTCGTATGAACTTGATGAAAATTTTCAAAATATATATAATTTTATATATTATTGGACAACAATCATAACGACTACACTTTTTTTGTCTTCACGCTTTATTATACATGGCAGGGTTGGCAGAGGGAATTGCAGGAACCATAGAAACCTAGTGTTAAGACACTCCGTTGCTTAATCCCTGCTCAACAAAAGTAAAATTACATTTTTAGATTTATTAATATATTTCAAATGTTAGCTACTAATAAGACGGTAAGTAGGCAAGCGCAGCGTTGAGTACCGCCACTCAACACTCATGTGCTTCTAAAGGCGTAAATCGACGCAATGACTTAATACTAAGTTATGATGGTTCCTACGGTTCCCTCTGCCTATTCTGCTATGAGCGGGTTAAAGCGTGAAACTAAAAAAAAATAAAAAAAAAGTTTTAAGTTTCATTTGAGTCTTAAACCTAGTCCTGAATTAGCTATTAGCTATTATTATATAAGTATATAATTTCATCCATATAATTAGTTAAAACTTCATAAAAAATAATAAAAAATCGTTCATTTCATTCGAGATAGCAGTGAAGCGGACAGGATTTTTAGTTCAGCCTCCTAAATCATGTTTGATTTCAATTAACCGTCCAGACACCGGACAGATGAATAGGAATCTCGGATTAAACAATTTTCCAAAAATGGCACCAATGGCCGTATTTCGACTGACGTGAAAAGGGCAAAGTTCAAAATGGAAAACTGTTGCTATAAAGTATTTTTTACCATTTTTATTATAGCTCGATTTTTGGATTGATTATTTGTTAATAATAATGTAAGCCAAACAATCAACTGCCAAATTATTTGAAGTTTCTTGATTAGTACTTAGCTACGATATGATAGGATGTATACTATCCTATTAATCATGTCTATCTCTTTCTATAATAGATAATATAGAATTGTTCAGAATGTCTAAATAACCTAATATTCCCTACAATGCGGGATTTAGCCTGAAATTATTTTTCACAATTCAATAAAATTATTACGCTGCTAATAGGTTCTTTAAATGTATTGATTAAGTTTGATTTTTTCCCATCAAGATAGGGTACGTATTCACCCACGTTGTAATGGCGTAACTTCTAATAAGAAAACTTGTAATAGAACGTTTGAAGTCGGTTCGAGCACGATATCTTACTAATGTAGTTAAAGTGCTCGGTATGTAATAATACGCGTATTGAAGTTTGTTTATGCTACCTATTTTTGAAAATGAAATAAGTTTAAATTATATTTTTGTACTTGTTTCAAAATACAAAGTGTGAAAGACGAGTTTAAATTTTAAATTTATTAGTAAACGCACGTATAGATAAGCAATAGATACATAGGTATAAACATTGCTTACATACTTTATACTTTGCACTTATAATTAACTTAAAAATGTTGTGTAGGAATTTCAATAAGAAGAGGTAAAAATAACAATTCGTAAGCACAAATTCATAAAATAAACATAAGCATGTCGTGTTGGTTTTCGGGTCAATGATAAATAAAAAAGCTTACAAAATCATAATTTTTCATTATTTTCAATTAACTTTTATTGGTACAGTTAACAAAATAAACCCATTTATGTAAATAAATAATACGAGCCAGTACTGCTGCAAATCAGTTATCAGCACCCGGTGATGGAAGTTCTTGTTTGCAGTATCTCAATTAAGACTACGTTTTGCTTTGCGCTTCCGAAAACACAACTTTGAAAATTTTGTTTACACCATAATAAATAACAAATCCAAACATTACGCAAAACCATTGTACTAAATTAATGTGATAAATCGGCACTGACGAGTTTTCGTTTTTGATCAATTTTACATATTTGGCGATCAAATTATATCCGCTGATATTTAATTATGCGGTCTTAATGGATTTGACCTTACGCTCATTTATTTACATATACTAATTAATATTTTATTTGAGTTATATCTTATTTACTTCATACTGTAATATTCTAACAACAATAACAATTTGCTAACAACACAGTAAAGTGTATAAAGCAGATAAAAATTTCAACGCATGATGTAGACGCATCGCTTAGTGGTTAGAGGTTTTACTTTTGCATACAGGAGAGACACACTCACACACACACACACATCTTCACGCTCTATTCCTAGCGGGCTTGAGTTGAGTTCCGCCACTCAACACTCATGTGCCTCTAAAGGCGTAAATCGACGCAATGACTTAATACTAAGTTATGATGGTTCCTACGGTTCCCTCTGCCTATTCTGCTATGAGCGGGTTAAAGCGTGAAACTAAAAAAAAATAAAAAAAAGTTTTAAGTTTCATTTGAGTCTTAAACCTAGTCCTGAATAAGCTATTGGCTATTATTATGTAAGAATATAATTTCATCCATATAATTAGTTAAAACTTCATAAAAAATAATAAAAAATCGTTCATTTCATTCGAGATAGCAGTGAAGCGGACAGGATTTTTAGTTCAGCCTCCTAAATCATGTTTGATTTCAATTAACCGTCCAGACACCGGACAGATGAATAGGAATCTCGGATTAAACAATTTTCCAAAAATGGCACCAATGGCCGTATTTCGACTGACGTGAAAAGGGCAAAGTTCAAAATGGAAAACTGTTGCTATAAAGTATTTTTTACCATTTTTATTATAGCTCGATTTTTGGATTGATTATTTGTTAATAATAATGAAAGCCAAACAATTAACTGCCAATTTATTTGAAGTTTCTTGATTAGTACTTAGCTACGATATGATAGAATGTATAACATCCTATTAATCATGTCTTTCTCTTTCTATAATAGATAATATAGAATTGTTCAGAATGTCTAAATAACCTAATATTCCCAACAATGCGGGATTTAGCCTGAAAATATTTTTCACAATTTAATAAAATTATTACGCTGCTAATATTTTCTTTAAATGTATTGATTAAGTTTGATTTTTTCCCATCAAGATAGGGTACGTATTCACCCACGTTGTAATGGCGTAACTTCTAATAAGAAAACTTGTAATAGAACGTTTGAAGTCGGTTCGAGCACGATATCTTACTAATGTAGTTAAAGTGCTCGGTATGTAATAATACACATATTGAAGTTTGTTTATGCTATCTATTTTTGAAAATGAAATAAGTTTAAATTATATTTTTGTACTTGTTTCAAAATATAAAGTGTGAAAGACGAATTTAAATTTTAAATATATTAGTATACGCACGTATAGATAAGCAATAGATACATAGGTATAAACATTGCTTACATACTTTATACTTTGCACTTATAATCAACTTAAAAATGTTGTGTAGGAATTTCAATAAGAAGTGGTAAAAATAACAAGTCGTAAGCACAAATTCATAAAATAAACATAAGCATGTCGTGTTGGTTTTCGGGTCAATGATAAATAAAAAAGCTTACAAAATCATAATTTTTCATTATTTTCAATTAACATTTATTGGTACAGTTAACAAAATAAACCCATTTATGTAAATAAATAATACGAGCCAGTACTGCTGCAAATCAGTTATCAGCACCCGGTGATGGAAGTTCTTGTTTGCAGTATCTCAATTAAGACTACGTTTTGCTTTGCGCTTCCGAAAACACAACTTTGAAAATTTTGTTTACACCATAATAAATAACAAATCCAAACATTACGCAAAACCATTGTACTAAATTAATATGATAAATCACTGACGAGTTTTCGTTTTTGATCCATTTTACATATTTGGCGATCAAATTATATCCGCTGATATTTGATTATGCGGTCTTAATGGATTTGACCTTACGCTCATTTATTTACATATACTAATTAATATTTTATTTGAGTTATATCTTATTTACTTCATATTATTATACTCTAACAACAATAACAATTTGCTAACAACACAGTAAAGTGTATAAAGCAAATAAAAATTTCAACGAAGCATGATGTAGAGCGCATCGATTAGTAGTTAGAGCGTTTGCATGGATTGTTTTCGGGCTAGTCAGAGAGAACGGAGCGCCAAACGCTGCGGCCTGCGTTCCCAGCGTACCTCTTGTGCCTCGTCCACTGTTATTAGCCTCCTTACACGTGCTCTCCGGGGAGTCCTCATGTTTTTACGTGAAGTATCTTTGATACTGTGGTTTCGAAAATCAACCCAGGTCACCTCTTACCTATCTTAGCACTCACTTTTGCGTCGTATATCTTTTTTATCATTCTTTCATCTCTCATTCTTTCGACGTGTCTAAACTATCTTAGAAGGTTCTTCTTCATTCTCATCGTGACATCCTCGCTGGCACCTACCATCTCTGCATACAAGAGTTTAAATTTTTACTAAATCAACTTTTTAGAGTATTGAATATTTCTTAAGCATTTTATTTTATGTAAATGGAAAACCTTTACCCAACAACTTGTCTACAAGAACATAAAAGTGCAAAGTGAATTTCAACGGAAATGAAGTACACCGGACACCGCACGGAGAAGCGTAAATTAAAATCAAATAGATGTGAGATTAGACGTCACTGCGGTCACATTACATTGAATCGCACTTCTACTCACATCGGATATATTTTATTTTTTTTTACCTCATTATCTTTTACATTATGAGTTTAGAGGTTTTTATTTGTTTCAATTAATTTGGTTTACATGAAGTTTGCAGTAAGTTGAAAGATATAATAATAATAATGTTTATTTCACGAAAGAGCTGTAGCACAATACATATTACATCATATTACAAATAGACTAAACACTTAGTATACTACAACCGTTGGTTGGGCTACTGTCCTCTTAGATAAAGAATATTAAAATACTTATAAAAGGTATAGTAATATAATCTATGTAGCGGAGAATAAAAATATAGCAAGTGATCATCACATGAACAAAGAATGAGGTAAGTTGATAAAGAATGATAATTTGGGTCAAAAATCCGTAAATTTTGAAAAGAAGCCCTTATCAAGTGTAACTTTAACTATCAAACGCTGCTGTATTCTAGAGAAATGTATTTTCCAGGAAATTTTTATAATTATTCTTTGAATCTAAGTTTACTTCATTGTTTACTGAAAAAAAAAACTAAACATAAGTTAGTTTTTCTTGACAAAATAACATATTCAAATTCAATATCATTATTAATTTTAATTCATTTAAAATATTTTAATTCGTCTCATATTCAAATCCTTAAAAACATACTACTATTTTAAATTTAATGAAGTATTCCCGTTCTGGATGAAATATTTTTTTTCTATATTTTCATGCTTAGTAAATTATTTTCATTGTTATTTTTTTTTTTTACTTTACTTTCTATATGTTTCTCAAAATTTTGCAATTCATATACGTATAATTGTAGTGCGTCGAGATAAATATAATAATACAAAAAATCTGCAACACATACTTTACACACATACTTTCATAGATGAATGTTAGATATAAAGTATTATTCTCCATTCAACGTGACATTGGCGAAGTGAATTGTGCTCAACTGGCTAAATAAATAACTACTTCATAAAAAAAGAAAATAAAGCCCTTTGAAATATTCTATAAACTATTTATGTACATAAACAACACGTATTTTGAAATAACCAATATATTTCATAAATGTATGCACAGGAAGCACATGAAGCTCTCGTTAATTAAAATCAAACAACAACAGCGCACAGGCAACTTAGGTTTTAAAAGTTGATAAAACTGTATAAAAATGTAAAAACTACGCTTAAACGACTTTATTTTAATTTTTATTTTTAAATAACTATTATAATTATTGAATAATTTTATTGTATTAACTCATATACATAGCTCTATACAGGTTGTATCTGACAGCGCGACCCTAGTCAAAATTATATAAAGGGTAAAATATTTTAAAGCTATATACAAAAAACTAGCTAAGAATTAACAATACTTTAGGCAAAGGATATTTTTTTCTATTTCTAGATATTTTATACGAATTGTGTAACACGTGACGTAGTTATTATAAAATACAAATGACGTACAGAATTCGTACTACAATAATACCATTAAACGTTGTCAATAATATCATTAAACGTTGTCAAACTGTCATCTTCCATTAAAAAAAACTATAAAAATATAGAAAACAGCAAATGCAAAATACTTACCTTATAAAAAATTTACACAGCATGTTTTATTTTCCCAGCTTTTATATGAACAAGAGGGCTTTTTTCTATTGAACAGCGTATTTTATTTGCTCTTTTCTTATTGTATATAACAAAATCATAAACGTTATGAAAAACATAAGTAAACAAACATTTGATGACCGTAAAGTGTAAGTGAAATAAATGAAATAAACATAACCAATTACTAGATACCCTTACAATATTTCCAGAAATTTCCGTCCCTTTACGATACTTTAGATTCGTTTCAGGCTAAAATTTAATATCGGTACGTGTACTGCGGTCATTAAGCGGAATTAAAATAAAATAAATTTCATTTCTCCATAAGTTACTGTGGGTTTCACAAAATATTCGGATGTTATTATGTTTTATTCTTTTTTATATGGAGCAGATTATTTTCATGTAAATATTAATTTTCAGGTAACTATTTTTCTACAATAGGAAAAATATCATAATAGGGTAGCGGTGCAGTCAGATTGGAATGTGACGATTATGGGTTAGACTTATATATGGGAGAGTGTTTCGCAGTGTAAGAGTGTCTTAACACTACGTTTTAAGTGGCTACTCTATATGGAAATTGTATGAATCTGAAAAAAATAATCGAAAGTTTCAAAATAAAGTTAAAAAACCAACAAAGGCAGCAATACAGCAGTAGAACCACCAAATCTAGTACAAGTACGAGAACAGAATGACCACTATAAGAACGCTGTTCTTGAATTTCTTGCCTTCGTAAAGGCGGACGTGCGATGATATTATGCTTGCTTTTAGAGGTGGGTACTCTATACTGGGAGTAAAATTAAAGGAAGCAAAAGCCGCCATATATGATAACAGTAACGGCCAGATCATCGCGAGAATTATGAAGGGTAAGTGCAACATCTGGTTTTGATCGCATATAGTGCGACATCTGGTTTCTTGGCGGGATGAATGTAGAGGAAACCAGTATAACAGGATACCTCAAGTACGACACATCTGCCAATGATCCTATAGTCGTTACCGCTAAGTGCACGCGGATAATGCTGGAGGGTAGAATGCTTGAAAGAGCTAAATATCTAGATAGCACTCTGGACTCCGCATATCAGCGTCCGTGGAAGGTCCCCAAGATAAAATGGGTCGATGGTGTTCCTAGATGTGGCAAAACATCTTGGATAGTTAAGGAATTTAATTTAAAAAGAGATATGCCGTCACTAGTACTACAGAAGCAGCTATTGAACTTAGAGAGAGGTTGTCGAAACGTAAAGGGAATTTGGTTCAAAGTAAAATCCGCACTATGGCGTCAATACTGGTGAACGGTGCATAAGGAGGATCACAAAAGTGCAATGGCCTGATAGTCGACGAGGCCCTTTTGAATCACTTTGGTTCAATAGTATTTGCAAGCATATACTCAGGGGCTGACGAAGTACTTTTAATAGGAGACCTAAACCAACTATATATATCGAGAGAACCTTATTATATATATCGAGAGAACCTTTTTGAAATATTTTACCGAAGACCGTCAGGAATTCTCAGCATAAGTGAGAACCTGTTGTGTACTTATAGAAGTCCCATGGACGTTGCCTACGCTTTACGAGAAGTATATCCTGGCATATACCCTTCAAAAAGGGCAATACATTCCCTTTTTACAAAAAACATCAAGCTGACGCCAATATCCGGGGATAATAAAAATACCCTATACCTAATTTACACTACTTAAGGTCCTAAGTTCCCTAAATGGGGCAGAGGGCATCAACAGTGCAACACCATCCCGTCCGGTCTTGAGCATCGCGCTTCACTTCGCTCCAGGTCCTCCCTATGTTTGCCACCTCTGCAGCGACCGTCTGACGCCAGCTCAGTTTAGGGCGGCCACGTTTTTGCTTGCCTTGGAGATTCCAGTCTAGGGCTTGCCTAGGGATGTGATCTGGATCTCTTCGGAGCGTGTGGCCAATCCATCCCCACTTGCGGCGTTTGATTTGCTGGTGGATCGGAGTTTCGCCGCAGCGTTCCCAGAATTGTATGTTGGAAATTTTCTCGGGCCAGTAAATACCGAAAATGAGGCGGAGACAACAGTTAACGAAGACTTGGAGTTGGGGCGAGATGTCTTTTGTGACCTGCCAGGTTTCACACCCGTATAGCAAAACGGTTTTAACATTGGACCGGAATATTTTGAGCTTAACTCTCCTAGTCAATTTCCAGGATTGCCATACGGGGCGCAACTGTCGAAGGTTGCTCTTCCCTTAGCGATTCTCGAGGCGATGTCCTCATCGGTCCCTCCAGCTTCAGTCACGACACTCCCGAGGTAAGTAAACTTGTGGACCCTTTCCACAACCTCTGTGCAGATGAGCAGCGGTAGAAAGCTAGTTGCTCTGCACATCATCTCCTGGGTCTTGCGGGTGTTAATTTTTAGCCCCATCTCCATTGCTTCGCCATGTAGGTCGTCCAGTTTGGCTTGCATATCGGCGCGTGTGTGACTTAGCAGACATAGGTCATCGGCATAATCCAGATCTTCTAAGGTGCCGGAAAGTCCCCATTCTATGCCGCGGCGCTTATTGCTGGTACATTTACGCATAATACCATCGAGAACGATAAGGAAAAGGAGGGGAGAGAGGAGACATTCTTGCCTTACACCCGCTCGCACTTGTATATCCTCCGAGGCGAGGTCGTCATGTGTCACTCTACAGGAATAATTCTTGTAGATGGCCTGTATTAGGTTAGTGAGTATCTCGTGGACTTCAATTTCCCGCAGATGGTCCCAGATACTGCTCCACCTCAACGTGTCAAAGGCTTTTTCGAAATCAACGAAGGTTATGTATATTTCCCTCTGCCATTCTGATGCCTGTTAGAGGATGATACGTAGAGTATTGATCTGGTGAACCTATCCAGGATAATCCTGCTGAGCACTTTGGATGGAGTCGAGAGCAATGTTATGCCTCTTCAGTTGCCACACTCACTGAGGTCTCCTTTCTTGGGCACGGTGATAAGAAAGCCTTTGTTCCAGTCATCGGGCAATTCTTCGGCTGACCAGATATTGCGTATGAGGGCTGTAAGCGTGTTTACGGTGGTAGGGATATCGGCTTTAAGCATTTCCGCCATAATGAGACTTATTACTGGGATTGTTAGTCGGCAGGTTTCCTCAAAATGTTCCCAGCGTTGAAGCTGTTCCTTCGATGTCACGAGTAGCTGGCCTCTCTTGTTTTTTAAGGGCTTTTTGTTCCTCTGTCATCGGTTTTCAGCTAAGACCTTCGCTGCCTTATACATCTGCCTGAGATTACCGGACTCAGCAGTGCGTTGGGCACAATCCGCTACGCATATACGTCGATCTCGACGTGTACTGCGGTAAATGCGTCTGCGTATCAGGCGGTATTGGAGCCTCAGGTTTTCACGCACCACAGCGTCATCCGTTGCTAAGAGTTGGAGGTGAAGTTCACGCCTTTGGTTGATGAGATCCCAGGTATTTTGTGACATCCAGTCTTCGCGAGTGGATATTTTATGTCCAAGAACGACAGAGCTGGTGTCTGTGTAGGCCATTTTTATGTAGTTCCACTCCGCGTTAACAGAAGTGGAATCCCTTGCAAGGTGAAGCGATGTTGGAGTTCCAGTCCGAAAGCTTCACCTATTTTAGGATCTCGAAGCCTGCTCACCTCAAACCGTTTGCCCATCCTGGTGGTCGTGTTGCCCTTTCGCGCCACAGCTACTTTGAGCCGTATTTCTGCTACGAGTAGGATATGGTCGCTGTCAATATCTGCACCACGGCGCTTGCGAACATCAAGTAGAGATGAGCGCCATTTTGAACTGATGGCCACATGGTCTATTTGGTTTTTGGTGACTCCATCGGGTGAATTCCAGGTATATTTATGGTGTTCTCCGTGGATAAATAGAGTACCTCCGATGGTGAGATCGTAGTCTTGACAGAACTTCGAAAATCTCTCCCCGTTCTCGTTCCGGACTTTACATTCAGGTCTCCCATCACGATAACTATGTCCTGTTTGCAAATCTTCTCCAGTGTCAGGTTGAGTGCACTGTAGAAATCGTCCTTGTCTTCCTCAGGTGCTAAATTAGTGGGTGCGTAGCACTGAACGACGGCTATTATGCGGGCTTTGCTGGTAAGTCGAGCTGTGATGATTCGTTCTGAGATCGGTTTCCAGTCCAGAAGGCTCTTCTTTGCATCATCAGAGAGGAGGAATCCGACGCCGTTTTCACGGGCACCCTCTACATTTTCCTTCCCCGAGTAAAGTAATGTAAGGCCTTTGGACGTTCTCAGTTCTCCGAATCCGTTTCTGCGCACTTCATTAAGACCGAGTATTTGCAGTTTGTAACGTAGCATTTCTGCTTCTGCTTGGGCTAGTCGGCTATCCTCACTCAGCGTTCGCATATTCCAGCAAGCAATTCATGTCCTTATTTTCATGCCAAAGGTCGTCGTTGTTTGATCAGTTCGGTTTTGCACTGCTTCTGTTTCTTTAATCATTGTGTGGGTTTTTGGGTAAGTGGGTGATTAGCCTACTATACCCTAGCGGTGGGGTTCTTACCAGTACCATATTGGTGGGGCTGCCACCTTGGAGCCCATGGGATTGCTCGGTTTTATCTCGGGTTTCGTCCCTAGTGATCGAGTTCTGTTTTGAGGCGCAGAAAGTTTGCCTTTCGCCCTGCATCCTCTGATCAGCTACAACTCGAGATGGCGGTCTCGCGGCAGCGCGGTTGTAGCAGTTCCCGGGAGAGACGGCGGGGACGTGGATGACTCAGACTTATTAGGGCTCTGCTTAACTAAATGTTCCGCCACTAACACAGCAGATGGTTCCTTGGCATTTTGTAGGTTATGCTGTTCTTACCAAAACCAACCAAACCCTAACTTTTCCCCCCAAACCTAGCTAACTTAACTTACACACAAGAAGAACAAGAATCTTTGATTAGCCAAGGATGGGGAGAAGAAACAGGTTCGAAGGTCCTAACGATTCATGAGGCTCAAGGCCTGACCAGCGAGACTGTCATAGTCATTAACAGCAAATCGGCCAAGCTACAGCTACAACGGTCGGTACACGGTCGTAGCAATATCGTGACACACCAACAGCTGCACCTACTATAGCGAGGGCAAAGACGATGCAGTCATGAGACCAATTCGTAATGCGATACGTGCAACAACTAAAAGCATTGTGGAGTGCAACTTGAAGATGGCTATGAAAGACAGGAACGCAGCGGTCACAACTTCCATTATAGCGGACATGCCCTAATATTTAAGATATAAGTCGCATCAAAGCTTATTTTTTCTGTCATTATTGTGTAACCCTATTAAGTGACCCTAATTTATTATAAAATTTAATTTCATTTATAATACCAAGGATAAAACGTATAAACTTGTGCAATTCGCTTATCAGCCATAGCCTTAGTTCTAAGTAATATTAAATATAAAAAAAATGTAAAGTTGTTATAGATGTTCATTATGATAAATATTAATTCTATGTATTAATATAATCAATATTTGTAATAAGAACATATAGTGTAAGTTAAAAAAGGGTACGGACCAAGTGTCTATAGAGCTAACTATTTTTAAATAAAAAAAAAATAAAGTTAAATTGACCACATTGTATGATTTTTAATTCGATTGTAAATGATAATAAATTCTGCATTTGCCGGAAATATATTAACATTAACTTTTTATACTCTCCTGTAGCTGCACCTGAATTTATTACTAAGTCGTAACTCAAATAAGTGAATTCGCTTTTATGTAGGAAAAACTTAGGAAACTTTGAAATTGGTTGAAACCGAACAATGGCTCTTCGACAATGCCGGTCACGTTTTGTCGCCTTAAAAATACGACGCTTAAATCCATAAAGTACCCCGAGTATTACTATTCCTTCTTACCAGTTCCTTTGAACGGCACAATATTATAATATTACATTATTTTTCCATATTAACTATTCATAACTTTTAATAATACAATGATCTAAATATCCTTACATTCTCACTCTGAAAGCTATTTATATTTATTGTTTCTGAACAAATATAAAGCATGTATTAAACTTTTAAGTTTTTTACTTAATTAAATTTGTTACGAATATTTTTATTGTACATTTAATTTATAATAAATTCAAAGATAGTAACTTATATTGTTTAAGTAAAACGTCGAGTTACTATGATAGTAACTCTTATATTACAATCTACAATTTTATAACATCCAGTTTTCTCTACGTTCATAATTACTCGCATCTGCTGCATAGAAGTAGTTTTGAACATCCAATTGTTGTATATTTTTCGTATAGATATTTTTAAAGCCAATATAAAGCCAAGTAAAAAACAAGTTTATTATTATTTAATTTTTTATATAGCTTTACGCTTTATCGCGCACATGGCAGGGTGCACAGGAACTACAGGAACAGTTTGAACCTAATGTTAAGATACTTCGTTGCTTAGTCCCTGCTTTCTCGGTTTCAGCTTTCCGCATTTTTCGAGGCATTGCGTGTTGAGCGCTTTGCACAGTTTCCAGAGCGAAGAAAATAGAAATAGAAAAATCCATTTTCCCCCAGTGGGAATCGAACCCACAAACCGTCGTGTTTACGGCAGACACTTACGCCTCAAGTTTAATATGATATCTGAAATTCTAAATAACAATAATTGAATATTTATTTATATATGAATACTATTTTATTTATACCAATTTTGTGATCTTATACAACATTTTTTTGTAACTATGCTAAAGACTATTATATTAATCATGATTGATTTCTTTGAACAGATGATTAAACCAAAAAATAGGCAACACTTAAATAATTTAGTTTAAAAATAATTTAAGTATATTCTCTAAAATAACTAATCATACAAAAATTAACCATTGAAGTGTACAAAACATATTAAAGATTTTATCTAAGTGATGAAAATTAAAAATATTTTTTTAAATCAAACCAATTTTTTGCATAAACAAATGCTAAAATGAATAATGGTAGCCTGTGAGGTAAACACGCGAAACATTAATTACTACTAAACTAATTCAAAAAAAAAACTATTTTAAGCAACATTTTATTCATTTATATTAATTATAAACTTCTTGATTCCCTTAGTAAGTGACATTAGCAAATGAGGTTTTAAATGCATGTATCGGATATAGTTTATTACTCATTATGATTAAACTTTTAAAACGAATGTATTTCGTAAAAAAAAAACTATAACACACCGGTATTCCCTTATTATGAGCACTATTTCATTAGACAGTGGTCTGAAAAAAACCGTATGATAAACCCTAGAGGCCCGAAGAATGGATGAAGACTAAATGCATCTGAAGCCATTAGTATAATAGCATTAATGTCCATGAAATGCATCCTACAGCGTATATTAGAAATGAATTTCACTTGTGACAAATATTTAATTTTCTGTATTACAGGACAAATAGAATAAAATAATAAATGTTAGTTGCTCGAGACTTTGAATAGATAAATTTAAAATATATATTTAATAAAACAGTCATTAAATATAAATGTAAATATAATATTAAAACGTGGCGACGTTGGGACGGCGTTAGATTGTAAACGCGATGGTCATGGGTTCAACCTGTGATAAAGGGAATAAATTATACCTACTAACAATTTGTGTAAACCATAAAACAAAGTTCCGCTACAAAAAAGACACTTAAATATATTTACTAAGAAAAGTATTTCTGTAGTTATATACTATTATTTAAAGTAGATTTACTGAATAATTATCACCGTCATCATTACATTTATTCATTCTTCATTTCTTAGAGAAAAAATATTTAATAATCAGCCCAATCTAGGCAATACATACTAAGGGCATAATCCACGAAACTATTAATGCTTTAAAGTTAGTCCAAGCTATTTGTTTAGCACAATACTAATAAATTATGAATGGAAAGCATTATTCGAGTTTCTATAACACAAGTACAGCTCTATACCCAAAAATCCCAGTAATGTCATTAATCATCTTTGAAATTCAATACATTGACACGCGGGCGGCCATTACGAAATACCATGGATTTTATGATGTTTCAATTTCTATAGACATAGATGGGAATTATTGGAATAACAACACTTAAACATTCTGATGAGCAGACTGTTGTTTATGCGTATCTATTAGATACTTGTTATGAAATTTTATTTATGAAAGTGAAAATTCAAACATTTTACTAAAGTTATATTTTAAATTATTGTTATAATTTCTGCAATGAGACAATTTTTTATGATGTGGTTATTTATACTACTGTGTAGTAATTTTTGATTTTTGATCTTGACAGAAGTACAATTTAAATAAATGCATATATTTATATATAAAATGTAATTAAAAAAGAATAATAACTTCATAAGCAAACTTAATTTAAATAAAACGTTGACTTTATTTACTTCAAAGTATATATAAGAAAGTTGTTATAAAACTTATTTAAAAAGAATAAAGAAATACAGTGATGTATGGAGATCGTGGTTTAGGCATTTTTCGACAACCTTATTTCACACTACACGCACATGGCAGTGTATCTCATCAGATTTCTTAACGCAGCAAATATTCACGCAAACAATGAGCTTTAAGCAAATACCATTTTCATAAGGAAAAATGAATTTGGTTTTTATAAGACGTTTTCTTATATAATATTACGTAACAGACTTGTTTACTTAACTCCTTTGTATTAAAGAAAATCTACGTTTTCATGCTTTTATTGTATTATTTGAATACGTTCCCGTATATATTATGTATTGTCAATGTCAACGGTACAATGTTTGAAGATAAGTAGTCCTTTGGCACGCTCGAAACGCCATTAGTAAAGAGAAGAAGAAGAAGAAGAAGTAGTCCTTAATAAAAGTTATAACTTTATGTTGAAATTTACAAATAAATGTAGATTTGGTATAGAATAATTTATTCATTGTCTTTATTCATTTGAAAACACAATAAGCGAGTATTTTGTTTCAGCTTTTAATATATTTTAAGTGTTAAATACAAACTTGATGGCCGCCTGAATAATTAAAAGATTTTTATGCAAAACGTTAAGCTACTATATTAAATTTATTGATGAACAATTAACACTCTATTTTATATATATAACTTTATTATTGAATTTAAAAAAAAATACTATTTTAGTAAGAAAAAATTACAGTTTAAATGCACAATTTAAATTCTTACCATGAGGAAGGCTCAGTTTCAGAATTTTCTAATAATATGGCGGCAGTCTATCGTTCAGGTCACATAGCGGGTGTCTCTATATTTCATACTTGGACGCAGAATGTCTGGCATTCTACGGCTGCACGTTAAGTTATGGTCAGCTAGGTATTTCTGACTAGCTTCATTATTATTTCAACATGCACACCTGAACGAATTGATGGCTGAAAATGTGACTAATCGAGCCAATGTATACGTAAAGTTTTCATACTTCATTAGACCGTCAAAACGAATATTAAATACTATACTACAATTTGTCAGCCCGAAGGAAATATCAGTCTAAGTTAAATTAAATGCTTTTAAACCACGCTATCGTGAATTTTTACTTAATTTTACTGTAGGACACTACAATTAATGTTATATAGACTTTCTTTTGTCGTTTTAGTGATAGTAGTAGTAAGCATATATAGTACGTTAAATATTAATTTGAAGTTGTTACATTTTTTCTACTTTTTTAGTTTCTATATAAAATTTATGTACAAGTAATATAAAATAAAAAATATTATTTGTCACAAAAATATTGTCAAGTAAGTAGCTTATGATTTTTAAATTGTTAATCCACAATTTGGAAACCTTAAAAATTATTACGTAGTGTATATACATACGAGGGTCAAACTGAAAGTTCTTAGAAAATCAAAAACTAAGCATTCTAGCAAGTTATTAGTTTTATTATAACTTTTCAAAATAGCGTCCATTTACATCAATACATCGCTGCATTCGATGGAACCATTGAGAAAAGCACCTTGCCCACTCGGCCTTAGGGGTCTCTTCAACGGCGTTTTGAAACGCACCCACTGCTTCTTCGGCGTCCATAAAATGTTTTCCTCGAAGTTTTTCTTTTATTTTCGGGAATAAATAAAAATCGCAGGGTGCGAGGTCGGGGCTACACGGCGGGTGACCCAGTAATTCCACGTCTAATGTCGCCAAATAGTCGATCGTTTGCCTGGCGGTGTGCGACGAGGCATTGTCGTGATGAAGGAGGATCCTGCTGCGAGGTCGTTTCTCTCGAACTTTTTCCAAGACAAGTGGCAAACAGTTGTTAGTGTACCACTCTGCATTAACCGTTTTCTGATCCTCTAAGACAACTGTCGCGTAATGACCTGTCTTTCCGAAGAACGAGGCCACCATCTTTTTTCCAACACTTCGACCTCTCTTCACTTTAGTTGGCAACTCTTCGGAAGGAAACACCCAGTGAGCAGACTGTCTTTTGGTTTCCGGATCATAACAGTAAATCCAGCTTTCGTCACCCGTTAGTATGTCGAACACAGCATTTGAGTCACCTCCGTTAAATTTTTGGATCATTTCTCGGCACCAATCAACACGGCGGAGTTTTTGAACCTCGGTCAAATTATGCGGTATCCAGCGGGCACAAAGCTTCCTGACCGCTAAATGTTCATGGAGCATTTTGTGCACTTGACTCATACCTATGCCTAGACTTGTCCGAATCTGCTGATAGGTCACTCTTTTGTCAGTCTCTATCATACGCCGCACAACACTGATATTATCTTCAGTCGTCGCTGTAGAAGGCCGTCCCTCACGCAAATCATCGGTGAGATTATTTCGACCACGTTTGAATTCATTAAACCAGTTGTAAACTGTGGCACGAGATGGGGCTTCATCGTGAAAAGCCAATCGAAGTCTATCATAACTTTCTTGTTGACTTATATGACATCGAAAGTCATAAAAAATCATTGCACGAAAATTTTCTCGGCTTAAATTCATTCTGACGTGCACAGTCAACTTTCAATTTGCCGCCAAATCGTAAAACAAATGACAAATGAATGAAATGTATACTCAATATTATTGGTAAAGAGTTCTATTTTCAAAATTTAAACTTATTTTTTTAATATAATGCTTTTAAGTTGCCAGTTCTAGAAACTTTCAGTTTGACCCTCGTATATATTAAGAATCATTGTAACGCAGAGACGCAATGTCTACCTATGAATGCGGCAGTTTTTGGGTACACTCTTCTACTTTCACGTTGAGTTCCGTAATTCAACACGGCATGCCTCACGAAGTGGAAAAGCTCCCACGGTTCATGTGGTTCCCAATGGTTTCCCTGCTACGAGCATTATAAAGCGTGAAACTAAAACTAAAAAATGAAAATTCGTTTTCAAATTATCTTTTAATTAATGTAATTAATTCATACATTTTTAACGGTACTATACTAACATTTTTTCATTTTGAAATAAGAACACGATATCATTTGCATCGCTTTCAAACACCTTGTTGCTACTCGAAGACCCAATAAAGAGGAGAATCATCTTTAGAACTACTGCCATTTTAAATTAGACTCTATGGTAAAATAACAAGATATAATTTTAAGGCTTATTAGAAAATATCAACGGTACAGGAATAGAAGCAACTGAACGCGTCAAAGTGTAAAATGAGGGCTTTGCGTCGTGTCAGTAAAAGTCATTACGAATGGAATGGATGAAAATTGCGTGCATATTTACATCTCTGGGTTAATATGAATGACAGGCTAAAATAAAAATAGTAGAAAGTTTACATTGTAAATTTATTATACTGATCTTAAGTTACAGTATTCTTGGCATATAATAAAAATGTGATTTTATATATATTATAAATATTTTTGAGTATTTAATCCATATATTGAAGCTTAAAATCGATTTTTAGTATATATATATATATATATATATATATATATATATATATATATATATATATATATATATATATATATATATATATATATATATATATATATATATATATATATATATATATATATATATATATATATATATATATATATATATATATATATATATATATATATATATATATATATATATATATATATATATATATATATATATATATATATATATATATATTTGCGTAGCGATTCTTGTAGTCTTCGCGTATGAGAAGACTGACTGAAGACGAAATTTCGTTAAAGTTTCGTTTCCTTCATTTTTAATTTATAAAATCAATTGCATGATTTATCTCTGTACTTTTTTTTCTTTTTTTTTAGCTTCACGCTTTATCCCGCACATGGCAGGGTAGGCAGAGGGAACTGCAGAAACTATACGAACCTAGTGTTAAGACACTCTGTTACAAAAATGGCGGAAAGCGGGGACGGAGTAAGCAGGGACCACTGCTTACTCCGTCCCCGCTTTCCGCCATTTTTGAGGCATTGCGTGTTGAGTGGCGGAACTCAACGCCGCGCTTTGCCTTAGTTGCCAGAGCGAAGAAAACGGAAATAGAAAAATCCATGTTCCTCGACTGGGGATCGAAATCTCTGTACTTATATCTCATTAAAACATTATAACTTCTATTTCTATTTATATATTTATTAGATAATATAATTCGACAACATATTATTATGGCGTCAATCCATTTAATTTACCGGATTTTCTCTTCAGATACGAATAATTCTCGGATGCTGAGTAGCGAAAGTGGCGCGAAGTGATCACCGACAACCCGCAGCTATTGTTATCTTTGATTTAACCTGTGCATTGCGCGTTAATCCACCTCCTATCTCGATGAACCCCGCATAGGTACTGTACGTGTATATCATTTATGTAATGTGTATTGAGTACGTAGCGTAAAGTAAATATAAATATTATGTAACTAGTTACTGTTTTATATTTTCTATGAAGACTCTTTACATTTTCTATAAAAACACTACTATTCTATATATTTATTATCGGATTAAAATTACATTATTTGCTTGCAACTACAAAAAACCACGTAAGTTTATCTTGAGTGTGGTGTTCTTCCTACTGTTTACATAATACTTTTTCAAATAATACTTAATGTTTTTCTTACTGATTTTCATTCTTACATTATAGTGTAGATTATTTATTAAGTGGAATCATGTACACCCTGGTTTGCTTGCCATACTTGTTATTTGCTGACAGAGTAACTAATTTATTTTTGCGCCATACTACGCGTTTTAATGTTATGATATATATATATATATATATATATATATATATATATATATATATATATATATATATATATATATATATATATATATATATATATATATATATATATATATATATATATATATATATATATATATATATATATATATATATATATATATATATATATATATATATATATATATATATATATATATATATATATATATATATATATATATATATATATATATATATATATATATATATATATATATATATATCATAACATTAAAACGCGTAGTATGGCGCAAAAATAAATTAGTTACTCTGTCAGCAAATAACAAGTATGGCAAGCAAACCAGGGTGTACATGATTCCACTTAATAAATAATCTACACTATAATGTAAGAATGAAAATCAGTAAGAAAAACATTAAGTATTATTTGAAAAAGTATTATGTAAACAGTAGGAAGAACACCACACTCAAGATAAACTTACGTGGTTTTTTGTAGTTGCAAGCAAATAATGTAATTTTAATCCGATAATAAATATATAGAATAGTAGTGTTTTTATAGAAAATGTAAAGAGTCTTCATAGAAAATATAAAACAGTAACTAGTTACATAATATTTATATTTACTTTACGCTACGTACTCAATACACATTACATAAATGATATACACGTACAGTACCTATGCGGGGTTCATCGAGATAGGAGGTGGATTAACGCGCAATGCACAGGTTAAATCAAAGATAACAATAGCTGCGGGTTGTCGGTGATCACTTCGCGCCACTTTCGCTACTCAGCATCCGAGAATTATTCGTATTTGAAGAGAAAATCCGGTAAATTAAATGGATTGACGCCATAATAATATGTTGTCGAATTATATTATCTAATAAATATATAAATAGAAATAGAAGTTATAATGTTTTAATGAGATATAAGTACAGAGATTTCGATCCCCAGTCGAGGAACATGGATTTTTCTATTTCCGTTTTCTTCGCTCTGGCAACTAAGGCAAAGCGCGGCGTTGAGTTCCGCCACTCAACACGCAATGCCTCAAAAATGGCGGAAAGCGGGGACGGAGTAAGCAGTGGTCCCTGCTTACTCCGTCCCCGCTTTCCGCCATTTTTGTAACAGAGTGTCTTAACACTAGGTTCGTATAGTTTCTGCAGTTCCCTCTGCCTACCCTGCCATGTGCGGGATAAAGCGTGAAGCTAAAAAAAAAGAAAAAAAAGTACAGAGATAAATCATGCAATTGATTTTATAAATTAAAAATGAAGGAAACGAAACTTTAACGAAATTTCGTCTTCAGTCAGTCTTCTCATACGCGAAGACTACAAGAATCGCTACGCAAATAAAACTTGAAAAACTTCCATATAAATGTGTCTTTATAAAAAATGTTCTATACCGAAATTGTAATTATATTTTTAATACACTGTCTAACCACTAGACGTTTAAAACTGGTAAATTAATATATATATATATATATATATATATATATATATATATATATATATATATATATATATATATATATATATATATATATATATATATATATATATATATATATATATATATCTATATATATATATATATATATATATATATATATATATATATATATATATATATATATATATATATATATATATATATGTATATGTATATATATATATATATATATATATATATATATATATATATATATATATATATATATATATATATATATATATATATATATATATATATATATATATATATATACATATATATATATATATATACATATATATATATATATATATATATATATATATATATATATATATATATATATATATATATATATATATATATATATATATATATATATATATATATATATATATATATATATATATATATATATATATATATATATATATATATATATATATATATATATATATATATACACTTAATGTGGTGTATATATGATACGCCACATTAAGTGCTACGTGGTGTACGTACTCTTTTAATAATCAATACGTACACAAGGTCTTACTCAAGTTTTATATGTTAGAGAAGTCACTTTGACGTCGGTACCAAGCTCACTGGATTTCTTTGTACAACAAGCCATGTCGAAAACACTTGTTTTACGCCTATACGTGAAACCTTTGTAAATGCGACTCTCTTTACATTTATGAAAATAGATATTCTTTTGTTTCACAATTTATTTGAAAATAACGTAATATTTCGTAGTTAAAGATAACATTAAAAGTATAAATAAATTTGTCTTGTTAACTTAAAATGGTTGACTGTCTTCTTTGATTTACGATAAAATTAATAGTGTATTTATTCAAAATAAGTACTTAATATTATGTAAAAATAATATTTTCACATATTAACTATAACAATAGGAATCACAAAACAAATATATGATAAAAGTAAATAAAATTATAAAAGAAATTGTATGAAAACAATCAGTAATCAAAAGCAAAATTTTAAGTGTGACAGTGATTATCGCTTTATTTGTCTTTACAATACTTCTAAGACAATATCCTGTTCATAAAATGCTATATAGGCTCTTGGGAGTTCGCTATTAAAATAAGAAACAGACAAGTCGGTATTGTCCTCCGCCTTATTCCCGACCGTCTATAATTTTGATAATAAATAGAAAATATTCCTTTGTCTCAAACGTCTATCCGCTGGCGGCCTCTGTTCGATTATATCCCAAGGACTCCGCTTTTTGCTATCACCAGTTATCTTTTACTTTTATTACGGTAATAAGTAAATATCTGCTTCTAAGAGCGAGCCATTATTTTCATGAATATTTTGTAAATTCATCCCTTTCAGCTTAATACGTTTACTTATTTATAATTAGTTTAAATTATTTTCGTCCACGAGAAAATTACATTACGGTTTCAACAATAATTTGCAGGTAGTTACGTCACAACGCGTTACAGAAGCACGGTGCTCTTAAACTATTGTTAATGACCAGCTGAGGGCATAATTTTAGTTTTTCTCACCCACTAATAGCTATTTCACTAATTCCAAGTTGTGCTTGGAAATTAATTTAAAAATAAAATCACGCTAGGGTAGGTTTCTCTTTAAAATAAATGAATTTTATTGTACGTAATAAGTTTAACAGATTATAAAGATATGAGAATTTATAAACAGATAAACTATTTCAAAGCAACTATTCATTACACAATATCGAATAAACGATGTTAATTAGTAAATATTTATTTGACACCTAATCTAAGATGATATCAATAAGACAGCTATTCCAAATATCGCAATTATTAATTAAACAAACTATTTTGCTAAACAACTATAAGTCGATTGAAAGACTTTTCAAGGTTGTCTGTCGACAATATAAAATTAAATATTAACTCCTACGACTGAAACTAAAAACTATTATACATAGATATGATACACGTATATAATATTCAATATTTATAGAATACAAGTGAAATAGTACAATTTGAGAGCTTCGATATTGACTTTATTTTTATTTCGATATTATTTTCTATGTTAATGGGTTAATAAATGAACAACATGAAAAAATAACTAATAGAAATACATGTTTTCGTGTATCACACTTTTACATCGACTCCATCGCGTTGATTATATACACTTTGCACTATTTTCAACATAAAAATGTGATGTTATCAATATTACAATCGATTTACGTCATCTTGAAATCATCTTCGTATACGACTTAAATGCGACCCTATAGTGTCTGTTAGAACAGGTGTAATATTATTTTATATCATGAAAAAATTGAATGATTTAGCAGACGGTAACATAATAATGGAACTGTTTCACCAGAGCAAACAAAATTTTGCTATGAAATAAACATTGGCATTATATTTAAATTTCTATGACGCGAGGATACCGAGAGGATGTTATTAAATCAATCAGAAATAACTTTAAAATGTTTCGGATATATATTTACGAGAACATAATTGATTTTGTTCAATTCCATAACTTTATATTTTATATAAAGAGAGTTAAACATTTTTGCTAATCACATTTGTTAGCTTCGCTCTGTATCTCGCTTATTGCCTGATAATCAGTAAGAATTTAGGGTACTAAATTCAAGTCTATATATAACTATGAACTCATTCCACTCTCCATTTTCTAAGATGTGTTATTGAAAAATGAAAATGATTCATTGACCTGTATGAGGACTGAAGACTGAACTCACTACCATTCCAAATTAGACGGTATTCAATTGCGCCACGATGACCTCAAATAAGAATACAATTTTTAATGTTTTTTCTGTATATAGAGCACTACTATCAGAACAATAAAGTATTGTATAAAAGTCTTAAACTTTTTAAAAGTTACGATTGCGGTTTCGTCTGTCGTGTCCCTATAAACTTCTATTATGTTCCGTCCCGTTGCGAACTTTTTCGATAACCATAACGAACAAAAACTGTTTTTGTGTTTGTCTATTGCCTGAATCCTAACAGCAAAAGGCAACTTTTGAAGTTCAAACTAATCTTGACCAACTCTCAAAAGAATCTATTGAACAAATAAATTCAAAGCAAATGTGGGTAACTTGCTCTCACAGAAAGTGACTGGCAATATTATAAAGACAAAATATTTTATTCACTAACAAATATTTAATGATGTTAATAGATTGTAAAAGAAGGTCCACTTACGTGACCATACTTTAATATTACTGAAGACGAACGAAAGAAAAATAAATGCAGCTAAAAATATAATATACTGAGTTTAGCTTATTGAATTCGCAGTAAAAAAGTAGACAGATTGAAAAAAATTAACAAGGATGACGCTGTAGAAATTATGTAGAACGTTAGATGATTTAAGAATTCGAGAAGATAAGTAATGAAAAAGGGTACAGATTTCTAATATAATCTAAAATTTTTAGATTAAAGAGATTAAAGTGTCAATAATGTAGTAAGAGAGTTCTGCTGCAAATAAGCATTACTAAAAATATGGATGGACAACTCTTTACTAATCAGTGTCTAATTTTCAGTTTAAATTAGTTCTTTTCCAACAACTATTTATTATACGTATCAGTGCAGCAACAGATCCAGAACGATACTGTTTGTGCTCTGAAAGTTGAATTGTCAGCCTGGAATAAATATTTTATTTATTCCAGGCTGTAGATAAAGTTTTATTTTTAAAATTTTATTTAGAGTAGGTTCAGCAAATTAAGGGAAAATATGTTAAAGACGATGCAAAGGAATATTTATTTTGTGAACAACAGTAAATGTACAGAAAGGACGCAAAAAATAATACAAAAATTGTAGGCCTGAAGTCATAGCGAGGAGTCTATTAAGGCAAGGCAACAAATAGTGAAATTTAAATAAAGAAGCTTCGCTAGGATCAATTACGTTTTTAAAAGACGGCAGCTTTTATAATATTTAGAGCTTTTCATTAAAAATCTTCTTCAAAGAGACGGGAGCCTGTCTCATTATTGCATAGGATTTGAAAATTGCGACGAGCGACGAAATTCAAGTACATAATACCTTTAATAAAATTGCAATTTTATCTTAGCTTTTGATTAATTTCGATAAGCAGCAAATTTTAAATTATCTATAAAAAAATCTATTTTTTTGTTTTAAAACCTATTAGCTTTTTAGCAGAAAATACTTAACCACGGGCACGAAAGGTGATTCCGTCGAAAGGAGCCAGCAATAAAATCTTCCTCTTCTTGTCTTATTTATGGCGTTAGAGGGTGCCAGTTGAGCAAAATTCACTTCGCCAATGTTACGTTAAATTAAAAACAGACAAAGGATATTATATAGTAAAAATAATTATAAATGTTAAAAAAACCTAAAAAAGAAAGAGTATGTCGAGATCATCATTTCAAATTGGTTTCTCAAAAAATCTAAGTATAGAGGTATAAACGATATCATTAACTGGAAATAAAAGTTGATATTTTATAGGGCAAGTAGAATTGTTTTATTAATACATAAAGAGCGCCTGCCGCCATTTGAGTTGTTATATGGGAAATTAGTATTAAAATATTGTTTTATATAAATATTATTATAATTAAAAATGCTAAGAACGTTTTATATGTCAAAAAATATGTACGCTTTTATCATTTTTTACGTTGTTAAATATAATAAATATCTAATACTTTATACCTACGTAATATAAACGTATTTAGTAATAAAATATTTATTTTTATCATTAAGATTGTTACATTACGCTTCATGTCATGGGCAGAACAATTATTTATTTTTTTTTATGAGAAGGACAAGGCAAACAAGCGGTCGGGTCACCTGATGGTAAGTGATCACCGACGCCCACGGCCCTGTGTAACAGCAGAGGTGTTACAAGAGCGTTGCCGACCTTTAAGGTAGAGGTAGACGCGTTTTTTGAAGGCACTCATGTCGTATTGATTTGGAAACTCTGCCGCAGATAAGCTATTCTACAGTAGTGTGGTACGGGGAAAAAAGTTCCAACAGAACTGCACAGTACATGAGTTCCACGTGTCCAGATAGTGGGGATGATTCTTCAATTTGTGCCGTATTGTGCGGTTGACGAATTCAGCGGTAGGCACCAGATCAAACAGTTCCCCAGAACACTTTCCATGGTATAAGCGGTAGAAAACGCACGGCGAGTAAACGTCTCTACGCAGCGTCAAAGTGTCTAGCCTTTCACAGATAATTGGGTCTCCAATAATATAAACGGCTCTACGCTGTATGCGATCAAATGACACCTCTTACTTGTCTTGATTGTCTGGATACAGTTTGGAACACTCCTTCGTACCAAAAGCAGGTGTGTGTGTGTACGTTAGAGACGATGTTAGCTCTCGCCGCCTCAGGAATCTTGAAGGTAGGGACCTCTCAATCTTGTGGCTACGTGTAGATAGCGACTACCACCCTTGCATCTATGCTTGCCTCTACGGGTCCCATAGCGGTGATGCCGAAACCGAGCGACTCCTTGAGCACGCAACAGCAGATCCTTTCCGCAGAGATCGTGATACTCGGCGATTTTAACGCCCACCACGCTGAATGGCTTAGTTCACGCAAGACCGATCACACTGGAAGTTTTGTTCATGACTTCGCCTTGGCCTATGGTTTTACGCAGCTAGTTACAACGCCCACGCGAATCCCAGATGTGGGAAACCACGAACCTTCACAGTTGCATCTTCTGCTGACTTCCCACCCCGAAGACTACACCGTGTCTGTCGGTGCTCCTCTAGGCTCCTCTGACCATTGCCTTATCCGGAGTGTAGTGCCACTCTCACACTTAGCGCAACCACGCTGTCCACGAAGACGTCGAGTGGTGGCACTACAACTCAGCAGACTGGGATGGACTACGATCCTTCTTTGTGTTCTACCCATGGAGTCAGGTTTGCTTTGTACTGGTTGACCCCAATGCTGTTGCTGATGCTTTCGCTGATGTGGTGCTGCAAGGTATGGAACTTTTCATTCCAAACTCTGTGGTCCCTATTGGTGCCAAATGCTAAACTTGGTTTAGCCGATCCTGCAAAATTGCTACTCGCAATAAGTGGGAGGCTAACCAGGTCAGGGCGGCTGCTGCAGTGACGAAAGCCGTACAGGGAAATTTCTGTACGCCATCTCTACCACCTTTGCTCAAGGGTGATGATTCATTGGCCCACGACGCAAAGGAGAAAGCCGACCTCCTGGGCAAATTCTTTGCGTCCAACTCGTTCCTGGATGACACGGGCCAAGACCCGCCGATAATACCACGGTGCAATTCTGTTATGCCGGACATCCGATTCCACCAAAAAGCAGTGCGGTCAGCAAAGCTATCCCGAGATGTCCACAAATCGAACGGGCCCGAAAGAATCTCTCCCATTGTTCTAAAGACGTGCGCCCCGGAGTTGGCACCGGCAATAACGCGCCTTTTTCGGCTATCCTATATATATTCTTTATTGCACATAAAAAATACAAATGGAATATATCAACAAGAAAATTACGTTGACAATAGTGGGCTTATTTCTGAAAGAAATCTCTTCCAGCCAACCAATGAAAGTTAATAAATTTTAGAAGCGGGAATGAGTTGTGCAAATAATTAAATTGTTTAAAATAAACAAAAGCAATATAAACATTAAAATGAAATAAATTATATATATATAATTAAGTATATATTTACATATACAAGCAAATATATACATACTTAAACCTACATACATACATACATAATGTACATACACAAACATACATATTATGCAATATATACTTTTTTATTCTTATAAAAACATGCGAATGTTATACTGCCTATGACTTTAAATTAATTATTCAGACAAGCAAGTAAATGATTTTTTAATTTGGATTTAAAGGACAAAATTGATGGACTTCGTTAGATAGGATGAGGAAGGTTATTCCAGAGGGAGGCTGCGTACATAGAAAAGGATTTTTGTAGAAATTTGGTATTGCTCAGAGGTACATCAAGTGACGGATCCACGCAAGACCGCCTAGAGCGTGAGGGAGGAGGAAGAACCTTGAAGCGGGAACGTAGATAGGAAGGAAAATTATGAAAGTTAAGAATCTTAAAGAGAAATACAAAGATGTACATATCACGGCGAAGACGGATTGGGAGCCAACTAAGTTGAGCACGAAATTGAGAAACATGGTCATATTTACGTAAGCCATAAACAAAGCGTATGACCAAATTTTGAAGTCGCTCTAATTTGTTAAGTAGCTCCTCAATCACATCCAAATAGCAAATATCGGCGTAATCGAGGATAAGAAGAAGAAGACATTGCGCTAGCATAATTTTGGTTTTGAGAGGAAGAAAATATTGGAGACGCCTAAGGTTATGGAAGGAGAAATACATGCGTTTGCTAATTGCGTTAATGTGAGGTAACCAAGACATGTTACAGTCCATTATTAGCCCTAAATTCCTTAATTCGTTACAGTAAGGAATTCTATTCCTCTGGCGTAGTCCCGACTTCATGGAAGACAGATTTAGTGCACTCGATCTCTAAAAAAGGTGACCGCTCAGATCCAACCAATTACAGGCCAATAGCCATAGCCTCATTGCTATCGAAAATAATGGAATCCATTATTAACGACCAGCTCTTACGGTACCTTGAGGATCACCAGTTGCTTAGCGACTATCAGTACTGCTTCCGTCAGGGTCGCTCGGCTGGTGATCTCCTAGTATACCTGACACATCTTTGGGCACAGGCTGTCAAGAGTAAGGGCGAAGCTGTGGCTTTTAGTCTGGATATAGCGAAGGCCTTCGATCGGGTTTGGCATAAAGAGCTACTTTCAAAGCTTCCTTCCTATGGGCTTCCTGAGAAATTATGCGAATGGGTCACCAGTTTCCTAACTGACAGAAGCATAAAGGTCGTAGTCGACGGCGAATGCTCCGATCTCATGTCCGTTAATGCTGGTGTCCCGCAAGGCTGTGTGCTATCACCCACTGTTCCTCTTGCAAATTAATGATATGCTGCAAATGTGTGGCATTCATTGTTATGCGGATGACAGCACGAGTGATGCTTTATACACTGGCCGCACCAACATTTCTTAGGAAAACGTCATTGAAAGCCGGACCAAACTTGTGTCTGAAATTGAAACTTCGTTTCAGAAAATATTAGACTGGGGTAAACTAAACCTGATTCAATTTAACCCCAAGAAGACGCAAGTTTGCGCGTTTTGCTAAAAAGCTGCCTTTTGTCGTATCGCTCCATTTCGAGAGCACTCCTCTAACTGCCACAGCGTATATCGGAATTCTTGGTGTCAACATAACGAGCCAAGTCCAGTTTCGTGGCTGGTTGGTAAGGCTAAATTAGCCTTGAAGAAGCTCGGTGTACTCAATAGACCGAAACAGTATTTCACGCCAGCCCATCGTCTGCAACTTTATAAGGGTCAGGTTCGGCCTCTCATGGAATACTGTTCATATCTTTGGGCAGGGGCTCTCCAGTACCAGCTTCTCTCTCTACCGCATTCAAAGGAGAGCGACTCGAATTGTCGATTGCGAAGAAATTTCTGATCGGCTCGACTCCTTGGCACTGTGTAAAGATGTAGCCTCGCTATGCATTCTCTACCGCCTATATCATGGGGAGTGCTCCGAAGAACTGTTCGGGCTGATCCCTGCCGCCTCTTTCCGTTATCGATCTACGCGACAACTCTACCACCCCCACCATCTTCACAGTTGGCAAAGTACTACTGTGCGTTTTAGCAGAAATTTTCTGCCTCGCATCACAAAATTGTGGACCTGCAGACCTTCAAGAAAAGAGCGTATTCCCATTTAAAAGACCGGTAACGCATTTTGTAGCTCCTCTGGTGTTGCAAATGTCCATGGGCGGCAATATTCACTTACCATCAGGTGATCTGCCAGCTCGTTTGCCACCTATCCTATAAAAAAAAAACAATATCAGAGATGCGAACAATATTCCATGTGAGGCCGAACTTGTGCTCTATACAGAGTCAATCGGTGTGAAGGCGTGAAGTACTGTCTCGCTTTTCCGATGACACCCAGTTTCTTCGCGGCCAACTTGGCCTTGCTTTTCTAATGATCATTATATTGATAATAGGCGAGGCTTTAAGAGAAGTGTTCTCAAAAACTGATCGACTCACTGACATCCTATGCCTACATGCTACGACTTATGAATATCTATATTGGGAATGTGATGTCATATAAGCTAAAAAAATATATTTTTAATTACTTTTATATGAGGTAGGCAGGTAGTGAGAATTTAATTCTCATAACTGATGTTAGTGACAGGCGTCAATGTCACTTGGCATCACTGAGGCTCATATGCACATCTCAACCCTTAAGTAAAAGTCGAAAATATAGATGTTTACGTAAAACGTGGCCAGGGTTGGAGCAACCTCAGGGTAAGTTTAAACACAGTCGGGAAGTAGGTCTGTATTGGTCCATTTATAATCACCAATAAATTCGTGCCCACATTTTAAAAATTAACTTAAATTCCATGATGAAGAGTTTCAATAGAATTTACCTACAGTAGTCGATTACAAGCAACCCTAGCCGTATCCAGTGTTTTCTTTACTCGATTCATTGAAGTGGTGAATTAAGATTTTTATTGGTGCAATTGCCATATCACTTCGAGAATTATTTTGTCTTCTGAATTATTTAATTTTGCCACAGTATGGAAATGAAATATTAATATCAAAGCCACAATCAACACAACGTGATGGGACCAGCACCACAATATATAATATGTTTTTTTAAATTTTTAATATATTATAATAACATATTTTTACCTGAACGAGAAAAAAATAATGAATTGTAAATTATAATATCTCTCATTACGTATAAAATTCAGCAGATTCTGGAAGAGCAAATTCGAAGTACACAAAGGTCACTATGAGCTCAAGAACAATAACCCATTCTTTCAATTCAATACGTCAGTCGATTTCACATTGTAATATTATCATACTTGGACTTAGGTTTTTCAAACCCTCTCAAAGCTAAGGGGGCACAAGACAATAAGTATAAAATGGTGACGTAGAATCGGACCGTCGGACAAACGAGTGATCCAATAGGGGCTATTTTTTTCTTTGAAAGATTGAAATGCAGATTTCTCCATTACACTGGTTGCTGGAAAGACCAGCTCAAAGGTTTCAGCGCAATTATTACTGTATAAGCGTCATGTATTGAGGAAAAAAAATCAATGATCATGATAGCATCCTTCACAGCAATACACAATCGTGTTTGTGAACTTCACTTAATATATGAAGGAGTAACATAATACGATGTTAAGTTATGAATAGTTTGAAAGTACATTACAGTTTCAAAAACAACAGTTCATAGAAACCTATAATGGTTTGTGGTAATTCTCTAAAGTAAAGACTGAGTCACTTTGATTTTATTGGAAAATATATTGAAAATGAAAAAATATCTTGCGAACCATTCTGCCTTAAAACTTTTCTAACAGACAAATTCAGTTTAAGACTTTTTGCCTTATATTTACCAAATTTTTATTCCTCATATTGAATGAGAGCAACGGATTAACGGACTAAACTTTTTCACTTATTATTCATAAATGCAAATCTGAATATTTTATATAGAGTTTATTTCAAAACTTTTAAATTTGACTAATATTAATAATTTAAATAAAAATCTGTTTTACGAAATTGTAATAACATTTACTTAAATATTTTTGTGCCATAAAAAATTTTAGCTAATAGTTATTATTTTTCAGGTTTTGCAATGTACTCAACGTAGCAAAATAAAGATGGAGGAAGTAACGAAATCAGTGCGGAGCATGGCTTTGTTATGGATCTTCTCCGGGCTCGTTGCGGTGGACGCAGTCAAAATAGTTATTGAACCTCTTCCTAAAGGTAAGATAGAAATATATTTGCGAGACTCATACTCAAAAACATACATACGTACATCACAATTATATATACAGTTCATGTAGATTCTAAAAATGAAAATGGTAGATTTTTCACAAAAAGTAACTTTTCGACCTGTCGCTCACAGCTTAGGTAAACAAAATCGGGCCGGCCGTTCTTAATTTACTTTTTTGAAGTAGCAGCACAAGGACACCCCCCACCTGTACACACCCTCTGATGCGGGATTTCGTTTTAGTTTCATTTAATTTCCTATCTACTGTCATGACGTTTATTATGAACGCACTCACACAGATCGGCTTTTGTTCTGGAAACACCACCACTGATAATAATCACGCTGAAATAATTTTTATTCGCGGTTCCTCATCTATTTTCGTACGCTTTATTGTATTCGCATTAATTTAGCAATTCACAGCTGCAAGTTACGCAGATTTCTAAGGAATTTTTATCTGCGCCCAGTGTTCTTTCTTTTGAAAGTGAGAGCTCCTATTAATATTAATTAAAAGTTTGAATAATTGAATGGATTCGGAATTGTTCCCGTTGTTGGGTTTCTCTGGGAGTGATTCGCGGCAATAATTAAAACTTGAGAGGAAAAACTGTTTGAGTTCATTATTTAATGGCTGTTCAAAACAGTTTTTTGTCAACTTTCTGATTTACGTTCTGCAAATAATGGTATAGGTGCAATAATAAACAGTATAAAAACAAAAGTCCAAATATTTTAATTATAAATGTTATCAATACTTATTCCATGACGTGTTAGTAAAATATTACACTTTATATTAAAAATTATTAAGCTAGACTACCATAAAATATGGAAGTACTAAAAAACAATGAATCATTAAGAGTCATAATAAAATAAGCATTAAACCGTATCATGCAATTTACCACTAAGTAAATAGAAACTAATATGGCAAGTTTGCCTGTTAAATGTTAGTGGGCGGGGCTTCTCTGTCAAAATTTACATGTAACTGGTCATGACCTTTCTGTTAATACATGATGTATGGTTTCACTTTACGTGGTAAGCTATAGCAAATCCTCTTAGATTAAAAAAGAATAGAAATGGTATGAATTTATAAATACTTAGTTGTTACTGGCTCGTCTTTAAACAATTGTTAGGAATTAAATTATATATTTCTATCACAAACCTTTGAAACAAATAAACATATGTTTTGTTTCTATTATTTAAAACTTCTAAGATTTTTTATAAATTCGTTAAGCTTAGGTTTTCTGTCATATGCGTATATTTTGTATGAAATGAATGTTACTGCAACAGTGTGTAGTGTTTTTCTTTTGGGATATAACTATCCGATATTTTTCCTTTGGTGCACTACAGGTAAAAGGTTTTGACAGACATACAACAGATGATTCTATAATAGTTCCGCCTTTTTGTTTAAGTTACAGAGCCGTAAAAAGACATTTATTTTTACTTTCAATAAAATGATTTAAATTTATATGCATACTCGTACTTATATATATTATTAATTTTTCTCTTCCGCGTAGCTAAAAATTTTGTAGATATTATATGATTATTTATTTATATATAAATGTTGCATATGTGTACTGTTGGTGTTCCTAAATAAATAAATAAATAAATAAGATTACTTAAAGCAAATCCATTACCATTTTTATTTTCCCTTATTGTGAGGCTTATAATCGCATTATATGTTATATACTTAAAACGTATGTTGTTTATACGTTACAAGTACACGAATAGCTTACTAGGCCTAGGCATACTTAACGTCAATGTAGCGTTAATATATTTTTAACAACATTGATATAACAAAAAGATATTGACTATTTTATTAAAGTTATTGACAGTAGAAAATAATTGAGGTGCAATAAAAGGACAGGAATATCAATTCTGTATATGAAAAATATAATGCATGAATATATCAACAATTTAGAATTTAGACAAGGGTAAATTTTTTGTCAGTCTGTCTGTTAATATGAGCGCGAACCACGTGACTCGTACATACGTTATACACGTAAATACATTTTTAACAAGCAGCGTCGACATATTATAAGTTGTTAATTTTTATCAACTTTTACGGGTCACTACGTAACGATGATTTTGATAAGAGCGCATGGCTTAGTACACTTACGATCAGAGCGCTTGGATGGGGTGAGGCGCTTCCTTACATAAGGTGAGACTTCAAATTCCGGTGCGTTCCAAATTATTATATGTTTTATATAAGTAATATATCTTTGTATGCAAGTCTGCTAATTAACATATAGGACAGTTCTTATGCTAATAAATAAGTTATAACAGTAAAAATCAAAATATGCACATTAAAATCAGAAGTCAATATCATATAATTTTATCGAAAAATCCCAAGGTAAAAAACTTTTTTTTTCCAGTGTATTATAAATATTGTTTTGGACATTGAAAAAATGACGATAGGTTTAAAAATAAATAAATTGTGTTACTGAGAATTTTGAATACAAATTTCAAATGTGAAAACTGTAGGTATATTTTGATTAATTTACGTCGAAAAGAGTTTTATATACAGTATAAAGAGTTTTTGTGTATTATGTGAAATTATTTACATAATATATAGATTTTATATTAGATATTCATTAACTTTTTCAACCATATATAGAAAAAACAATTCACCAACCATGGGAACCATATATTCTTAAACTTTTCTTTCGAACTTAAAATGAATTACGCAGAAATAGTTCATAGAATAAAAACCATTTTCTTGAATAATAAACTAATTAATCATTGTAAGTTATAAAAAAATGTTTATAGAAAAACAGGATTAGTAATTGCATACTTCAGTGGACATTAATTTCATAAACAGTATAATTAATGCACATAAAGTACATCCGAGAAAATCAGTGATGCAATGTCATGTAGTAAATAATTCTTAAGTTCTAATTCTAATTCGAGTTTTGTTCTTACACATGTATGTATATATACGTCTTATTATCTTTATCATTATTAAAGTGTTATTCCACACCAAGGATAGAAAAATACTTTTCCTTTTATGACATTTAAAAAGTAACGAAACAACTCTAATTTTTATATAGAAACTTCACATATATCATTTAAAAAAACTAGACGCTCTCGTTTAGTAACAAATAGGATCGCTTTCACATTCAAAAACAAATATATCACCAAAACGAATGGCAGGAATTGCCTCATGAACTTGTTCCACACATCAACATGTCTACTGAATAGGATAGTAGATCTGCGGGTGCCAATTTATCGTATAGATGGTAACATGCTGGCGACAAATGGTATGCACTCATATACTGAACTCGTTGGATTTTCGTTGCCCGTTTCGGTCGATTTCAGCGAGCGCTTTGTACCGCAAGTGGACCGATACAATGTAAGCGATCAGTATATTCAGATTTCAATTTGTAACTTTGAAATTACTTCTCTATGCTCGTTTGTGTGTTCGATGCGTTAAAACTGAATGTATTCAGAAATTGGTTGTGTATTAATATACGTTTCAAAATTTACATACAATATAATAAATACAAGAGCAATGTTTATATTGAAAATTGAATAGTAGCCCATCTAGGTGTCATATGAAATGATACACTAGTATCATGAACAAAAGAGTTTTTCGTCCAATCCAAGAGAATAATGCTGAAAACTATTCAACACTAATCCACTTGGATTGGCCCAGAAGCTCTTTTTGTGTGCAAATAAGAGCTATTAGATTGCTAAAAAATTCGGTCAATTGCGAGCAAGAATCGCGCACAGAATGTTCTGTACCAATTACGTGACTGTAGGAATTTCACTGAGAAAAATATATTTAAAGATTTACATATAAAAAGATAAATTTGGGGTCGTTTCCTTATTTACATATAAAAGATAAATAGTAGTCAGTTTCATATAAAATAAGGAAATAATTTTATGTAAAACTTATTACTATATATATTATTTCAATGTTTTTTTATGCCCTTAACATGTAGATCATCAATTCTGATATTTTTCTTACTTGCTATCAAATTCGTAATTTAACTTATGCCTAGTTCAATAAAATACAACTAATTCGAGTCGACTAAGTCAACTTATTTCGAATAAAATAAACCAGATTAAAATTTTGTTGTGGTTTCCTTTTGGAATATACATATTTAGAATTTTTAATATTTTGTTCTTTCCCTCAGTTCTACTATTATATATTATTATAGGTTATAGCCAAATTTTATAATTGTAGGTCAACGAGGAATATGATGTAGGTTGTGATTACACAACGATTTCCATTTTCATTTTCATGAAATACGTTAAACGCTCATATATTTTGGTAATTAAATAAATAGATACTCAAAAGTATGATTTTTGTTTCAGCTGGATTTTTCCGAGTGTTTTTAAAAAAATGTTCTTAACAACAGATATAAAAACGAACAACAGAGTGATGCTATATAAAAATAAAATAATCGTTTTTCTTTTGACGTAGGGAACCCTAAAAAGACAATCTTTATTAAAAAAATATCCACTGCTGGGTATACTAGGTTTTATTTTTTTATTTAGTATATTTGTTTACATGTGTTTACGGTATTCGAATACAAATTATGTTTTCTTCTTATCTAGACTATACCACCTTGACTTGTCAGCGTGATTATTCGTGGCATAATAATTACTCTATATAATCTGTAACAATATTGAAGTTGACTTTTATGTTTGGGATTTCTAAATTATTGTGTTTATAATGCTTATAGATATTTACAAAATTCAAACACAATTTTTTAATACTTTTGTCTGTTTGTCTCTATTTCTCTGTGTCCGGGATAATATCTGGAGCAGCTTAACTGATTTTTATAAAGAAAATCACTTAAAAATAAAGGAGCAGAGATAGATTATATTATTATGGGAGATCTCACGGGTAAGCGGATATTCACGGGAAGATGCAAATTTACTGCGCACAAATACGTTTCGCTTAAATACAATATTGCATACAAAATGTATAATTTTCATTTAAGTTACATTTCAATACATTTTCGTTTTGCGGAACAAGTAGTTTTTATATATTCGACGGATGCCTGTACCGCACATTGCAAAAGATGCCTGCCTGCCTGTGATAATAAAGCCTAAAGATGGAAAGAAAATTTGGAAACAAGTCAATAGACTAAAATTCATCTTATATGTTTAAAAATATTAGTAAATTATATCAGAATTGGTACAATTTTTCATACATTTCTTTCTGTAAACATTACTTTAGTAAATACAGTAGTAAAAATTAAATAAGAGAATTTCTGGAAGTTGAAGCTATAGTTATCGTAGATAGTTAATCCTAATTTGCAAATAAATAAAATTTTAATGTTCTATTAAAATAGTTTTAAGTGCTGATATACCAAGCATAGAAAGTAATTACTTAAGGAATAATTAAATTCATTTAATATTTAAAATTAAGCTTACAGTAGCACAAAAGGGTCTACTTAACTTTTACGATAGGGTTTGATTTTAACAGTTTAATTGCGTTGGACATTCTGAAAGTTTCTCGTTGACATTTTGGTTACATTGTTTGAAATTTGTATTGCGTCCTCTCATAAAAGATACAACCACTTGACTTTTGTCGAAACTAATTTGGTCACAAAGATAGAAATTACTAAGTTGTAATTCACTTAGAATTATACTAAATATTACAGTACTATATATATATATATATATATATATATATATATATATATATATATATATATATATATATATATATATATATATATATATATATATATATATATATATATATATATATATATATATATATATATATATATATATATATATATATCTATATATATATATATATATATATATATATATATATATATATATATATATATATATATATATATATATATATATATATATATATATATATATATATATATATATATATATATATATATATATATATATATATATATATACATACATACATATCTTCCTAGCTATAAATTCTTTTCACATCTTGTTTTTCAAAAGTTTTTTTATATTTCAGTCACTTATATCAAATCTTATATCAAATCAAATTTAATAGTACGGTAGCAGACCTAATATAACGAGAAATACACATCAATACTGATAAAATACTATTTCTGCAAGAATGTTGTTGTTTGATAACATTTGAGTTTTATTCAAGAGTCGGAAACAAAAATGTCCTCGAGGAAATGAAGGAAAAATCCACTTTGCGGCAGAAAGTCCCGTCTCACGGGACGCCACGAGCAGCGATGATTAACGTCTTTTACACGAATAACTGTTATTCTTTTACCCAAACAATACACGAAATAATGTCATACGTCCATTATTTATTGTGGCATTTAGCTAATAGCTGGTCGAAATACTTATTTCAAAGAAAGTAGTTGGTAATGAGATAAGTTTCTCGTTGTTTCAGGTTATATTTTTTGTTAACGCAGGTAGTTTATTTTCGACACCACGTTTTGTAAAATAATTACTATTACCGTTTAAATGACTCAGGCCAACTAAAATTAATTTAAGCTTCTTAAAATAATTAAATTATGTACCTATAGACACATATGTACATCCATTGTGCCACAATAACATTAAAATAATCTTAAAGATCTATTAATTTATATTTAAAGTTATTGCTAACACAAACATCTTTACAAACAAGCTTAAAGCCAAAGGAAAACAAAAATAACATATAAATAAGGTAAATAAACAAAGACTTCAAAACCATATCGATTTGCATCATAAAAATGAGGAAATTAGCCGTCAAAGTTCTAACGCGAGAGATCAAGTGGTGCCTCGAAAACAATAGGAACAGATCTCATTTCAACCCCAAATACGTTTCCGATATTCAATATACGGTTCAAATAGGATCACATGAAAGTATCGATATTGTAATATATGATAGGTACTGATAAGGAGAGACACGTTCAAAATATTTACAAACAAGTGAAGCTTTTTATATTTTTTTATAAGAATAGCTTTTTATTTTTATCTGAAATTCAAAACATTTTTTTCTAATTATTACAATATACTTAGAATACAATAGTATAAACGCTAATTAGACTTTTATGTATGTACATACCGCTACATAATAGACTACCATAGTAGAATATATCTGGCAGATAATCAACCGAAACGGAATAATAATTATAAATGTTAATGTACCTACTATGTACAATATACATTAGATTGTTGCATATCTCTCACGAGAGGATAATCATGAATAGAGAAAATTAGTCTATTTACCAATTACCACAAGTTCTATAACTAAATTTTAAACTAAATTTTAAATACTACTTTTTTCTCATAATTTTTTTAAATGACAGCTGTATGGGCCTATATGTGTGTGTATGTATAAAAAATACACATGTTAAAAAATTAATATTAAACTAGGCTAAAGGTGACGTTGAGTTCCGCCACTCAACACACAATGCCTCTAAAAAGGTGGAAAGCTGGGACGGAGAAAGCAAGGACTAAGCAACTGAGTGTCTTAACACTAGGTTCATAAGGTTCCTGCAGTTCCCTCTGCCTATCCTGCAATATGCGGGATAAAGCGTGAAGCTAAAAAATTCCATATAAAATCACATGTACGTACATCACACTTCATTGTTTATACGGATGTTTTCTTAAATTCAATATTTTACCTGGTACCGTGAAATATTATCAGCTGTAGAGAAGACTTATGAAACTGCCTACTACGTAATAATTTATTTAAGTGTTCGAGTAGCTTTAGAAACTGGATATTATATTAGCAAATAAGCTCCTTACGATTTCTTAGCGTTAAGGATAAAGAAAAAAACATTTTATTAAAATATATTCTTAGATTGAATATTTCTCTCTCAAAGCCATCGTTACGTGAAATCACATTGCTAACAGCGGTGTCTAATTTCGAAGAAGTCCTAAAAATTATATTTTATATCTACAATTTCTATTGTTTTTGGAAAACTAATATGAATTAATAAAGTGTAAATAAAATACTCAAAATCATTATTCTTGGTTTACTATAAATAGAAATTCTACTGAGCATAGCAAATAATTAATTGGGAAATCGCTTATTCCAATTTTTTATTATAACATTTAGGCTTGGAGAAGAAAAAATTGAGTATAATACTAGATTTAAACTAAAAATCTCTAATATTGGAATTGGATCACTAATATTGAAAGTAGTTTTAAACTAAGTCTCCAATATTGTTTCATTTAAGGAAACCTTAGTTAGTAAATTTATAAATATAAAACCAGTCATTTTCACGGCTTGTACTCTGTTTATTATTAACAAAATGTGTACTAATAAGTAAATAGACTTCGTAAACTAAGCTTAATTTTATATTATTCTAATTGATTTTTTTCCATTGCTTTTCTTCGTTGCTGGCTTTCCTTTATAAACAATTCACTCTCCGCCACAGAGAATATATTTTATTTGAATTTTCTTTTACCACGACACGTAACCTACTCGTAATGTATTCTGGTCAGCCCATCCTGACCTTTCAATATCATTCTCACCGATAACGTCTGCGAAAAGAAGCCGATTACCCTTGTTTACGCGCAAAATAAAGATTCCTTCTCATTGGCTCCGAGATAAAGTAAGACAGAGATTAAATTCGGGTTGTATTTGCACGGACCTCCCCATGTAAACGATCCTAAGTACGAATACAAAAATATCATTTAGCATAGCGTAATGGACTCGCAGGAAGGTTGCTTTACGACTTCTTATTTGGCGTCTTGTAATGAGTTTTGTAACGAGAAGGGTCTCGCAACATCGCTTTGAAGTTAACGCGTTTCACCCTGTGATGGTAATGTTGTAGAAAATGTGATTTGTTCCGCGTTAAAGGTGGAAGACGAGTTCTTTCGTCGATTTTCCAATATATTACGTTAAATTGACAATCGCGGCACATGTAAATATGTACGGAAAATTACACCTTAGATCCTCTTTTATTTTTTGAAGTATAGCCTAAGTATTGAATTACTTTGTGAAATATATTTCCTTTGAACTCTTACAACATTTTAAAAGCATTATCAACGCTATGGATTACTCTTAAATCTATCGTTTTTAATAAATACTTTTTAATATTTTTATATGCTTTATATTAAACTTGGTATCTTATTTCAGTTTAACTATTACGAGATAATACTACGTCGTGGCGCAGAGGCACAACGTCTGCCTGTAACGCGGCTAACGCGACGGTTTCTGGGTTCGATCCCCAGTCGGGGAAGATGGATTTTTCTATTTCCATTTTCTTCGCTCTGGCAACTAAGGCAAAGCGCGGCGTTGAGTTCCGCCACTCAACACGCAATGCCTCGAAAACGGCGGAAAGTGGGGACGGAGTAAGCAGGGACTAAGTAACGGAGTGTCTTAACACTAGGTTCATATGGTTCCTGCAGTTCCCTCTGCCTAACCTGCCATGTGCGGGATAAAGCGTGAAGCTAAAAAAAAAAAAAAAAAAAAAAAAAAGATAATACTAAAAGGTACAAAAGAAATATCACCTAAGTAGCATTTATTACTATTTGAATATTGCATAAATATACTATAATTTATAAGCACTAAAATATTTATTAGAACACAAAGTAAAAGAGGACAGGGCGTAATGAAAATGTTAAGTAATAGGACTCTCAGGTAGCCTAAAGCAATTTTGTCACTTAGAATTCGGTGGGACTTGTTCCTTGTTACCTCCTTGTACGGAGACTATCATTCTACTATTTTACGGCATACGGTAAAACCGAAAGGAACCTTTCTACTCAAATGTTTTTATTTTGTATGTTCGTAAAATAAGGCGTTTTATGTATACGATTACTAAGCAACGTCAGATAGTTTACTTTGACAAGGGTTTTACATACCTTCTGAATTATTTGCATTCAAAAAAGGATGTGATATATATTTTATATATCCAAATTAATAAGTAAATTTGGTATAATAATTATTATATTACCAGAAACTCAATAGGTATATGTGTTATATTTTCCAACTATATGAATATTACCGTCATTATGGAATAAAATAACTCTGTATGTACAGTTTTTGATCATGTTTTCTTCTATTAATGTGTGTAGACTAAATTGTTTATATATAAGAAATAAACAAGAAACATTCGTCACAGTATAGCTTTTCAAAAATATGTTGTTGAAATCTGTTTTAACTTTGAAATTCTTTAATTTATTATTTGCAATATTTGAACTTATAATTTCCGACGTGTAACGTTGTGGATATGGTAGGACTTATCTTTTTGACAGTATACGTTATGTTCAAAAAAAATATGACGAAAAATAATGAATGGACTGATGCTTATGCATAGTTATTATTCCCTACTTCGCTATAAACGAAATAAATTATGAAACTAAGAAACATTAAAAATGTGCACGCCTTATTTATTATTGTTATCTGACAACATCGTGGCATTTTCTTATCACTACTAGTTTTATATTTGATTGGGGAATATAGTTTGTCATGAAATATTAAAATATTCTAGGATTCTAGGATTCATCGTACGCAATTAGTTTAAAAGGGATTTATAGAAAATATTGAAATTTAACATTCTACAATGCTGGCTTAAAAACTTTTAAGCCAGCGTTGTAGTTTTAAAATTTAAAACAGGCATTGTAAATTAAAAGAAATAAAATATTACCAAATTTAACTAATATAATTATAAGGTCGGACACGTTTCAGTGTTCGAGGTATCCGAAGGGATACCCGGTCTCAAGGGATTCAGATGCTAATTGGACGTGGGTTACCTCAGGATCGCTCGTCAATAATTTAATATATACTTTCAAATCTATAAAAAAATATTGTACCAAATACTTGCTGTATTTTAGTTTTTGTGCAATCAAAAAAATTATTTTTTTTATATCAACCTTAAGCTTCTTATTGATATAGGTTCAAAGAAAAAAAATTGGAAATTTACGTCAGTGATGATAGTTAAAGTCTTTTGCTTATACAAAGGAATAAAAAATGTTAATCTCAATTCATATTCAATCTACTATGCAAAATATTCACAAACAACCTACTTAATATATTGCTCCTAACAATTTGATGAAAAAATTTACTTTTGCTCTTGGCTTGCACGGGAAGCTAAATTTGAAGAATTCGGTAAAATTATAATAAGCCATAATGGGATGAAAGTGGAATTGTTGGAAGATAAGTAACGTTCCAAAACTTGGTGTCATTCATATTCAGAAAATATTAAAATTATTTAGATAAGATGGTTCTGTTTACTATCATATCCTAAGAGATTCGATTTACGCGTTTCTATTTAATGAGAAACTAATTTTTAAAACTATGTTTTAGGTTCACGACTGTAGTTTCCTAAAACCTTTTTTTCCTTCTATCTTTTTAAGATTCATTTAACCAAATAATTATTTTGTAACGATTTATATACATACATACATACATAGCTTCACGCTCTATTCCTAGCGGGGTAGTCAGAGAGAACTGAGCGCCATACGCTGCGGTCTCTGCATACCTCTTTCGCCTCGTCCACGGCCATTAACCTCTTCATATATGCTCTCCAGGGAGTCCTCATGCTTTTTACGTGGCCTTTCTCCAGTATCTTTGATTCTGTGTTTTCGAAGGTCAATCGAGGTCTCCCCTTATCTCTCTTACCACTCACTTTTGCATCGTATATCTCTTTTACCTTTCTTTCGTCACTCATTCTTTCGACGTGCCTAAACCTTTTGTTACCGGCAGCAACACGTCTGTCCACATTCATTTCGTATCTATCATTTCTACTTAAGATACTTCCCAAGTATACTACTTCATTCACTTGTTCTAATTATTTTCCATTCACGAAAATCTTGCATTCTGTCCTTTCCTCGTCTCTTTCAAATTCCAGAACCTTTGTCTTACTTGCATTCAGGCTTAGACCATAAGTTTCACACCCGTCTTTCAGAATGGTGACCAATGCCTGTAACTCGCATTCTGATGATGCAATAAGTACTGCATCATCTGCATACAACAAGCAATTTACCTTCAAGTCACCCACTTATACACCCATGTCACTTTCTTTCAGTCCTTGGAGACAGCTATCTAAATACAAATTGAACAGCCAATCCGACATGGCAGAACCCTATTTGACACCCAATTTGATGCCAAACCGACGCGACATGTCGAATTCTACTCACACACAGGCTGAGTGATCTTTATAAAGAGACTTTACAGCCTGCAGCAAGCCTCACAACCCTGTCAAATGCCTTCTCCAAGTCCACAAAAGCACAGAAAACCTTTTGGTTTACAGCCAAAAACTACTCTGTGATCAGACGGATGGAAAAGATCTGATCCATGCATCCTCTTTCAGGTCTAAAACCTCCTTTGGCCTCCCGCATTAGCCTTTCGAATCTTTCTTGCATTCTTCTCGCTAAAATTTTTGCATATACTTTACTACCTAAGCTAATCAAACTGATAGCCCTGTAGCTTGCACAGTCTATCTATGAACCTTTGCCTTTATACAAAGGCACGATGACTGCACTTTGCCAATCATCTGAGACCTCCCCCGATTTCCAGCATAAATTGCACAGAAACCAGAACAAGTCCAAGATGCGAGGTCCACCATATTTGATCATCTCAGCAGTAATTCCATCTGCTCCCGCTGACTTACTACATTTCAAGCTTTCTATAGCACTCTCAACTTCTTTTATACTGATTTCGCCATCTGTTACACCAAGATTCAGCTTATCGCTGTTACTTGAGACAGAAGCATCATGACATTCATACATCTCCTTATAGAATTCCGCCCATCGCTGCAAAACGTGTGATCTGTTTGTAAATATCTCACCGTCCTTTGAAAGCACACCTTTCATCCTAAAGGTTGACGAACAACTCCCTAAATCACTAACTTCTAGCCAGAAAAGCTTCGTATTTTCCCGTAAGTTGTTCGTCAACCTTTCATCTCTTTTACTCTCAGTTATTTCACGCTTCATTATCAGTGCTTTCATTTGGTGCTTTTGCAGCTTATACTCTTTCTTCTTAATCTTTTTCATACTTTCTTACTCAAGGCTTATAATCCTGCCATGCCTTCTTCTTTCTTTCTACAACATCTTTCACTTCATCATCCCACCAGTCGTCACGTTTTTTGCTAAAGCCTCTTTTCCTTGTTCCACATACCTCTGTTGCAGCTTCCAACATGCAGTTCCTAAGGGTCTGCCAGCATACTTCAACACTTTCATTTTATATTTCACAACTGTGTAGCTTTTTGATAACCCTTTCTATATATTCCTCTCTTATCGGTGAATCTTGAAGCTTTCAGCTCCTTATGCGATCATTCGATTCCAAGTATGCACACCTTGTGCAGTTACGCCATCCTACGAACAAATCCCTAATACTAGATAGTGGTCCGTTCCCAAGTCGGCACCCTAAACACAGGTGTATCCATCACTTTTTTCGAATCTGCTGATCCACAAGGAATAAATCTATCATACTTTTCTTTCCCACGTGCTCCCACGTATACATGTGAATTTATTTGTGGTCAAACATCGTGTTTGCCACAAACAATTTCCTTTCCTTACAAAATTCCAAAATAAGCTTTCCAGCCTCATTCACTCTTCTGTAGCCATATTGACCTAACACTTTCGTAACCACTTCGGGCGGTTCCGACCCATCGATTCAAGTCTCCGCATAGTATTAATTTTTCATTTCCTCTTACACTTCCTAGAACATCCCTGACACTCTTCCGAAACCTCACAAACTCGCTGAATGAAGCTGAGGATACCAGCGCATATGCCACTAACAAGAATATTCTTGTAATCCCCAGCTTGAAACGAACCCAAAGCAATCTAGGGTTGATCGCCTCGTACTCTACCATACTCACCAATCGCGAGGACAATAACACACCTACACCTTGACACCCGCGTTCGCTCTCTGGAAAGCCGGCCCAAAGAGCGACACAGCTGCCCGACAAATCGGTTGCAACATTGCCCTTTCGCTTGGTCTCAGTCATACAAATGATATCCAAATCTCGCTCATCCATCACATCTAATAATTCATTCATCTTCTGGTCCATCCCTCCTATTACATTCCACGCAGCTATTTGTATCTTCGTCCTTCACTTCCCGCCGTTCCGGACATGGTGTGCTGGGTGGCGGTGCCCAACGCCGCATTCGTCACCACTTTTTACACCAGCAGGAACGCACTGGTGCGCGTCGCCTCGGGGAGACGCCCTAACATTGTGCACCCGTATGGTGCTCGTGGCTGATGGACTGTTGCAGCCCTAGATAGAGCTGGCAGGGGTTAAGATGTTTCTAAGCTTAACCTACAAACGCACATAACGTACATAAGATTCTACTGTATCCATAAATGCCCCAATTTTTATACGTTTTTTCGTATATTTGCATGTACAGATGGCGATGAGTTATATATTATGTTTTCAGTAGCTGTAAAATATGACATTCATGTTCTCATTTGACCGACATCAAGCTCGAGAATGAACTCTGATCTGAAAACTTCCAAGAGTCACCTAGATTGAGCATACTTTCAAAATCACTTTAGAAATGAAACAGAAACGAAATAATTCAAAAGCCAGCTATGCCATGAGCTATATTTAAGTAAACTTTAAATCTATAAACTATTAATAGTGATGGGATAAATCATAATTTCACCGAATTCTTTAAATTGACTTTGTACAGAGACGTTATTACGATTATGAATTAAATATATATTAATGAAGTTGTTTTGTCCTTTTTAACATTTTATATTTGTCAAGGCCTGGTCCCTAATTTCGACCCCAATTGTAAAATGTAAGAATAAATCAAATAATAAAAGTCATAGGCACAAAATTAATCAAATAAAGTTGAATGTTTCCGGATAATATATATAGATGAATACTTTCCGGATATCCGGTTATTGTTCATGGCTCATTATAATTATTAGTCAAAATGTTGAAATTAACTTTAAAATTTAGGGTTTTATGTTTTTATAGTACCTTTCATATTATACATAATATGTATTTCTTTTAACACGGAATATAAAAAGTTTAGTCGAAAGGCGGAGGGTGAACAATATTTTGAAAATCAGACCATTTTGCTTACCCACATTTAGGACAAATGATTTACACTGTAATAATATTCTTTATTGCACATAACTAAAAATATATAATAAGGAGTAAAACAAACAGAAAATAATAAAAGCACAACAAGGCGACCTTATCGAATTGAAGCGATCTCTTCCAGGCAACCTTTGGATGTAGGAGTAGTATAAGAATGGGTGGTGCATATACTGAAAGATATATGGAATATATATTAATAAAATATATATAATAAATATACGATTATAAACATACATAAATAAATACACATAAATATATATACACATAAACATATGCATATACATACACATACATTCATACACATATAAATACATATACACATATACATCTACATAAATTGAAAATAATACATACTATAAATTTAGTAATCTAGGTGTACAAAACAAAACAAAAATATTAATTTCATATAAAAGAAAGAAAAAACAAACAACACTACTGGTTTAAATAGTATTCTTTAAGTTTCTTCTTAAAGATGTGTAGACTCTTAGCACGCCTGATCCTAAAAGGTAAAGAGTTCCATAGTCTAGCAGCTTTGATAGTGAAGGAATTACAATAAAAAGAGGAAGAGTGAAGGGGAATTTCAAGTAAAAGGTTATTGTTGGAGCGTAAGGAACGTGAGTGGGTGTCATGAAGGAACTTAAATTGTTTCTTCAAGTAAGGAGGAGTAGAAGGATTAAACAGCACTGAATATAGAAGATGAAGTATGTGAGTATTCCAGCGAAGGCGAATAGGGAGCCACTTAAGCTTATTTCGAAATTCGGAAATGTGGTCAAATTTACGTACACCGAATATGAACCTAATACAAAGATTTTGAAGCCGCTCAAGTTTATTCCATAGCTCCTCTTTAATGTCAAGATAACAAATGTCAGCATAATCAAGAATGGGTAATAGGAGTGAGTTTGCCAACACAATTTTGGTGGGTAATGGTAGGAAATTACGGAGCCTACGCAGACACGACGATGCAGCATAAATCTTTCTACTTACCTGTCCTACTTGTAGTTCCCACGACAGATGTTGATCTAAAATAACTCCTAAATTTCTCACCGATTCGGTAAAAGGAATACAAGTCCCATTTATTACTAAAGGCGTCATTTGCGTTTTATCAATTTTCGCCAACAACTTAGGGCTACCGATTACAATAGATTGAGTTTTTAAAGGATTTATCACTAACCCAAAGTATGTACTCCAAATTGAAATGGACTGTATAGAGTATATAGACCACTGTATAGAGTATATAACAGTAATGAAATATACTATTGAAGTGTAAGCTTCCGTACGCAAATATACATGAGCAGGATGCACTATAAGCATTCTGTACGCTAGAAATATTTACTCAACATCGCTTTGTATGCGTGGAACTTCTAAGGTTGTTTATGCTATTATATTCATATTTTTTGCTTTGGTGTGGTTAAAATTTTCTTATTACAATTAAAACAGAAACTATAACATAATATTAATGACACATTGTAGATTTAGTAGAAAAAGAAATGTATAATAATTTTAAGTACGTACTGAATATTTTATCATCGTATAATTCCTTTTGATACAGAACTTGTTTTATTACAAATAGAAAACTGTTTTATATTCCAGATCTAAAACTGAAACCTTATAGAACCTCATTTCAAAGTATTATATGTTGTATAAAGTAAGACAGCATGACACATTATTTCAAAAGAAATGTAAACAGTCAAGGTGTCGGTAAACGCTCATCTCTGTCGCTTTTGAAACAGTGCTTAGAAAACATTCCATGCGTTATTTTTAACATTTTCTGGGCCGTTTATACTCTTTATGTGACAGTAGAAACTAGGGTAAGTAAAATAATGTACAGTCTGGTCTTTGTGTCCTACTTTGTGTCCAAACTGACTACATTTGAATGACCTGTTTAGGTTTCAAAAGATAAATGTGAAATGTGTATTTAAAATAATATGTAGAAAGAATTTATATGTATGTGATTATATTTAACACTTATATGCAATTGAATATTATATGTACGAGAGTGGATTCTAAGGTATCAATAACAAAACCGTACTAGTATCTTTTTCCATATATGACGATGTTTTTGTTTAGAATTTGTACCAACGATCGATTTCAAAATGACGATAAGAATGTATAAATATAATAAATATATTATATATTTTTTTATCGCTGACAAAAATATTTTAATAATACCACAACTAACTAAGGTAACCTTATTGTGGACTTTGACCAACTATCACAGGATTACAAGCTATGAGCAAGACTATTTGTCTATGGGTCCTAATCTCACATCACGACTATTAGCCTCCTGTCAACCGTCTGTCCCAGTCAATTGTCGCGACAAATGAGTTTTCATATCTTCACTAGCCACAGTGCCGTACAGTGGCCTACATTATTAACCGTTTCCAAGGCAGAAAGATACGGTAATGAGACTAATAATAATAATAACGTATTTAGTGATATAAAGATAGGGTTATTAAAATTTATTAAAAGTAGATATTTATAAATAAGATCTTATGTTACAAGTTATTAATTAAAAAAATATGAACATACATACATACATATCTTCACAGTCTGTCCTTAGCGGGATAGTCAGAGATAACGGAGAGCCAAACGATGTCTCTGCCTGCCTCTTTCACCTCGTCCACTGCCATTAGCCTCTACTCTACATACTTGCTCTCCAGGGAGTCCTCGGGCTTTTTACGTGACCTCCCTCCATTATCTTTTGCTTCATATATCTTTTTTACCATTTTTTCTTCACTCATCATTCATTTAAGTTAGTTCATATTTATTTGAATTCATATTATTAATTTTATACAAAATGAGGGTAATTGCTTGCTAGTTTAAGTTTATCAAAAAACAAAAGTAGTAATATTCGTTAATGTTTATACAAACATTAATACTGTTTTCTGAAATTGATAGGAATAACTCTCGGAGACTCTTTGCCAATCTTTTAATAAATATTGCTTTATTATGTAACCACAATCATTCTCTAGAAATAGTTGCAATTTTGTTTTGTCCAATATCATCAAATACGTATATATCAAACCCGACGCTTACTTTGGGTGGCTAGCTGCAAGCGATGGTTCAATTTATTTTATAATATACATAAAAATATTTCTGTACAAAAGTCTGTAAAAGAAAAAAATGACGAATATCATATTCATATATTATAAAGATTGAAAAATATATGCACAATTTTCCACTATATTCTAAAGCAGATTAAACAAGACATAATTAAGCTTGATTTAATTAAATTTTTAAATGTCTGTTCACCTTTCAAATGTTAGTTAAATACGTCGTAAATTTCTCGATCGAGTCATTATACATATTTTATTATGGTACCTGCTAATTCTAAAATATAAACAGTCTGAAAATTTTCGATGAATAAACGATGTGACTAACAGACGATTGTTCTAGTACATTCAACTCGAAGCCAATTGTGGCATAGGATTAACTACTCGGTGAGAACCGGCGAAACTCCGCCGACGATATCATTTCGCTCTAATATTCAATTTAACTTTGACACTTGGCTTATTCAACAAAACCTCTGACTTATTTTTTGGTAGAAATTGTAATTGACTAATTTTTTGTAAATTTCTTTTTTTCTGTTTCTATTCAGCCAGAAGTTTATATAATTCTTTTTTTATATTTTGTGAAAAAATAATACTGTGAGTATTTCAGGATGCCGCCCGACTTTTATTAATCGATTTTTTGGCATTTTTATATATCTATAGATTAGCATCTTAAGATTAGATTCTATACCAGGTATTCTAGATCCTTTATTTGATAATAGTATCAAGGGAAAATGTCCTTCGTCATACTGACCAATATTAAGGGCACCGATGGTTTATTTTATGCAGTTTAGCTTGACTTTAAAGGTCTTCATGAGATGTTCCAGTGTGTTCTCTATTCAATGAGACATTGGTGAAGTGAATTGTGCTCAGCTGGCGCGATCGGAACGCCATAAATAAAAGGACCAGAAGAAAGTATGTTCCAGATCTTGAATTTCCGTATTAACCGAAAAATACTCATCATGCTCAACATCTTTTACACACAAGTCATTTTCTAGTTTAACTGATAGTATATATTAGGTTTTCTAGATTTTTCATTATTATATCAGTATTTAATTGTTTCTTACAATTCAGTATGGCAGCCCAATTATAGATTCTGCCCAAGCCTAAAAAGTATAAAACAAAAAATAATTACTCAAATACATCAAGTACATCCAAAGATGTGCGTACACAAACAGATAGACGGAAATTAATTAAAAAATCATATATTCAAATTCTATTAGTATTTTGACATTTCCCTGCTTATTTTTTTATAAAGTTAGAAATGTACAGACATATTTTTAACTGTTTTGTTATAGGTAGCATAGATTTTTGAATGATTTTTAAACTAATTTAAGAGGGTAAAAACTAACCAGAGGAAGTTATATTAACAAAAAATGCTTGAGCTCAAGATACCTGTGATTTAATGTAAAATATTCTACTTTATTATACGATTTAACATCACAATTATCGTTTCTTAAACTATTCAATAAATTCTCTCTCCACGTTTCTAACTCCTTCAAGAATTACCATAAGCTTATACAGACGTCTAATACTAACTCTTAACTAGCAATTTCTAAACTGTAACAAGGCTTTGCACTATATTCTTTGATCATCTGAACAATTCAAGTGAATATTGAAATTAGAACTTGAGTAAATTTCTATTGAAAGTTGCTTACTTTTTTAATGATTGAGTTTTTATTTCATTTTAAATTTTATTAGCTTATATACATGTACTTATGAACAGAAATTTTAATTTTCAGCCAATACAAAACACTTACTTCGAGGACCGTCGTGGCGCAGAGGCATAACTTCTGCCTGTAACGCGACGGTTTCTGGGTTCGATTCCTAGTCGGGGGAGATGGATTTTTCTATTTCCATTTTCTTCGCTTTGGCACCTAGGCAAAGCGTGTCGTTGAGTTCCGCCACTCAATGCCTCGAAAAAAGGCGGAAAGCGGGGACGGAGAAAGCAGGTACTAAGCAACAGAGTGTCTTAACACTAGGTTCCAATAGTTCCTGCAGTTCTCTCTGCCTACCCTGCCATGTGCAGGATAAAGCGTGAAGCTAAAAAAAAACACAACACTTGTTTTATAGCAATGTGCGCCGCAGAAAATAAAATTTATATTTGTTTTTTATTTATGAATTATTTGGAATATAAAAAAATCTACATAGTAAGGGAGGGATAACCCAACAAAAAACAAAAACTACATTCGAGTTGGTTTAGCCTTTATTGAGTCTCACAATAAGATAAAAAAAATAAAAATTATTAGTTCTATTGCATTGATAACCAAAATGATAACTTAATAGAACTATAACAAATTGACTGTATATCTATGTATATGTATATGTATATGTATATATATATATATATATATATATATATATATATATATATATATATATATATATATATATATATATATATATATATATATATATATATATATATACATATATATATAACGAATTATATTATTGATCGAATCTGTATATTTTTCGTTTTTCAGAGGTGGCCAAAGTAGAAAAAGAAACCTTAGCATTTTATAGCTACGACTATGTAAACTTTGTAAGTTTCTAAGAGACGATTAAAAATAAAATAACACGCATAAAAACAGCAAATGTAAATGTGAACATCGAACGCTTATGATAAGCCACTGAAATTAACTGAGCACGCAAAAAGCAGTTTATATTTTTAAACTCCTTTCTACCCTTTGACCAGACTAGTGTGTCTGACAGGCAATTTTCTACATAATATTCTGTATAATTCTTTATTATAAAAATAAACATTTTAATACTGACGTCAGAAGTAAATACAGTATAGTCTGTGCTCACTGTCAGATAAAAGAGTTCGAAAGGTAGTAATGTTCTTAGATATTGTGTAAGCTTTCTTGATATAATAGTTTACAAATTAATCTTATTCAGGTAATGATTTCTAATAGTAATTAATGCTATTTATATTTTAAACATTTTCTTTAATAACATAGATTTCACCTGCATAAAACAAATCGACTAGAGTGAAAGAGAGCGTGTAGCAATGTGTCATTATAGTCTTCCTCGGTAAATGGATAGTACACAAAAACATATATATATATATATATATATATATATATATATATATATATATATATATATATATATATATATATATATATATATATATATATATATATATATATATATATATATATATATATATATATATATATATATATATATATATATATATATATATATATATATATATATATATATATATATATATATATATATATATATATATATATATATATATATATATATATATATATATATATATATATATATATATATATATATATATATATATATATATATATATATATATATATATATATATATATATATATATATATATACATATATGTGTGTGTGTGTATTAAGAGTGAAAATATCTTAATGTTCAATCTTGGTTTACTAATAAAAAATTAATTATTTGTCTCGTATAAATAAAGCTCATAGAATTAATAAAGATTTAAGATAAAGTATAAAGCTGACCGCTACAAGGGCGACAAAGGTACTTTGAATCTAAAATCCAGCAATTTCCTTTAAGAGTCATAACGTTAAATACGAAAACTTTTTTACAACGCCTTTGTATAATGAATATTGTTTAAATGGCTATAAAAATATGTACTTGAAATGAACCCACAGCAAAGTTATTTCGAGAATACATTTACGAAGGTTATAATTTACAAAATAAAAGTCGAGGTTTTGGTACTTTATTAAAAATTCATTTTAATTAATATATGTATATATAAATTAATACTAAGAATTAAATGTTTAATCCTAATTGAATACTAAATTAATATAATGGACGCAAATATAAACGGGCGTTACTACCCAAGAAAGCAATAACATCGTTGAAAGTACAAACGTAAAAAAACGTAAGCTCTATTTTTTTTATTTTTAGTGCAAAAATAATTTTATTAAATACTACATTAAATAATTGACATTTAATAAATTGTTTATTATCTTAAAAGGCGATGAGTAACAATAAAAATAATCAAATTACTTTTCTTAAATAAACATTATACATTTTCATCAATATTAACTTAAAATAAGTATAGTGTATTAAATTTCTGATATCGAGCGGAATCTGACATACGACAGTTTTGGTTTCGTGATTTCATTGCTATTAGGGCGTCCGAGCCGTCCCACGTTTATTGTTCAAGATAGGAGTGGATTTGTGGAAGCAATTTCCTTTATACATTTTGTTTTGTCCTTTTCCTACTGTTTGATGGTCCACTTCATGAGTTGTAGCTCGACTTCGATTTAACGAAACTCCCTCAATCCAAAACGATACGCATCTCTGCCGTGACCTGTGAATAAAAAGGAAAAATAATTATTTAAACCGATCACGTACCGTTGAACGGAAACTAATTTAACATCAATGTTTTTTTTTTCAATTGTGTGCCAGTGAACCCTGTAGTTTGCCAAATCTGTTTTTGAAAAGCGATACCACAAAATGAAATGCCAAACTTGCAATGCGAAATCCTGTTTGTATATAAAATAAAACGGAATGTAAACTAAAAATAAATTTACATTAAATAAATGCACATACATTCTAAACTATTTACCTGAGTCATCCTATCAGAATATACTTAAAGATTCATGTTGTTCATCCACTTCAACGTCATGTTCTTTTCAGAGATAGCAAGTTGTAGCAGTTAAAGTACTACGCCTCCCTTTTTAGCCAAATAAACATGACGTCGTCATTCAAACGGACACCGTGTGCGAGGATCTTAAGGTCTGTCGCCTAGACCTCTCCTTTATATGTCAAGTTTTTGTCACTCCTCTATTCACCCTAGCCTACATTAGTTCACAATGTTGGACACATTTACTTTTTACCAATTTTAACCAGTGCATGTCGGTTACATCGGTTACTTTGGTTAGTTAGACTGAAAAATATGTTTTATTAGTCGGTATTTTGTTATTATAAATATTATATTGAAGTGTTATTAGAATTTTAACCTGTACACAATGGATGTGAATTAAGTTAACGTAAGGTATCTTTGTGTTGATATTTGTAGTATTTGTATGCACCGACAACGCAATGATGTATATATAACTAGGTCCTTTAAACTCACCCTGAGAATAATGCATACAGAGTATATAAAAAGTGTCCCAAACGATTAACAGTGTATTGTTAATTGAAAAATAATCACATTTTAGATTTTTATGAAAACATTCCATGCAGTCAGGTTTAGTTTTTTTCAATTTAATTACGTATACGTAAGATATAATCATGTTGATATTGTAGGAAATTATTCATGTAAACACATGTATCTTGCATTATTTTTCTATTAAAGTTAAGACTAAAATAATTTAAAACATAAAATTTCCTAAATATTGTTTAACAGAGGTAAGACTTCCTTAAATAAAAAGCAATGAAATTAGGATAAAGTAAGGAAAACGTAGGCAGAATGTTGCCATTTGAGAAATCAATCAAAGACTGTGCACAATCAGATTGCGTGGACCGAACGAGCTAATCAAAGTAATGGCCGCGCGAGGTCCGAAGTAAGTCGAACAACCAAGGCTGCAACTAATCACAACAATAAGAATGACACCTGATTGATTATACAACAAACTAAGTCAATACGTATATTTTGTTTCTACAAGTAAAACTTGATAACAAAGTATAGATTAATTGGGTAAAGTAACTTGAAATCTTTATTTATTATAAATATTCATCATTCATTCATAGAGGACTATCGTGGCGCCGAGGCTCAACGTCTGCCTGTAACGCGACAGTTTCTGACTTCAGACTAAGAACGGAGTGTCTTACACTAGGTCCCTATGATTCCTGCACTTCCCTCTGCCTACCCTGCCAAGAGAGGGATAAAAGCGTAAAGCTATAGCTTTGATGATTATATGAATGATAAAACAAACAAAACAAAATATTTATTAACAAATATTTTAAAAAAATCTTAAGTAATTTTTGTTTTCATATTTAATGACATAATAATATACTCAGCAATTTTATTTGCTTTTTTCAGTATGTTTAATTATTTATACATTTCTCAATTATAATAAGATTTTAAACAGCTTCAAGTACTAAATGTGACGCTACCTTGTCGTAACTGCTAGTGTACAGCTGTTTCTAAATAGATTTCTTAAGTGGCGAGTGAGTTTAGTTTGAAGATAAAATAAATAAGTATATAAGAATTTCTTAGTTTTGGTAATATAAGATAAACATGTTAACTATATTTGATATTATTTTATTTAGAAAGTACGTACGATTTAAATAAGAAAATCTCTCTCAAAATGATAAAATTAGAGACTATAACAACAAATAATTTAATTTATAACAACAACAATTAACATAATTAAATATTATCAAAAATATAAAATATTTAATACAACATTTTGAAAACTTATGATATTTAGTAATCGTAAGTGAAACGTCTGTATCATTTTTAGCTAAATGTAGCCGTCAGGTAAATGTCGAGTTAGCGTCAGGCCGACCAGGTGGCGCTCTAACCGCTTAGACGTTTATTAAACAGGAAATACGAATTTCAAACCGCACAACACAAATTGAAGTTGTTCTGCGATGCCACTATTAATAGTTGCTTGTCGATTAGGCTGATGACATCCATAATAGACGTATAAAATTTATTTTCGATAACGTTTATTCTAAGTAGGGACGGAAAAAGCTGGGGCTAAGCAACGGAGTGTCTTAATATTGGGTTCCTATGATTTCTGCAGTTCCCTCTGCCTACCCTGCCATGTGATGACATAAAAAAATATTTATATGGCGGAGTCACTTGTTTGAAACTACAATAGAAATATATTTTAGTATTCACCTGTCACCGCTATAATTCCAGGCAGGACGTGCATTCGGCGACGTACACGCGGACTTGCGGATATAGCATAAAGGCACTCATCTTTTTGCCTGGCCAACGCAAAATCTAAATCAATGGTTAGCTCCACTCACTTTTGTTATTGCCACCCTTTATACACATATATATGTATATATATATATAGTCACTATTATTCAGCATAAAAAAATTTATCCATGCAAAATGCATTGGACTTTCACATAAAAATAAAGAATTTCTATTTTAACAGCACAATCTATGGAAATAAAAAAATTAATATATGAATAGGTATTATTAAAATTTCGTGATATAACCGACGGATTCCTAAGACATTGTATCGAATGGAATCTGAAAACGGAAAATGCAGTGCTTAGACACTACGTTCTTCATCTTAACCTTCCCGACTAAACGCAGGATAAAACGTGAAAATAATAGCAATATCATTAGGTAGTAACATATTATTGGAAACAAGAGATAGAGGATTATCTTGGACGTATGCACAATAGCTCCTTACAAAAGATTGAGTAAGTTTAGACATGACGTCGCTAGAATATTTTTCTTACTCTTGGTCTCAAAGACAGGTAGTATTACGTCATCCTCTGTACATCTTACTACGGAACTATAAAATAAACGCAGAGCTGCTTATTGTATCGCTGCCAGTAAAGCCGTGGCGTGCCATTGTGAGCTTCTTCTAAGAAATATAATAGCGACTTAGTTGATCTTGAGATACGACAATGCGTTGTCATTATTTCGAGTTTATGGGAATATCAAGCGTCTTTAAGACATATTATGTTAGTGTCGGTGCAAGCACAAAACTAAACAATTTATTCTAAACATAACAGTTAATTATAGCTATTTGCCATAATTTAAATATCAAACAACTCTACTTGTGTATACTGAGCGGGAAAGAAATATTAGTAAAAAAATTGGCATTACCTACAATATGAATATATATGATATTATTTACTAAAATTACATAAAGCTCGATTAGCCTTATATTTGATAATAGAAAATATTTATATTCTATCGCTTGGAACAAATTTACTTAGATTTTAATACAAATCAAACGTCTCAGTCCGAAAAGTTAATGAAGTGCGCGAACACTTTACCCGTGTCAAGCTGTCAGGAACACATCATATTTCACATGTGTATTTTAAACGCTACGTCGGCTTCGATAAGACTACAGCAACTTGATATCTTCACGCGTAGATTTTAGAATAGAACCCTACTTTGCTGTCACTTGTTCCAAAGAATGAAAAAGGTGGAAGGAGGTGTAAACATAATACTAATTCGGCGGTTTGTTACGTGGAAACATATTGTATGTTGTGATACGGTGTCGTGATGCGTTAACATCAGACCGCCGGAGCTCCGGTTTCGCAGAAGTGTTTCGCTTAACGCTCTCTAATACCCGCACCGGAGCTTTTTCGACAAAAAAATATGTTACACGAGAGAATTATACTGCGACGTATTATTTTCACAAGATGCTTTTTGTAATATAACATTTTATGGTTTCACAAAATCATGTTCAGAGAATGAAACCGTGTTAATGTATGCTAAAACATATAAAGGCGTAAAGTAGCTCATCAGAAATTTCAACGCTCGTTCTATTTCATATACACCTCAAGTACGTAACAGAACGAGTCCTAATTACCAAAAAAAAAGCTAAAAAGCCAACAGAGAGGCAGACATCTTCATGAGCATAGGAGCACTTCACAAAAAGTAGTTGCTAAGGCACATCCACATGTAGATTGTAACCGTCCAAAATTTGCAGCGCGTTACAGACCTTGCACCGCTACCTGCTACTTTGTGACATCTTGATTTAGGGCTGTTGGATTTCATTTTTTAAGTAAGTTACTAGCAGTGAGTTTTTTTAATTAAGTTTCAGATTCATAAAGTAATATATTTTTTTTAAGAATTTATTTTCTACACTTATAATATTTAGTATGTTTTTATTATTATGAAAAATAATTAAAACAATTCATATGGTTAAAAATAAAAAAAGGAAAAAATTTAAACATCCCACAAAATTGATCAAATGTTACCTAATAAATAGATAAAAAATATTGTAAATTTGGTTAAATTTTACACTAATCATAATTAAGTATTAAGTCTCAGGTATATTTTCTGATATTTCTATTAGTGGAGATAATAATTAGCATAAGGATCAAGTAACAGCCCTAAGCTTCATCTGCCACTTGAACGATCGAAAGGTACGACGGCGCGCCGGTATCAGGAAGGAATGTATAGTGGGTGACTTGAACACGTACCGTCCCTCTCGCACCTGACCGGCATCCCATAAGCTAAATTTATATGCCATCTCCTTTGTACACACTAACGTTTTCAATACTTACCTGCGTGAAATGATATACATCTGTTCGTTGTCGCCATCTCTTTCTTTCTTTCCCGCTTAAATGGATTGTTGATATTGCTCTCTCAGTCTATTTTCATGAACAGGGGGTAGACAGTGTACGTATGCGTTAGTGTGAGTGTCCGTTTATTTAGTGAACTTGGAAGCTCTGCGAGTGTTAGTACGCGGGGTGTCGATCGCGCGTGTGTGCGTGAGTTGTAGAGGCGCGACATAGCTTTGCCGTCTCCATGACTTAAAAGTTTTGTACAGAATGAAACCAATGAGTTAGTTGTGCGCCGGCCGGCACGCTCGTCGGGTGTGTGTCTGTGATCCTTAGAAACTTCTTCGTAACTCATCGATATAATAAACTTGTATTATACACTGTTTAAATAAACGATGCTTTAATACGAATGAATTTGTGATTTTATTACATGAAATATTAGGTTGAGTGACGTCACATTTCTTGAGACAGTGATGTTTATTTTTTTGTGTAACTACAACGTGTTTGGTTCAACGGACTGTGGAGGTTGGTCGTCACGAAATTCTTGAATATACTGTTACAAATCACAACTAAGCTCCAGCATTACACAGATTTAGATTTTGTTACAGATTTCAAAATATTTAAAACACGTTTTATCTCGAATCGTTTTAAAAATATCTACTTATATGTCATTTTATATTTTTAATGTTGAGCTATTTTATTCAATGCCCAACATGGCTGAATGTAACACAAAGACTCGGTTACCTGTAGATTGTCAGATGACGTTAGAAATGCATGCTCTTACGATTAATCATACCGTCAAACTGTTCATTTAAATTAAATAAACTTAAATATTTAACTGTAGAAATCAATTTATCTTTGGCAGAATATTTTCCAAAATTCTTTTGACTAGCACCGACGGGTTGAACAACCTTCCTGTATAAATAGCCGTATGCACGAAGTAGGCAGAAAACGTGGGTAAACATGCACTCCCCTACACAAATTGGCCCTAAGATAGACAGACATATTTCAAAAATTAAAAATAACAAATAAGTGATATTAACATACGTATAGACTCAATCTGAGCTTTGTTTATTTAAAATAAATACTGTTATTCTTTTTCTTTACTAATTGGCTTTATTATTTATTAAAACCATAATATTATTGAAAAGTATTACATATACTTATAAATAGAAAATAAAAAGAACCTTTAAAATAAATAAACAAAAACTAAATGTCATGATGACAAAAATGTACACAAATAAATATATCTACATTGTCCAACATAATATATAAAAAGCGATTGGTAAATGTAACCAGATTATTTTTCAATGTTGTTATTTATATACAACCAGAGTCATCGCAATCTTTTGAAGTCGAAAGAAAAATATATTATGTTAGTGGATAATGATGACGTTCAAAAAACATAAGTAATAAGTGAATCAGCGAATTCCTCACGTTATTGTTAATGTCTTTTGGCGTTTAGTTTACAGTCATGAGGCATAATTTTTACATTTAATTAGTATCTTTTTTTACATTCTCTATATAATAAAGAATTTCATATGTAAAAAAACTACAGCTTTACTTTGTATTTCGTGTGGCGGGAGAATGGAGGAAAGTGGAATTTATTGTCAACTGTCAAAACACTCCGTCCTCAGTTTTCCGTGTTGATTAGGAGAATATATGTAGGTGGCCAAAAGCTTCATAATTTGGAAGTATACGATAAATTCCTGCATCAAAAGCAGATTATATATTTGAAATGACTAAATCAATATAAATATACATATTTAAAAACAATATAACACAGCGATGTCTCATACTTTAATAATCTTACTTGTTGTTATTTTGGGGAAATATTTTTTCGAATGACATTTAGCGAGCCATAAGAATTGATGGAAAACTTAAATTGCTACTTTTAGTTTCCTAAAAAATATCCGTACGTTATAAATAATACCAAATAATCATTCGATAGTGCCAATTAATAAAATCTATTTTTCATAAAAAATGTTATATTTGTGACATTTTTCACTTTTTTTTTACTATACACATCATATCTTATAATTATATGGTCAGGCCCGTATCTAACATATGCTCTTAATTTAACAATCTTTTTTAACTGTAACAAATTTACACTTTAAGTAACAAATTATAAAGTTCATGTTTTTTATTTTCATTAAAATAAGATGTAATAATTTATGAACATATTATAAATATTTTATTGAAATATAGTTATCAATTGTTATCAAAATTAAAAACAACTTCTAAGCCCAAAACCTAATAGCCAAAACCCAATAATTGAAAAAATAGCTTCCAAACATACAAGCATAAACTATTAATACTCAAATATTACATATGAATACAATAATAAAACATATGATAAATTAATATAGCAAATCACAAAAGCCGTAAAGTGTTACGAAAAAAATCTTCCATAATAACTCTGCCAAGTTCGAACATAACTCAGAAGTAACCCCATTTGAAACTATTATCCATTGCCGCGTTGTATCTCTGTCCTAAACAATTGATATCTATATTTGTATCAATAATGCGGAGACGCTTACGTGTATTCTGTACGTGGTCAGAATCCAGGGGCCCCCTAACTAGTTGCAGACATCACATTTACTGTAACATTTCGAAATGCTTTATCTTGTTTTTATTCTATTTATTAATGTTACTTTTTTCTTTAAGTTATTAAGATAATACTAAAAAGAATTTATCCTTGATCCGTTAAAACACATGCTAGGGAGGATGTGAAGTTGTTTAAGTTATTAAAAAAATAAACAGTATGTCGCATTGAAACAAGCTTAACATACTTTAGGAACCTATAAATAAATATAAAATAACAAAATATAATAATAAACGATAAAAAATGACAAAATAGTAAATTTAATTATAAATATCAATAAATAATTTAATTTTCTTATAGTGACGGTCAGTTTTATACTTTGCTTATATCTTGTGACATGAATACATAATACTTTAATTTTAAAACTTACAATACCTTCAATATTTTTTCACGTTAAAGTGCCCACAAATAACATAAGCGGACAATAGAACCGAGAGTGATGACACTCCGTTCTCCGCCTTCCGCCAGAATTCGGAACACTGCGTATAATGTCAGAAAACTATGCTTTTTGTCTTACTAGAGCGAGAGAATAAAATAAATTAATCCTCCGGATATGAATTTAACTAATTATAATTAAAACAGCTTTAAACATAATAGTTATGTAAAAAATATATAGATAATAAAAATATTAAAAATTATAATATTTATAGTCGTTTGTTTAAATAATATGTACAATATTCCTATTGCAATGTAGTCTTTGTATTTCAATCATTTCTTGAGACTGCGGTCGATAAGCCACGTTGCTAGCATTTAATTGATTTATATCTAGAATTTAATTAGAATTAAGATCTACGTAACTACATAAATCACTATAGTAATAAACAAATAATATATTTATAGTAATGATATATAAATAAATCTAATAATAATTTGAAGTTAAATAATTTCTTCGTGTAAAATAAAAAAACACATTGAAAATGACTATATTAGTTGTTACAGCATTGATATAATGAAATTCATTAAATATCAAAATATTTTAGGTACATTTCTTTCATATCTATATCGACAGAAATAAATATCTATTAAACATCGATATAATTTTTTAATATTAAAGTAAATAGGGCATAATATTTTTCATTCATAAATAATGTGTGCATACATAATATGAGCTATTCAGCATGGGTTGCTTTCAGCCACTATCAGTGAAGCGATATTTATTCAGTACCCCACTAAGGAGCTTATAATTCAGTATTGTATTTATAGTCTAAAGAGAGTATCCACTCCGAACTGTATCTCCTGTAGACAGTCAATTACTCTGCCTGGATATCAATATTGCCTTTATATTGCTACTATTAACTATTCTTATTATTCTAAAATTATTAAAAGAGATAGGCTTTAAAATATATATTTTTAAGTTGATTCCATCTAATGTGTAATTATTAGCAAAAACACAACCAACATATATTTAACACAAGTTTTAGTACAAAACAATTAAGCTGAAATCAATGATATATTAATAAATTAAGACTTGAACAGGTATTGCTTACGATCCGAAGATTTGTCGCCAGATATTTTTATGCGGTTTAATGATGTGTCATGGATACGTGGTGGAGGAAACATTAAGTATTGTGTTACGGGCTCAGTGGTCTTTATAATTTTATTATACCCATACCCTTCCATCTACCATTCAATTGAACACCTTCATACAATTGGGAGGGCTGCCTCAATGGGTTATCGGATGAAATTTCTTAAGATTCTTCTCTCATAATGAGCGAAGGCTGTCGTGCAATGGACAGCACTAACGGTGTAATTGTCGAATGAAATGAGATCGACAGATATAAAAGGAGATTAAAATGCGTTTAATGAACTCGTATAAAGTAATGATACTATTTAAATTTTTGGCAATAGAATAAGGCTTAACTTTCTTTGAAGTTAAATTAGTTAGTTTTCCAAAATTCTTTACAATTATTTTAATATAATTAAAATAATCTTGTCATGTATCTCTTCAAAAACTAATACGCAACGTCTAATCTAATGAGCGTTTTGTAATCATTACTTCTTAAATAATATATAATTATACGAAAAAAAATATTTCAATATAAAGAATACAACAAGATACATGTATAGAATTCATAATGAAGACATCACTACCAAACCGGTTTCAATATTTGAAATAAATGAACAACACGCATTGGAGACTTGTCGACACATTTCTCAGAAATTTATCGTATGTCAACGGCGGAAATACATTTGGTAGAATTAACTCACCTTTATTAAAGATTAATTTAGTTTAGAAATATTATAATAACTTTGAAATATCTATTATATTTGCACAAAAAACAACAATCAAGACACTTACTACGAAGAAAATAAATAAAATGGACAAAATTTATAAATCATTTTATATTTATATTGTACTTTAATCAAGAAGCTATCAGTGCAATATATTGAAGTAAATAATGTTTGTCATTTTGAAGCCAATGTATAAACAAAGTATAAAAAATATAACACCCATAAGTACTTCCGAAGTCATTCATGAGCCAATCTCTTGTCATTAATCATTTGCTATCAAATTTTGAAACCCCTCATATTTAATCTTAAAATAAAATGAAATGAAATAAAGTTCCTTTACTTCTTCAACTGTATTAAATGTATATTATGAATTATTTATAGTTCCATTATCATTGTTGATGGAGACCTCGTTGATTCTATAAATATTCAATGTAAAGTCATACAATGCATGATTTCATGTTTAAATATTTTCTCAATCTTTCTTTAAATTTTATATAGAATTTTAATTATTCTTATATTATCTGTTTGTAGTAAAATATTTTTAGAGTTACATAATTAGATGTGTTTATTACCTAGTCTGTAGTCACATATCTTACAGAGATAGACTATTCCACCCGTTCCGTGATCCCTTTTTTGAGGTTTATCTATTTAATTCATCACAGGACTCTTTCAGACCCTGACCGCATTCACGATATCGGCCACATGACGAAGGGCCTAAAGATTCGGGTTAAATTTACCAGAAGACATTTATTTATTCACTGATACCCACGATTACCATCTCTTTGGATAACTGGTTAATGATGAATGATTATATTTTAATATCATAATGGATTAGATAGATTGTGAGCCTTTGAAATATCAAATATGTAAATTGTAACGGGTAATTTTGTTTGGCGATCCGGCCGTAGTTGCATATCGTGGTTTCCATTACATGAGGTGTGTTTAATACTATCGACGATCGTAATGTTCGCAGAGACCATTAACGTACCCCACAACTATTTTTCAATATAAACTCAAAGGCAAAATTGTCATTTTTTATTGCATCATATTGTTGTAGTTTTTTATCCCATCATTCCATTATTGGTTCCATTGTGTTTGTATTTAAAATGTAATTGCGCTAACGTTTGTTGGTTTGGTAACATGTTTTCCGATATTCATTTTATTTTGTTTAATCACTCAACATGTGCAATGATAATGTATATTTTTTGTAAATAATATTTTGAATGGAGAAATTAATTGTGTGTGGTTAATAACTATATAGGTTTTAAAAAACGTTTGAAATACAAAATCACTTTTCTATTTATAGAATTTTAGGCTTAAATATTTAAGTAGGTGTTTTTTGTTTTTTAATAATGCTGGAGCTGATTTTGATACGTAAACTTTACAATCAGTATTAAACTTAATTTTCTATTTTCAGTGTCAAAAATATTGATTACAATCAATTAAGAAACTCTATTGAATATTTTGCTATAGTGTTTTAAAGTGACTGTGATATATAAAATGAGGACGATGGGTTTCTCAACCTTATTTATACGTTGGTTTGCTTGTCTATTGGTGGGTGTGGAGTGGTCTCACGCTCAAGCTGTACAGCAAAGTGCCGAAGTGGACAGTTCTTACAATTTTTATTATGAGCAGCCGTGTTGTACAGGACCAGTCATCAAAAGTAAATATCATGTGAGACATAGGAAAGGTGAGTTTTACATTTTTGTGTCTATATTGCATATTATATATTTTAAATTTAAAGCGAATGAATAGTATAATAATCAGTATTATATAAAAGTAAATTTAAATGAATTTACTCCAATCTGATAAGTTTCTATATGGATAAATGATTATAATAAACAATATATCAAACATCATACAAAACTGTTTACATGTGCGCGTTTCCTACACATGTTCTTACTATTTACACATGCAAACCGCGACGCTTTAAGGGTACGTGATATAAAGAGGGACAGGTATATTATGGTTTTGTATATGAAAAGTGAGACAAAACATAGCTTTTGTTTCATTGCCCTCCCTGATGATGTAGTGAGATTTTAATATAGTTTATAGTTAATGTTTCTCTCTTGAAGTCGAGACTAGAAGACTAGTGCCTAGTTCAGTTCATCTTATTTAACAACGTCTGATGACGCCGAAAAGATTTTTACAATTGCAAGAAACTTATAACGTCTATGGCTTTATAAAATAAAAATCTATATCTCTTAAAATAACAAAAAAATATGCTATAGCTATACATAGGATATTGATATACTTTTCAATATAAGAAGCAAATTTTCAATAAATCATTATTTTTTAACAATAATATGTATAACCTCTTTGTGAGAAGAATAAAATATATGTAAAATTATGAATACTTTCACAGGATTTCCTTCTATAGCATCATCTCTTTCGTGTATTTCCCATTCAACATTATATTGTCACAGTGCTTATTTTTAGTACCTAAAGAACTGAGCTGAACTAAAAAGTAATTGAATATAATTTTGATACGCCCATCTTCACCTTATTTACGTCGTATATTATAAATTCAGTTTTCTCGGTCCAGAATGTGGTCATCTAAGCCGCAATATTAATGTGCAATTTACCATCTCCATTAAACTGTGGCTTAAAACAGTTCGCTTAAAGCTTAATGACTGTGGCAACTTGAATCATTAAGTTTTCTCACACTTAATGAAAATTTACAAGGCCATTCTACATACGTCGCATTTTATTTACCTATCACAACATGTACATATGTAATACATTTTTATATTTACTAACATAATCAGAGTTTTTTGTACACAGCTAATTCGTATATTCAAATATTTCCCCTCTTCTCAAAGTATTATGGGAAAACCATCAGCAGTACAAAAGTGGGTTGTTTAATTCAAATGTCATCAAAAGTGTCAATCACTGAGATTTCCAAATAGCAAAACCGATTATCGGGCATATTAAGTCGATTATTGTTATCGACAGCGGAGCTCCGTCCATCCAACCGTGAAGTAGATTAGGGACATCATATAATGCCATATTTTTAGCGTCAGCTGCACACATCGCATACATGCCTTCGCCTATTTTATAATAATAATTTAAAATATGTAGAATTTTTATAAAAAATCCAACCTAAATTTACATTAAGTACATAGCTAATTTAAGCCAAGTGTTTTTAATTTTTTCAGTAAAACATCAGGTATAATAGTGCTATGTCGCTAATTACAAGGGTTTTAGCGATAAACGGAGGAACGTTTTAAAAGGGATGAATAAGTTTATGGTAATTCTTTGCTACTCTGAATAAGAGGTTACCTAAACAATGGACGTTAATGACAGGCTGTTGCCATTTTTTAAAAATAATATTTTAAATTTGTTGCTTGCCCTAAGACGTACAAAGGACTTATTTTAAATTGAATTAATGTTTTAAAATGTAAATTATATTTTGTTATATATATTTCATCTTAATTATTAAATATTGTTGAAACTTTTATTAAAATTGGACTTCATTTAAGTAAACTGGATTGGTGAGCAAATGTCTATTGCATTTGGTTTAAATCCAACTAAGTACAGAGCAAATAAAAAAATTGCAAAGATTTTAAAAGAAAGAACGCACTCAACTGGGCAAAGTGGAAAGGGAAAATACAATAAGTAAACGAGCGGACGGCACATAACATCCGGCGTAGTCATAACTTAAAGCAAAACTTGCTTTGACCGCTGACCACGTCTCATTCAAACTATTTAACTTATTATTTGAATCTTAATAAGAAATCATATTGAAGAGCTCGATCTGATAAAATGGTCATAGTGATTTTATTCGGTGAAAAAACATTCAAAGCATAAAATTTCAACATGATATAAGTCTGTCCTAAAAGTACTACTATGGAAGATACAACGATACGACATTCGATCCCAGGGAGAGATGACATTACTTATTTTAGACATTTGTACCGCAAAACATTTTGTTCGAAATTTGGTCACGTTTGTGCGGAAGCAGGGTATCCCATATCGTATCTTATAGGTATTGCGATTGTCCATTGTATTCTCACGAGACAAAGGGTTGAGGACGCGAAGGAAGGTTACCTTTGTCAAACTGCTTTTTGGATTCAAACGTTAAGGCATTCGCGACTGATCAACTCACTCTATCTTAGCTGTGTTCACGCTTCGGCAAATTCGCTTAATCATTCACGTCTTGCAAAAAATATTAGCAATAGAAATAATATTTTTTATAGTGTGGTGTTCTTGGCTGTTAATAAAAATGATATTCATCTGAGTCATCTGATGCTTATAAAGAAGTATTCAATTTATTTAATTTATAGAGATTGTAGTCGTTAGTTTCGTTTTACTTTAGTTTGTATGTCGTCTCAATTTCACAATCTGTAACTAGTTTACTAGAAGTTATTAAAATGATGATATTCAATTGAATAATAATTTATAAGTACTAGTGTACTTGAAACATAAAAAAGTCGAGGTCAGTTTCGCAAATAATAGTTAGCCGTACTCTTTTCACTTTTTCGAGTACTCGAAGAAATGCTCTCATTCGAAGTGGACGTAAACCTTTTCTTTCATACGATTCAAAGGTACATGACATCTAAATACTTAAATGGACAAAAAATAGTACTAATTTTAGAATTTGGATTATATAGCTTTTTTTTATTTCTTACTAACTTTTTCTTTAGTAGATACTTATTATTAATGGTATATATTTAAAACTTATACAATTTAACCTAAATTAATAGTACCTTTTATCTCCTTAAACCTATATCAATAATAAATATGTATAAACAAAGTCTTATTTCAATTGAATTATACACCCTATTACATAAAATATATTATGTCAAGTTTTGTTTTAAATATAAATGTAAAAGTGCTTTGAATTATATCCATAAATAGGCTTCACAGTATTAGATTAAAGTCATCTTTTATGAAATTAATCCTCGCATCCTTAGTTACGTTGCCGCGGCATATAAATTAAATTTTGTTCAACACTCTACCCCTTTAGACCTTGAGCCGTCCACATTAACTTTATAACGCCATTGCTTTGTTCACTTTAAAACAATTGCGGTTGCAAAGAGATCCACAAATTCCACTCGTAAAATACTCATGACAAGCGCTGACGTCTACTTCAACTATTGTTGGTGAAACGCATCAAAATTCTTCCCGTCTGGAAAATTTCAGCCTTTGTACCCAGAATGCCCGAACGACGAAGCCGAACAAGTTACTTAATCTCTGCTGCCATCCCTTTATATTTCGTTCATCAATACTTTTTGAAATTACTTCAGAAGTACATTTCGCTACCAACTGACATTTTGAGTATTACGGTATTAATGAAAAATTCTAAATTAAAATTGTTATGTATTAACATATAAAAATAGTAAAAATAAAATATTATAAACATTTATGCATTACATAATTAGCATTATTTTATAATTCACAGCGTATCATGTGTACGTTGGACTAAAAGTGCATTATTTTTGACAAATTTACATATAAAATTTATTCTTAGTTTGAATTTAGCAAAAGAATAAAGTTTGCGGAGATCTTTGTGGAAATGAACAATGTACTCGGCAGCTTACAGAACGTTGCCTAAGTAGCATTTGCAATGTTAATTTTATTCCATTTTAGACGCCGCAACGCTTTTAAAATAACTAGTTAAGTGTAAGTGCTACCGCTTAATATTTTAAGTGTAGTGTTACAAATAAAATGGTGTTAATAAAATATACGAATATACGAAATTATTGTTACTAATTTACAAGAATTATTATAATAATTTAATTTTCTTAATTTCCTTATTTTGTATTCACTATGATATGATCAATTAAGGTGAAATTTCTGTTTCCTTGATATATATTTTTTAAAAACATAATCACTCTATACATAATTGTGTATATATTCTCATTTTATAATTCAATAATATATTCTCATTTTTTTTTAATTTCATCAAAGAAAATAATGGGATAACTTTAATTAGTTTGTCTTGGTGTCTAGTCGTAATTAAGCATTGGAATCTGCACTGGAGTTTGTATTTATTTCTTACGCCAGTTAATGCAGAAACGTAAATTTAAATTGTTTTCATTAATTAATGAATTAATTTTGAATATTCTGAAGTTTGTAAACAAATCAATACTGTCCAATACTGGTATGTTATTTTCAATAATTTGTTAAATTTCTTGTGAATATCACATTTTGTTAACTATATATTTAAATTAATCTCAATTATAATACGCGTGATTGTCGCTTACTTTAAATTCACGGAATGCTGAAGCGGCGTTAAATAAATCTGCCATTCATAATAATTTCACTGCAGCTGTCATCGTTTTATAAAATTCATAATCCTTTATACACTGGCGTGTGTCCCGAACTCTCCCACAAGAATAGCGTGTAGAATCAATACGTACATTTGGTTTGTTCGAATGCATTTCGTCAAAGGTAATTCGATCCAAATCGACGTCCTTTTGTTTTGGCACTTATACGCCTTTAGTTTGTTTTTGCCGTAATTCAACACTCAGACGTTCGTGTTACTATTGACACTTCAAGCCAAAACATAAAATTGATAAAAAAATGTTGTATTCGAGACTATATTGTTCTTAAACATTCTTCTAAATTATTTTTTTTTGTATTTATAACTACGCTTTTTTCTTTCACTTACACACACACACACAAATATATATATATATATATATATATATATATATATATATATATATATATATATATATATATATATTTATATATATATATATATATATATATATATATATATATATATATATATATATATATATATATATATATATATATATATATATATATATATATATATATATATATATATATATATATATATATATATATATATATATATATATATATATATATATATATATATATATATATATATATATATATATATATATATATATATATATATATATATATATATATATATATATATATATATATATAGTATGTTTCGTTAAATTAGTAAGAATAATAAAAAAAAAGAAATGTTTAGTAATTAGTGTAGATATAAGCGACTTGGTCTAAATACTGTAATGCTTATATTTTCAAATAAAGATTATTATATATATATATATATATATATATATATATATATATATATATATATATATATATATATATATATATATATATATATATATATATATATATATATATATATATATATATATATATATATATATATATATATATATATATATATATATATATATATATATATATATATATATATATATATATATATATATATATATATATATATATATATATATATATATATATATATATATATATATATATATATATATATATATATATATACATACATATATATCTTGTAAAAGCAAGCTTAAGAAGAAAGAAAATCAAATTTTGAAAATGAAAATTTGGTGATGTATTTGATAATTAAAAAAAAGTGATGAATTATTATCGATATTAGAAATATGTGCGCCGAAACTTGTAATTGAATTGCATTGAGTCCGCAATTCTTTCGCGGGACAATGTAGTATGTATTTACAATAGGATCCCGGAAAACGTCCGAGAATGTCCTACATCATAATTTAAAAGATTTGTGAAAGGGCATTTGTGTGTTAAACGTGATTTTGACGAATGACTGGCGATTCGCCTGCTACTCTGCACGCTAAGAAAATTAAATATGGTTCGGTTTACAGTTAACTACGACATTACATTACAATCCTTCGTTCAATTTTCAGTTGTTATCTATTTTAATTCTCTTATCTGCTATTGAATATCGTAACTATCGTAAGTAAACAACTAAAGCTATCGTTAAATATTTATTTAATAACCGAATGCTATGTTTAAGTAGTCAACTATTTTCTAGTTTATTATATTACAATGTAAAAACAAACAAAATTCACTTCACGCAATATGATTTTATAATCAAAATGATCATTACACCGACATACTTAGGCTAGTCCCGAAAAATTTGACTTGCTCTTAACATAGCCATGCTAAACACATTATTTGAATGTTTTAAATAGAAAATAAGCTGAGTTATCTGTTTGATAAAAACTGTTATTTTATTAAACATTTTCATCATTAAAAACTTGCGAGTAATAATGGACTTAATTTAAAAAAAAATCAGTAAATATTATTGATATTTATAATAATATTCACAGTATTTGTTGAGATTTTTAGACACTTAATATATATTTTCGAAAATGATTTAAACTTACTCAGGTAAAGGTAGCAATAGTAGACATTATAAGGAAGCTACAAGATTTCAACAATAATATTTTTTTATTGGAAAAGAAATTAAAATAAAAAAAATAATAATTGTACTTTGATTTATACAAAACTATATTTTAAACTAAAAACTCCTTGAATCAACATAAAATAAAACAAAAAATCCATTTTTATTAATTTGATTAAATGACCCTAAAGATGACACATTCAAAAATGAAAACACCAATAGTTGACACTTATTTGTACCAAAAGTTGACACGCAAGCCTCAACACAACAAACATGAAATATATAATAAAATAAGCTTTAAATGACATAACTGAATATTATAATTTTCTTTTTTAGTAGCATTAACTGAAATCCTTGACTACATAACAAGTTTTATAAGAATAAAGTTTGAGTCCTGTTCCAGTTCCTTATATAGGTGGCATCTTGAAAAATCCGACCATTAAAAAACATATCCCATAAGTTGACACCCTGTTTACTATTATAGTGTTTTAATATTGTCACAATTTTAACAGTACTTATTTGTTGAAAATAGTGTTGATAATTGCATAAACCTACGCTTAGGAATATGTTTCATTACTGCATCAAAAGTAGACTTGCATGTCATCTTTAGGGTATTCTCACTATTTTCGGAACCAATAATAGACACTTGTGATTTTTTAGAAAAATAATATCACAACAAATAATGAATTGTTCTAATCTTTAGAAAATATAAATATCAATAGAACACATAACAAATAACAAAACAATATCTTTATAAAATTAATTAAAATGACTTGTATCACTGCGGCGTCCTTAGCTAATCTCACAAGAAATGGCTAAAAATGTGAGACTTCGTCACATTGCTTGCAATAATTGTTGCTATTTTAAATTTTTTATCAAACGCCATGTTATGATTGTGCTATTTGATTAATAGGTGTAGCAACCATTTTCTGGTACTAATAATTCTGACATGCAAGTAAAAATATTTTTAATATTAAACTTGTTGAAAGTGTCATCTTTTCACTGTCCACCATTGGTGCTTTTACCTTACCATTAGAAAACCATGTATTTATCTAGCAATCAATGCCTTTTTTATAATTATAAATTAAATAATTATTATAAAATGTTATTTTGTAATTATATATTTTTTCATAATCAGATTAACTTTTTAATATGGCGTGTTATTCCATGTTCCGTAGGTCGACTTGAGATTATTAATTACAATGCTTATTTTATTCTATTATACTGAAAATATAAAAACTGTATGAATATGAAAAAACAAGAAAAGATAATTAATAATGATATTGCAATTAGTTCGTGTGATATTTTAAACTAGAGCTTATTATAAAGATTTCATTGTCATACAAATATTAGTAAATTTGTAAGAGACTAAAGTGAGGAAAAGGCAGAAAAAGGAAGTGTTTATTACGTCAATTTTTCTCTATTCATCTGAAGCAATAAATGTATTAAATTGGTAGTAGAGTTTTGACGTTCAAAAATGAATAGTGTATATTTTTTACTTAAGTAATGTGCTACATATGAGCGTTATGTATGACTGCCTATTTGCCTGATTAGTAAAATACGAAATAGTTTTAAGAAAAGAAAAAACTTACATATATTATAATTTTTTTTGGGTATACATTATTAAAAATAATTTCGTTGTAGGCAATTCAACAAACATCAGGTGATTTACGATCAAAAATGTTCTGTGAAGCAAACAGAAATTATTAATAACCTTGTAACGTTACGTGGCTCGAATATTGATGATGTATATAATAGCCTATTTCGTGCACTCAGGGATTCGTCTTTCTAAATGTTATCGTCAACCGTGTATTTTATTCAATACGCGAAACAAAATTGATCCACAACATTAAGCGTACATTTACGATCATGATATAAATTGCCTGATATCACAGCTATAAAACAAACCGCAGGATTACGGATTTAAATTCGTCGATAGCAAAGCAGTTAAAGGGGCCTTTATAAATTAACGATGCCAATTTCCCTAATGACATTGTAAAAGGAAAGTTTACGATTAATGTATAGTTGTATACAGTGTCGTTGTTGCTTTCGTTCCAACCCCGTACGCATTGTTGACACATTTAATTAGTTGTAGAGCGATTTTGTTAAATATTTTTATTTATAAAGGATTTTATATAGATAGCATTATTTCTAGATGTAGTTAATATTTAACAATTTCTTTTGACATCACATTTGTAGTTTTTTTTCAAATGTGATGTAAAGTAATATACTGCACATTAATTTGATTAACTCCAAATATATTATATAAATTACTGTCTGACTGTTAACAGTCATGTACGCTTATTCAATAGAATTTACAATCCATTAATTGTAACATTGTAGGAAACTGAACCCATCAAATTACATCCGCCAAATAAGGCGGCGCGGCGTCTCGAAATTAATTATACAACGCCTTTATCAGGTGTCCGCCTCAGGCCCTTATTGAACTTCAACGATTATATTAACGATTTGTTAACATTGTCTGTTTCAAAACTGAATATACTGTTATCAAGCGATATCATCCGAGCTCTCACAATGAACAAAATTTGGTATATTATTTTGTTTTAGTCTTATTTTCAATTTTATGAAAATAAATAAAACAAATGAAATCTAAAACTAATATATGTAATAAATTGAATCAATCTAATATTTTAAAGAATATTTACAAATATTGTCTTAAATAGCTTTTTCAATCTATATAAAAATTGTCAGTATTATTTCATGAAATAATGATGGAAATGAATCCCAATCCTTTATTAAATTAGACCGTCCCCCGATACAAATAGGTAACGACTTCACCCGCCGCTGCGTCTAAATTATATTACTTTATTGTTATACTTTTTTTTACTTTCCCCTGAACTAACGTAATTGGCTTGGGATCACGCTACTATAACTATAAACTGTGTTATTGGTTTGGCTTTGTAAGGCTATTTTGTATTGTGTGTTTTAGGGTTCTATTTGTTCTTCTATTAACTTTTGGCAAACTTGAACATATGGGAAAGTTGTTAATTTTATGATGTTTTTTTCACAGCCAATGTAACATTTTGAAATAATAAATTATTCATTGTTTTTTCTATATAATTAATTGTTATTTCTCTATATTTTTTTAAAACTTATAAAAATTGATAAAAAAAATATATATTTAAACTTTTGTCGAATGGTAAGTTACCGAAATGAACGTCTTATATTATATTTTCTCAATTCAATAAGATCTTACCAAACTTAAATAAAGAATTAAGTCAATAAAATTAATTGAGTAATAAAATTCTAAAATTTATATATATGTATGTGATTCATGACTCGTGACTAGACGTCTGTTTTGGAAGCCAATATCACGTAGGTACTTAGGTCGTACATGCAGACCGATCGAGAACACTTTGATCGTACTCGATACGAACCGCGATTGATATCGCTTGTTGAGGGCCACTGAAACAATGACCCCTTTATCACGCCGCTGTTGACTGCGGATTAGTGGACTCACGCTTCACGCCAAAACCTATCACCCCATAGAAACCAGATTCGGTTAATACGTTTTAGGTATTGATGTTGGCCTGCATTGTGAATTCATCGGATAAATTTAGTAAATGCTTCAAATGCTTTGAAATTAATATCTTCTTTTTTGGTGCTATTTCTTTAAAATGCTTACGATTTATCTTTAAAAATCTGAATACAATATTAAGCAGCCTTTTATAAGCGCTTTTAAATCGTAAAAACAGCGCATCAAGTTCTTATAGAAAAAATGGTAATAACTTAGTAGGCTTAAACAAGCTCTTTTGAATCATTAAAACCCTAGTTCAGAATAATTTCAAGTAGAACAAACGACCTGTGAGGAACCTTAGCATTAAAAGCATTTCGTTTGAAGTAGTAACTCGTTAAAAAAAATCTACTTTGTAATGTGCATAGCATTTTGTCGTATCTTTTGCAAAGCCAACTAAAGTAGCTCACTTTTTAAGTTAACATGCGTGTTTTACACTTTTGCCACAAAGTGACTTTCGTACTCAAAGCTTATAATTAACACAAGCTTTACTTACTTATTATTTTTAGTTTAAAACCATTGCGATGTTTCTATTAAAATTTGTCAAAAGATTTCCAAGTGAAAACTAGATTTACGAAAAGTTTTCAGTTAATAACGTATAATTTGTTTATTTGATAATAATTATCAAACAAGAGTACATACGTATTATTGTAAGTTCATAATAGGAAATATAACGTTCATTTTGATGTTCAATTGACACGGTGGTCGTGTCGTTTATTCTGACTCCGTTACATAATACTATTTGTCAAAGCGATATAATCAGATTGCGCCCGCAACTCCACGTAGAGTACAGATAGACGAAACTTTATTTTCAACCAACCTAGCACAATAATTCGACATCAAAAATAAAAATAAACGTTTGGACGCCATTTTTTTGTTACAAATAAAGGAAACATGGTCGTTTAAAATTCTATTTATATTTTGCTTCATATTTATTTCTATGTCATTTATATTTGTGTTGAATCGTTTGACTTCATCAATCACTTATTTAATACGCTTTATTTGAAAAATTGGCAAATTATATCAGAGGGTTCTAAGTTCTTTTTATGTTTTTGTTTTATTATTGGTTTTCCAATTTAAAGAGGTGTCAAAGATCGTCAAATTTGTCCTCTCATTTTTCGTTTCATATACTATAGTATTTTCATAAACACGCAGTCTTTTCATCTCAATATATTTTGCCTGAACATATGTTGAAGGCACCGGCAGCCATTAGATGTAGCAGGAATACTCTTTTGTCCATCTGTAAAGAGTTTTTTCATCTATCAATACCCATTTTCTTCTCACCTAGAGAAATATGTATATGTAAGTACAAATTGAAAATAATATTAAATATTTAGATTTATATTAGCAGAGAAAAATGAAATACGGTCCTTTATATTACACCACTTTACTTTTATGTATTTGTAGTTCATTTCATAAACATGAGAACACGTTTGTGTGGTTAAATTTTTTGTTTTCACTCTAATTCTAGTACTTTAAAAATTACACTAGAATGATAATATTAATACTTGTTAAACATAAACTAATAATCATTTTGCTATTAAATCGATATAAAACAGTTTTATAATCTTAAAGTGACTACTTTATACATTTTTGAATCAACATAATGAAATAAGAAATAAATAGGACAACGTTAAACTTATATCTTAGCAATAAAATCTAACCTTATTAGATATATTTATTCTTAATCCAATTTAATCTTTTTTATAAGCATTTTCCATTTTATCCACCGTTTTAAGTAGTATAATTTAAATATAATTTCTTAATACCAAAAAAAGAAGAAAAACACAGCAACCGCTGTAGTCAATTACGAAGCTTAAAAATATCGCTGGCATTATTCCTCGTATTTAAAAACGAAGGGTTTCCAATCCTTTAAACCGCTAAAAACAACTCGAAGACTCCTCTGCATCAAATTCGCTAAATCTGTATTTTTTGCGAACGGATTGCCATTCCGCTAATCCTGAATATTTAAGTATTTTGTTAATATCCCAATTCTCCTTTTTAACTCGGACTTAAGGCAAGTCGGCCTCCACCGTTAACAGTTTCATGATTAATGACTGAAAACTCTTTGATGGCTTTTTAATTAGAGCTAAAACAGGGGTGTAATACCGGCGCGGGCGGCCGTCGCAAGGTTGTAACGACCACCGCTATATTTCATAGAGGGTGCGACTGCTTCGAATTTGCAAGGCTAATAAATTGCGGTATACCTAGGCCTTATTGGCTCAGTACGAAACCATTCTAGCGGCACTGGATTATTTTCGTCAAGTTTCCAACTCGTTTCTTTAAATAAATGTCGTCGTCTAAAAGTAAAATGCTAAGTGTATTCTTGCCTTTGTGCGGCGATCTACATAAGAGCGTTTACTTATCAGTAACACAGGAATGGAATTTCTAACTTTGCATTACAAATTTATTTCCTCAAGCCTCAAGGTTCGCCTTTCAGATTATTCCCATTCTTCAGTAGAAATAACGATTAATATTCAATATGAACAGCCTATTTGAGTGATTGTTTCTGGTGCCGGCTATAGAGATCAAGATCGGCTTTGTTTGCCAGCACTTTCCAATTGGAGAAATAAGCGTTCCGTTTCTAATAAAATATTAATATTAAAGTTTAGATTAATATTGCTTGGTTCTTTCAATGTGATTTCTGTTAATTTAATAAAAGGTAGCCAATATTACTTAATCTGCATTTATGCTTTCAAATCATTTATATTTTGTATAATGATAATCATTATAAATGTTTTATTGTTGACTTTCTGAAAAATACTTGCCCTACCTTCAACGTTAACTCCTTGAAAACAATGACTCGTCAAAATATAGTAAGGAACCATTCACTGAACAATTAGGAAAAACAAAACATTTTAATTCGCCAGAGTTGTGTCAAGTAGCTTTCCCAAATTTGTAGCATCGTCATCCTCAACTTCAATAAAGCGTCTACATGACGTTTTCAATTCCTTTGCAGAACGTGCATATTTTATATACATTTGTTAAGCTTTAGAAACTATTTAATGAACAGAAAAACGAGTTGCCTTTGTAATTACAAATCAAAAATTTATTCCATAAAAAGATATTAAAGATAAAAGCTCCCCTCTTAAAATTTAAATAATTTCATACAATAGATGCTACAGTTGTAAAATTAGTACAGTTTTACAAGATGGCGCTACCGAAATCCGGGAACAATGTAAAAAGTTGCGCTGCAATTGCCTCAGCTGCGGCTGTTCGTAATATATGGTTGTTATTAGCGAACAAAGTTTTAATTTCTCTCTAATCCCATCGTAATATATTGCCTATTTTACTTGTTTTGTTTATATTTAATCAATATTAAAAGTTGTTGGACAAGCATTAGTGAAGTTCTTATTTAACTAACTTGAATAACTTGTTGTGAATATTATGTCAACAAAAATAGAATTTTTAACTAAACATTTCTTTTGTTATTATAGCCAAAAACAACCATAAAAATACATACATGTTGTTAATAACATAAGAAATTACATTGCATTTCCTTTTAAAAATTCAAAAATTATCTATTATATTATTATATATAAATATTATAGTGATCTATTTTGAGATTGTTTTTAAAATAATAAAATAATAAAAGTATTTAAAAATATCGATCATTCATATTTAACTAATAAAGAAACTTATAAACGATAAAATTTATAAAGTAAAATGACACATCAGAATATAATGAGTAGGATTATTTACCTACTATCAATTTATTTATCGTTTTATTAGTTCTCAGCCATTCTTCTCGAATGACTCGGGGCTCATATATATTTATGGATCCATTTCATGTCGATTGTTCCTCCATTCCAATAATACAGACGTTTTGAGGACTCAAGGCCTCGCTCGTGTATTAACTTCAGTTTTGATATCGATCACGCATAATAGTAATTTATTTTTAAACAATTAATCAAATAGAAAGCATGGTCTTTATAATTTTTTTTAAATACATTTTATTTTAATTAAGATGTAATGTCAATTGTATAAACATATTTAATAGCAGTAAAATTATCCTTAATTATAAAGTGACAATTGAACCGTTTTTATCTTATAATATATATTTATATAAGATACTTCTGCATGTAGATTGTTAATTATGTATGTAGTTAAATAAGCAAACAACATTAGTCAACTTGCCTTTGTAATCCTCGCTGAAGTAAACAAAGAATATAGAAGCTCTTTCGTTGAGATTAACAGGAACAGCAATTAAACTCACATTAGCCCATAAAATATGAATCGGTCATAGCACGAGGCGCTAAGCAATTTGCTTAAGCTGCTTGCAAAATGTTTTCCTTTGCAGAACTTACACAAAACAATTTCTCGAAGTCAGGATCGTCCATTTGGTATCCGGAGTAAGTTTAACTCCAAACAATAGTTAAAGGAACAAAGAAAGTTAGACTGCGGTCCTGGCGTGTGTGAATCGACAGTCTGTTTGCTTGTATTTAGTTATATAAGTATATCAATGTGCGTATGTACTCGTCCGGGATAAAATAAAATTGTTAAGTACATAATTAAAGACCTCTATCGTGTAATTATGTTGAGTTTAATAGGTATACGACAACTCGCTTATTTCTTACCCTATAAATTAAGTGTCGTGTAAGTGCTTTTTCTACTAACATCTAATCATCTAAAATTCAAAACCATTATAATATTGGTAATGTAATAAATTAACATTCGCACAATTCTAATAAGACAAAACCAAACGTATGTTTGTGCGAAATGCCATTAGAGTTTTTACTTCAGTCGATGGGGCTGGTGATTTATTTGCGGCTATGAGGCGTGAAACAAATGAAGTACCCTGCTCTGAGATATACGAGCTCTACTAACTGGGGAGTATCAAGAATGCTAGAAACGTAGGTGCAAAGATGGTAACTCTAATGTGATTATTCGTACATGAGACCTAAGGTTCAACATTTCTGAAAGACTAAACCAAAATATATACCTATGCATTATGCAATTAAAATTTTCACTAGGGCTGTGATTTATTTACAACCAGGAGAGGTGAAGTAAATATATGGGCAGTACATTTTATGTGTACAGATACTACATATGTAAGTTCCAAATAGGGGAGATCAGGAATGTTGGATGGTAGATGCAATATTTTTTGTTTTTATTTTAAACGTTACACTAAAATATTTTAAAATGAAGCTTATAGAAAAATGTCTTTTTATAATGATTTATTAAACAAAAATTTTGGCACAGAACATATAAAAGATTTGCTACTTTTTTTAGATGTTCTAGTTCTTTTGTTTTTCAAAATATATCTTCGAATGCATTTGCGGAAATCAAAACGAAACTAAAGAATTTTAGTACTTTAGCCGATCTGCTTGTGGTGAGAGTCATGCTAAATTCCTACCAACTGTCATTGGCGGCGATTAGTCAAGCTGTTAAGTGCTACATTCCACTTGTTTTTCTCTTACACGGGAACAGTAATTTATGTGACTTTAGAGTTTTAGTGCAAAATTTGCAATCGACGGGGATCCTGGCAAAACCGAAGGTTTATTTATGGAGGTATAGCTGAAAGTTCTGCGGGCACAACGACAGAAAACGCTTTTTGTTTGTCCTTACTTACTCACAGAGGAAATAATCCTCTTGCGTGTATTGAGCTCGAGTTTTTTTAACAATTCCAATACGGTGGTAGCTACTACGTTTGAGGGATTAGCTCGTTGCTACATCTCTTTTCATTTTATTGATACTTTTGTTGAAAACTTCACACTTTCTTTTATGTACTACTCGATAGATATGGTTTTTGAAAATCGGATATTTTTTCTAAAGTGATTTTGTTTATCACATCAGCTTTTTTTATTAATTTCAAAATTCTTTTTTATTCACAAATAAACCGAACTCTATGTATAAAGTATTTATTTCGTTTTTTTTTTCATTTATTTCTATACACTTTTGGTTAAAGTTTCTTTTTTTAAATAAATCTTGTTTAAAGTACAACAACTTTCTTTTTTATACTATTAATTGCAATAGTCATTTTTATTTGTTTGAGTGTACTTTAAATTTACTATAAATATTTTATTCTATATTATAAATATACAATAAAATATATTTGCTCAAAATATTATTATCGATGTTCATTCCTTGTAATCAAATAATTCATATCCTAGTCACCTTTGCTATATTTTGTACGTTGACGGGCAATTTTTCAACTAAAAGAACTAGGTAAATAATAAAATCAAGCGACTCATTGATTACACAAGGTTGAGTCAATATTTGTCGACTTCGCCTTCGTTGTTTATCTTCTGTTTTAAATTTACAAATATATAAGAAATATAAAATTACTATATATATATACTTTTTTGTTACTTTTTCATTACTCCAGCCTTGAGGGAACTGGGGAAACCTAGTGTTACGGTACTATGTTGACTTTAAGATTTTTGTGACAAAATATTTAAATTTTAATATACATTTGTGGAGATTGGATAGAGATTTGTATAGATTGTAGATATCTTACAAATATTTAATTAAAACATTATATCAATGAATTTAATAGTGTTAAACATCAGCTGTGATCATCACACATTATTTATAGTAGTTTTATGAGGATGACATATTGTAATATAAATACTACTGCTATATTAAAACAAATGAATGATCTTTAGGAAATTTACCGTTCCGATTTTATGTACAAAGATTTTCTAAACTTTTGAACCTCCAAACATGAGTGTACCAATTTTGGCACAATGACTAGATCAGGGTAAAAACGTATTTCATAACCCAAAGAGGGTATGTAAAACGTGGTTTTATTAAAAGTAGCAGTTAATACTTAGTATTTTAATATTATTACTTAGTAACAAGTAATAGTTAGTAGATTATATAGATAGCATTAGTACAGTTTGAATGTGAACAAACCATATTTTTTTTAGAATCTAGAGATTTTCTAGTGAAGAAGGTCACTTTTATATATTTTAACAATCAATGTCCTAAATTAATTTTTAGTATTCATTTCTAATGTAAATTTAAAACTTAAATTTTAAAAGAAAACCAAAATAAGCCATTACAGAACGGTAATCATGAAAAAACGTTTGATCCGCATCGTTTGAACGCATTAAAAAATTATATTTAGACCAAAATAAAAGAAAAAATTATATAGTGATTTAGCTAAAATTATAAAATATAAATGTCTTGGAATAATTAATTTTAAATGTCTTACTTATTTGCCACATATCTGTCATGAAATTTTTAATAAGTTGTATTATTAAGTTATTAAAAAACAAGTATTTTACTTCTTTTGAGATACTAACTTTACATTTATAGAGAAGTTTTTAAGTTTATATTACTTATTTGATAAATATACATTTTACACTTTTATAAAACGGTGAGACCCAATTTTTGTTTTTAACGTAATTTTAGGAAAATAAAAACATTTTAAAAATAAATTGTTAGAGGAAAATCAATATCTTAAATATAAATTTGTTCTTAAGATTATATTTAAAATGATTAAATGTCAGACAAATGAAACAGACCTAGAGAATTTGAAACGTAAATATGTATTATTAAAAGGCCACCAGGACACACTTGGACATGATATGATTGTGACTACGTCACGATGATAGTGTTATTTTAGTCAAATCATGGAAATAAACTGTTAAATAAAATGTTTTAAACAAAGAACAGAGTTAATACTATCTATGTATGTAGCTAAGTAAATGAAATGATTATTCTCACTCATTGAAAATGTCTGGCCATTGTAATTGTGTATTCAGTACAAATAAATTCAAAATAAATAGTCAATAGAAACGCTCATGCTCTCATATATATAATTAATATTTGATATATTATTTATATTGTAAAAATACAGTATTATGTACTTAAACGAAATACATATTTAAAGTATCTATACTGTAAGTTTAGGTACTTTACAAGCTTGTTACAAAAAAATCGAATTTAAACATTTAAAATGGCCGACACATCTTTTGGGGATGGTTTGTTCACACATGTACATATATTTATATTTATTTTTGAACTCGTACAAAAATCGTAAGAGGCTTAGATCCTCCCACCGCTCAGAGGCAACAATTAAAACAATAAGTGGCAAGGGATCATACAGTGCACCACATATATTGGTACCCTGGTTCTTTATTTCTCACAACTTTATTCTGACGTGAATAAGGTTCAAATTTCAATATCAACATATTAAAATGCTTGAACTTACAGAGTAACTAGTAAGTGGAAGCAAATGATGTCTCTAGCGACGTCGTTTTCGTACTTCAGAAAATAAAAAGTTGTATACGTAAATTATGTAACGACACGGTGTGTTTTAATGTTATTAATAAATTGTTTATTTTTTTCACATAATTATAATAATGTTGATAGAATAAACAAAAATATAATTTGAAGGACTTGATAAGGAAAATAACAATATCAATTCGACGTCAATAAAAGAGATCTACCCCTGTTGATTAAAAAAAATGAACAGAAAAGGCATAATATTAATGAGTCTAGGTAGATGTGTGGGTTAAAATAGTGCCTCCGCTCATTAAGTAGATCGTTAAAGTCATTGACGTTATCCTTACCTTTCCCTTGGTTATTAGCAGTCTGCTACGCAATAGTTTCTCTTTTCTTAGTTTTGATACCTGCAAAGACTACGCGAAAAAGAAAAAATAAAGAGTATGCTCCCTCTGTAGCCATTTCTATTCAAACATACAAACCCGGATCTGCAAACAGTTCTTGTTAAGCAACACAGACTAAAAAAATACAGAGAACTGTTAAAATAATTTCAAAATTTTATATTTGAACCACTTACAGCCGTTCTTCCGTCTGACATACCGGTTGAATTTTGTGTGGGGGTACGTCAAACAACAAAAGTTTCCCGTATGTACACATCACTTCTAAAACAATGAATGCAATGTATGTAAAGCGAAGGGGGTGTCGCCACACGATAGTTCTCATGACGGCCCACCGATGCGGAAGGAAGCCGCTCTCGAGTTTTTTTCAAAATGGCTTCTTGTCAAACGTCAGATTGACGTGTAAAATAATAAAACATGGCCGCTGCAATGTAAACATAAATGTGTGATAGATTACTTGAATGTTATTAAGAATATTTTAAAATACTGATGTCAATTTTATTATTTTTTTAATGGATAAATATTTATATCCTCTTTACTTTGATTTTTTAATTTAGAATAATAATACTAGACTTGTTAAGAAAATACTTAGGAAAAGTGAAAATATCAATTATATGTAATATATAATTCTAATTTATAGTAGCTTAATTTAACTATTTTCTCTTTAAGTGTAAATGCCACGTAATGCTAAGATGATGACAGATAAAATACCAACGTCCATTATTTCTACCTATCTACATTAAAACGAGAACACATTTTATATTAACATTCTTATTTGTTTTGACATACTTAACATACATAAGATGCATACAGATTGAAGTTCTCGTTACAAATCTCAAAATGCCTAAGAAGTATATCATCGAAACGACCTTTTTCTGTTAAGTCAAAGTGAAGGAGCTCTTAAGCAGCAGACTGGGTGATATGAAACAGGCCAAAGCGAGAGTCGCACTCCAAAGGGCCCGTCTCAGATGTCACTAAAAGGGCCTTTCGCGGGCCCGGCCACACCCTCCACTCGACTTGCACATAAGCTTACGCGGCCCGCTTTATTTATTATGTACGGCCATTAACGCCACAGCCATCATGGCGGCGTTTTTCAATTTTTAATTTCCCTCTTACGCCTCAACAGCTACACTTTACGCATAGCCAGAATTGACACTTAAGCTTGTAACTCATTCCGTCATCCTAGTCGTCAGATTAAGCGATCGTTTTACACATAATTGCTTAATTAAATTTCCACGAAAAGTTTCCCTCCATCGTCGCTTATTCTTACCTGTAATACGAAATGAGGACAACAACTAGGGTGCGTGTTCAATTATTTTGTGATTCGTCATCACGATATACTAAACCTTATATGTGATCGTATGGCTTTACGTTTACTCCCTAATACTACCGCAAAGTTTTATAAGTCTTCGTAGGCGGATACAAAATGGCCGACGCTCCTTATTTAAGTATCTTCTAATCATATTAAAGATAAACTGTCGTTTCCTAAATAAATATAACTTCTGCCATCGACAAACCTTTATGTATAGCGTAAGATTAGTCCGAAAACTTTCGGGTGTCATTAAAGTCACGTCCCGAACAGCAACAATTTTGATGACAGTTAACGATTATTACTCAGATGCTGCAATGTAAGACTACACTTAAATAGTCAGTCCAAGTTAACTACATTTCTAACGAGGTCTGAAAGTGTCGGTAGATAAATACACATTTGAAGAATTGCAAACTAAAGATATATCACAATTGGATTTATGTTTCCTATGTTATAAATTATGTTTAATTCATAAACCATTCAAATATAGTATATTATGTTAAAGCTTATTACTGTACAATCTAACCAAAGTGTAAAGTTAATACGTCTACGGTGAAATGCACGTGCCGCAACTATCCGCTTGTCCGTTCCTGCCGGGCAGTCTCTGGGCGCAAGTTCCGACTACTGATTCCCTCAATTTATTTCATTAAATTTAATTCTAAACACTGAGGGCCAACTGGGAATTCGGTCAGAAGCAAACGAGTTAAAGTTCACGAGTACCTAGCCAAATTAATCTTAAGGGAGTTTCGATGTTATCCTCTTCCTGGTCTTCGAGTTGTTAGTCCGTCTGACGTTATAAATTAACAAACCCTCACCAGTAATTAAGTGAGAGGTGTCTTGCATTGAGCTTAGTTAAGACAATTTAATTAAGTTACGTTACATTATACTTACATACTTATGTAATTCGAGTAATTAAGATATATTATTAAAATAATATATTTATCGTTATAATATCTCGTTTGCTTTTAATATATATTAAAAAATCTATTTTCTTTCTTTACAGGTACGCTCAGCTCTTCTTTATTTAATCAAAAGCACTTCAACATTTTGTAAGCAGTTGTGAGGTCAACTTAAAAAGTACATACCCAGATATAGTATCCATAAATGAGACCAAGCGTTTCTGCCCAATCGAGTCAAGTCGAAACTTTATAATTAACACAGTTAAATATCCATTAAAATTCGTCAAATGAGTCGCCTCTTCATTTGCATATTTTGCAACATGGGTTGAGTTTCAGCGCGGTTAATTTTCTAGTCCCAGAGCGTTCATACATTTAGTCTTTTACGGTTGCGATATAGAATTAAATGTTTATCAATTTCCACCATCTAAGCCTCGGTCCGGTGATCCAATTCAGGTGTCCAATACAACCTGCTTTGCATCTACTAACTAGTTAACGGTTACATGCGACTACATCGAGACAACTACAAACGTATCATAAATTAAAATATAATACCAACAGGAGCCCACAGATTCTACGTAATTAATTGTTGGGATCTACAACGATTAAACGGTATTAATATAATATTAACGCATAAATCAGGCCGATATGAACTGAAGCTTATTTTATGTATAAAACTATTAAACAATTAAATAAAATGATATACAAATTTAAACGAAGTATTTTAACAAATACATTTATAGGTATATATTATATTGTGAAATAATACCTAGTCACCAAATCGTTGTAATGGAATAATTTTATATTCATTATAAAATTAGGAGTTTTATAGATTTATCTAACCCAACAACTGTAATTATTGCTTTTATAATGATACTGTATGTGTATAACAAAAATCGATAGATCAAAATGCATCTCTGATAAAGAGTGGCAGGTTGAAATAAATGCATTAGCAAATAGTATCGCAGAAGTCATTTTCTCAATGCATTACGCAAGGGAGCTCTCGTCTGTCAATCACTCGTTCATAGATAGCATAAATTATTTACAAGCATAATTCTGAGTGGCCGCGAATCCATTATGTGGCCTTTTATAAATGCTCGCCCTATCATATTGCGGTAGGGTGATTTAAAGGCCAGCACAGACTGTAGTCAGAACAAAATGGACGTGGGTTATGAAACGATGCTATTACAAAAGTCATTGTAAAATTGCTTGGTAAGCAATCTAAATAACTATAGCAAGTTCATATTTTGATAGTTTTACTTTTTGAACAATATTAGTCTACACTGCCCTGCAAGGCAGTGTTAACTCGCATGGTTAGAAATTAATGGGCCACGGTCTAGACGCGTTGACTTTTCTTTCCCGTATTTCTCGTCACGAACCAATAAATTATTACCTACTTAAATGGCATCGCGTGTACAATGACTAAAACGTCAACGATATTATATTGTCAAATTATTATAAGTGTGATTTTTAAATTATTCTGTACTCAAATTTCAGCTTTAACATATTATCCTTATATATATTTATGAGATTTTACAATTTAATAAGATTTTATAAAGTATATAAATTTATTGAATATTTTTACTACTTACTAAGGTTTTTATAACAACTAAAAATAATCCAAACAAAATCGTACCCTTCATTAAAAACTTTCACAAGAAATTAGCGAGTGTAAAATAACCCATTAATAAAAATCACGAAAAATGTAAAATTGTGCAACGTCACAATCAAAATCAAGACATCCCCGCTAGCTGGTGAACCGAGCCGACCACTCCATCATTGATCATTGTCAAAACTTAATTGATGTTTGACAAAGTGATGTCAACGCTTACTTGGGTAACTGGAGAAGCTTTTAAGAATAATTAATGTACCAATGAACTTTGGGAGATTTAAATTTGTCAAACCATTATCTGCTATATTTTTATTGACTGGCTGGAAATCGACTAATTTTCTGATTAAAAATATATTTCTTGATATTTTATAATGAATGAATCGTTATTTCGTGGAAATAAATTTAATATTTCGAAAAATTTAATTAAACATTTTTGAATCTTATATATTTGTATTTAAAGACCCTAAATTGCTTTTATATATAAGAACAATATTTAGTTAAAATAAATAAAAGATATATAATATACACCAACTAATAACGATTCATAAAATGCATGTTGTAGAACTTTTTTTTTATAATTTCTTTTAAATATTAACATGTTATATAAGTAAAGAAATAAAGAATTTTCTACACTAGAAAACAAGATAAAGTATTAAATGATATACATGCATTGAGATGTTGGTTAAATTGAAAAGATGGCATACAACAGCCAATACCAATTCCCATATAGCCTGCAGCGAGCTAAATTAAGAAATGAAAAATATCAATAGAAAATGATAAAAGATATCTTTTGTATTGAATATAAGCACGAACTAATACGATGTAGTATCGTCTAGACCATGTTAAGTATTATTTAAAAAAAGGCAGTGACCACTTATCATTTTACATATTATGAGACTACTTTATTTAATCTAGTCTTTTATTTATAACAATACAATTAAAAGAAAATCTTACTTTACGCGAAGAACTATTTGATAACATCAACACCTATATTTGAAATAAAACCAGATTATTATGTGTTATATTTTATCTAACTAAAGTACATATATTATAAGATTCCCGGAAAAAAATAGAAGTTTTTTAAAAGGCCATTTTCAATTTTCTCGTGGGACCGCGAAAATCTCACTTTATCCCGAAAATCCTTCACCCCCAATCTACAAAGGTCTTTACTAGCAAATGTCGCGATATCAGCGCTACTCAGAGTAAATAACGAGTTGAAAAATGACAGTAATAACTACAGGGATAATGAGTGGGGCGAAATGCCCTGAGGAATACATGGGGTGTTTTATTACACCAAATGTTGCAGTTGCACCCAAGGTAAACAAACCTCGGTACTCTTAGATTTTTACAAAATACAAACTTATATATTTAAGTAGACTTCGAATGAACTGTTTTAAATGAGACGATTAAGTTGACAATACATAATATTTAAGATATTACAAATTATTTAGAAAGATTCTTTAAAGGTATTGAATTAAAATAGCCAATTTACTATTTTTGGTAATAAGAAATCAACAATGTAAATTATGTATATAGACAAATATAATGCCGTTAAAGCCTGTACATTTTAATTTATTCACATCTTGTTTACTCTTGTAGAAACAGCTTTATATGCCAAATTTTTCCATTGTCAGTGATACACGCTCTAAGAATGCTTATCGGAACGCCTCATTTCCACTCAATCCCGTCTAACGCGCCGTCACACGACGAATCGCGCCTTTTCAGGCTGAAACGCGGGGGCGCATTATTAAAACTCATGTGGTCCTATTAGCAGCATCTCAGATTGCTGAAGTTGCCAGCATCTTGCGAATAATGTTGTAATATACGCGTCTCCACGTAATGGCATCATTCCGTGGCGTCTCAGAGTACGCCATTAAAAAAGTCACCATGACTACACGATGCGCCTTGGAATGAGATTTGCAAATGATAATGAGCACTCTTTTGTAAAAAAATTGTACCATTCCTTTTATGTTTGGACAATTTTATTAAAAATTTTATTTGTCATTATGGTAATGAAATTGGTTCACTTACATATGTAATATTATTACAAAATTATTTATATACTTAAGCTAATTTAATTTTTTATATATTTCAGTATAATTTCGTAATGTACTTGTTTAGTTCTAAAATGTTATACTAATTTCAGAAATATAAAAGAAATGAACATTGAGTTCACAGAATAGAATTATTAAAGTAAAGTAATAAACACAGTTGAATACTTCGTGGAATTTGTGTAAAAAATTCAACAAAATTTACTTCCACTCTAAGGACAGTACAAGTTTACGGAGACACGAAAAACCCAATTAAAATTTGTTTGCGAATGGCTGAGTAAACGTAGTAAAAAATTCTACAACGCAAATAAGGACTAGGTAAGCTTCTTCTCAATTTAGATACATTATAAGATATTCATAAAGATATTCGTCTAAAAGGATGTAAGAAAGAAAAATTAAATGTTAAATTACAAAAACGTGGCCAAGTTCTCGACGAACGAGACAACAATGAAATCCTTGACGTCAAAGCCAGTTACTATGAATGTACTACAAACAAAATGCTTATAAGAACGCAAATGACAAGCTTCATTGCAACTATTACAATTTAATAATTGCTATATAATAATAAAAGGTTTTATTAAAAAAATATATATGTTTTATGTATCATTTAAGAGTGTGTATTATGACTTTACTTTAAAATAAAACTAGCATATTTACTTTATATTTTTGTCGTACTCAGTTTTACCTAAAATAAAAGAACGAGTTTAAAACGTATTATTGTAAATGTCTAACTATTTCAAATGTTTTGATATGTCGTTGATGTTAAATCCCCGGCCCTCAATGAGCTAGCGACACGAAAATCTACTCATTTGTCAGGTCTCCCCATAGTCTGACCCTGTCAGATGAACATATCAAATATCATACAAAATTAATATGATTAACTTAGATTTCCACAACTGAAAAGAGATTTTAACGTTAATATGTAGTATATAATGTTTGATTTGTTTAGCATTATGTATTTAGTTTATACCAGACAGAGCACAAAATATAACTTTAAATTAAAATATATAATAGAAATTATTTATTTTATTTTTAAGCAATGAATTGTTTCTCTATTATTCAAATATTTAAAAAGTAGAACACATTTATTTATTATTTATCTTTATTTATAAATGATATCATACAAATGAGAAAAATACACAAAAGGCGATCTTTTGGCTTAGTAGCCATCTCTTCCATATAACCTAAAGATATTAGAAGATATTTAAATATTTGAAAAAAAGATCTTCATTCTTCGCTTCATACCTACTTCTTCTATCTTGTATAAAAATTGCATACACTTATGACTAATTCGCTTATGCTTAGAGACTTAACCAAAAACATTCAAAAATGAAAAAAAAAAAACATATTTTTACGTAGTATTAAGTTAAGTTCACAAAATTGCCTTACAGTAAATAGTTATTTTTAACGAAGTGTTCTTACCTGACATGAAATAATCGGTAGCTCGCAGGAATAAGTTTAGGACTTTAATACTTTTACTTGTTGCCAAGTCTTGTCAAATGCTGCGGCCGACGGGTAAGAGACTCAGTCCGCCACTTAGACGGCTTACCTCATCTACCCGGATCACTTGCCATAGGGCCCCCACAACGTATTAATATAATCACAAAGAAGCTTTATTTTATACTCCCCAAACCCCCAAAGATCTGCGAATGTATGGCAGTTATAAGTCAGCGGAATTAATCCCTATCACTTGACAATAAAATGAAAGTAACATCTCAAGAAGTTAATAGAAATTTATTACTGTCAAGGGAGTCAAGTCTATGATGAATTTTTATGTCAAATCCGACAACAATATTATTGTCCCATAAATTTTATAAGCTAAATAGTATATTTTGTTTACAAATAGCCTTAATTTCAAATTTTTTATTACAAAAATAATATAAAGATATAATATTATTTACATATAAATATCTAAAATATGTTTTCGTTATCAGTTTTTGGTCTATATTCAGCTTTCGTAAATATATTATTTTTACACAAAATAAACAACATTAAGTATTACAAAATTATATAAAATTTATTCCAGAAAAATTAAGCCAAAGTATATAATGTACAAATAAGTATGAAGTTAAATATAAACGGAAAAGTAGACGATTATATTATTTACTTTACAATGAGCCTATGCTTAGTATTTACAAATCCGTTGTATTTCGAATTGTTGCCGATGCTGGACATTTTATTTTAACACACTATAATACACGGAACTAAAGCATCAAATTATATTATTTGACTTTATTCGGTTTATTTAGCAATATATAAACATATATCTTTTACTCAAATGACTGAAAACTGGAGACACATATTCATACATTTAAAAAATATATATAACGAACACAGCCACTATTTAATAAGCATATAACCGTCTAGTAGAAACAGTTTTTAATCACAATTTGAAATAATTTTAATAACTTAGGATAAAGATTTCTACCAATTTTGTTTAGATTGTTCTTGAATGAATTCTGTTTGGTCTGTTTGTAGTAAAACTTAGTTTATATTCAATTTTGCCTACTTAAAGCAAAGAATAATCCACATTTGTTATCCTTTCTATCTTTCCAAATATTCCTAATTCAGTTTAAATCTCATCAAACGCAAGTTCAGTCAAATAATTTTACGCTATTCCGCCTCCTTATTGCGGGCTGTACTTTGGACCACATTTCCAACAAATTGAAAATTAATTTAACGAAGGGGTCTTCATGGAATACGCTGGCAACGTCAAGAAGAAACAGACCTCTTAGTAACCGAGGGTAGAAATAGGAAAATACATCACCTTAAACCGAGTAGGGAAGATTCATATCAAACAGGAAATTCGACTCGCGTCCCTTCTCAACTTGGTGGATGTTTTAAGAATCCTAACCGTACCACCTACTTTCGTTTTCATGTATGTATTGATTCATGAGTTTTATCAGCCATGAAATGTGAGCTTGTGAATTTATTGAATGTTCCCGACTTGTCACTGGATAGAATTAATGGTAACAGGTATATTTTATTATAAAATATACTTGCCCCAAAAATTTGTTCTTTTTTTTAAAAGTAACAAATAAAGATTGCTCTATTTACAATATTATTCATTTTATTATTTATCATTGAAATCTATATTTATTATAATACAAAGCCAAAGAATTTATTTCTTTGTTAACTACAGAAGCTCTACGTAGATCTGTCCTCTCTTCGACAGAAAACATATAAAAATTGGACGCAACGAGATTTGAAAATATACGCCATAGAAACCGTCTATGCTACATCTCTGTCACCTGACAATGCGATCTTTCTTCATCACGTCGCGTCGAAATTTATTACGTTATTAGATTAAAAAGTGACGAAAAATAAAATGTTTAGTATTAATAATAACACTCTCTTGCTTAAAGATTATTCCTTGCAATAATCTCTGGGTGCCGGAAACTATCTTGGTATAGAGACAACGTGTGATAAAACAATTATTGCGGAATATATAAACCAAAGATTTCGTAAATATAATTACTAATTTCTACATTTAATACCATATAAAAATACGATACTTACAAAAAAAATCAGACATCAAACTTTTTGTTCAAATAAAAAAAATATCATCAAAATGCATGCAATACATGTAAGCTAGCAGTAAATAATGCACCCGAGATATAACTTAATTTTCTGCATAAAAATTGGCATTCTTTTGTACCGATGTTGATTCACGCACCCCATCACGATACTAGCGATTATTATTTCGTTCGAAAACCCATCAAAAGTTACAATTGAAAAGTTAAAGTATTCCGGGCGGGACGCTAAGCCTCCCTCAGTATCTACAAATGAGATTGCTGTAGAAATATTCTTTTGTGTGCTGAACCACCATTTCACTCCCATAATGTGTACTTAATCATTGACGTGCAAAAACAATTTGTATTTTAAAAGTAACTATTAATAGTAAATCTTTTTTATATGGCTTTAAAATATTTGTTCTTTAAAAAAAATGTCTTTTATACGAACCAAATCTATCTAGTAACAAGACTGAAATGAAAATGAGTTATACCGTATTATTAAATCAAATAAAATCAAGTAAACCACAAAGACGTCTTCTGTTATGTAAGTCAAAAGTCAAAACATTATTCTAACCTAAAATTTTTTAACTGATAGCACAATTGTCCGATCTTAAAATCAATAGGATCTTCAACTTCTCATTTATATAGTTTTATGTTACATTCCAAAACAATTTCATTAAAATTTTCCAGGCTTGGCTATTATAGCAACGGGCGAGATTTACTACAACACCCTTCCCCGAATTCCATCCTCATTTTTTTTCTAAAACAAATTACCCTCAACGAGCGCACCTTAAAACACGAAAGCACCACCCTGAATAATTAATACAATGGTAGGTTAAAATCGTCCAAGTGTCAACTTTCCCCCTAACTTTTTAAAACGCAATACCAACAAAGTCCGGTTTTTGTCACCGTCTCGACCTTTTATCTCACTCACAGTGGTTTATTTGATTTTGCTTACTTTACTGATATCGACTACAACTTCTAAAAAATAGGCACTGCTAAAACATCGATGGAAGTTTGTTGTAAAGTTTTTTTTGTAGGACGTTTGATCCTGATTGACAAATGTATCCCTCCCAAGTAAATAACATCCAACGTGATGTTTGCCTAGAGGTACTTAAGCCTCTAAGCAAATGCGGAACACTAAGGGTGAATCTATTACATTCAAAGCTGGTAAATAAAAACGAACTATGTCCTATAACATCATAGCAATAGAGGACTAAAATATAGCAATAGAAAAAATAATAATATGTGTGTATAAATATTCCTATCGAAGTTTATTTATAGTTATTATAGCTACTAGCTAATATAGATATTAAGCTACAGTCACGTGTCGAGTATCCAATACAATTTTTGGTTCTTCGATTATAACTTTACTGTTTTTTATATTTTGGCGTAAGCAATGACCTTTAAAGCCCGACAATAATTTCCCTGGGGAGATTTCTCTGGCCTTTGACAGGGGTGTGCCTGGACAGAAGGGCGGTTCAGGGTAAGAACTTGGCAAAAGGTATCTGGGGTCACTATTTCGAGGTCCTCGTTTATTGTTCCTTGACGTTTATGGTCACCAAAAGGGCACAAACAAAAGTCGAAGCTCGTCTGACCCTCAAAAGGTAATTTTGCACTAATTAATACTGCAGAAAAGGGTTTTGGCTCCATAAAATTCACTTATCTGATAAGTGAAAACGATTTTCAATAACTTTTAGGATTCGCAAACAATAGAGGAATTTTCATCGTTGATTAAAAACGAATAGAGTTGTCAAAGGGCGCTATAGACTAGTTTTATTTGTATTATATAGCAACACTTCGTCCCAATTTTTATAGATAATATTTAATAATACATATACATATATACAGTTTCTGAATTCAAGTCAATAAAAATACATGTACTCTTTGAGTCGGCTTAATTACTTATTGCAATACTCAAATAGTCTTTTGGACCGTGACTGCAACTAAAGCACTAGATTAATATTTTCCCACGTATATAAAATGCAAATATAATTTAAAAGTTTGTATACACTCGCAGTCTGCTTAAGAAGACGCCTATAGCCAGCGTGCTATATGTTATAAACTTGTGCTATTTTAATTTAAATATATGTAAAAGGAAATAAGCTTAAGCGTGTTATGGCATTCTTGTTCATTTTAAAGTTAATACTAGTTTTGTAGCGAGAATAATTTAATGGTGATGCAGTATTATTACGATTTGGCCTACAAATTTAAATAAATGTTCTTTAATTTTTAACTTCAATAGGAAATATTTTCTTATATAATAGTTAAGAAACTAGCAATATGATTATGGCTTTGCCTGCTTTCGTATACAGCGTGACTTCTAATATGAAAATTTAAATATCTGCAATTATGTTGTTGTAAATAATTTGGAAGACATATACAACGTACATAAATAGTAAATACTCATATGTTACTTCATGCATTACATTCTAAAATCGATGTATTTATTTTTTTATCGACCTGATAGATGTTGTTGTTCTTTCAACATGGTTTTATTTTTTGTTTGTTATGATTTTAAAACGCCGATAAGGATGCATCATCATCCTAGGAATATAATTTTTTCTTCCATTTTTATCAGCGAGTTTGTATTCTTGCACAAATATAATATATATCTCGTGAACATTGTTTTTATATTATTTACTAATATTGATTATAGAGCGAATATTGTTAGAAAATGTTTAATCTTTGGTACAATTTTTGTTTTCCTTTTAAATCTTTTTTATATCTTAAGTAGCAGGACATATTGAAATATTACCAATATATATATATATATATATATATATATATATATATATATATATATATATATATATATATATATATATATATATATATATATATATATATATATATATATATATATATATATATATATATATATATATATATATATATATATATATATATATATATATATATATATATATATATATATATATATATATATATATATATATATATATATATATATATATATATATATATATATATATATATATATATATATATATATATATATATATATATATATATATATATATATATATATATATATAAATATAAATATATATATATATATATATATATATATATATATATATATATATATATATATATATATATATATATATATATATATATATATATATATATATATATATATATATATATATATATATATATATATATATATATATATAGATAGATAGATTTTAGTGTATATAGATTTTGAATAGAAGTTCTCACATATAAAGTCACATTATCCGTTTCCAACTTTAACCACTTCTAAAAACTATCTGCACTAAAGACAGCAGTGAGGGTTTCGTTTACCGCAGACCTTTTTTATACGTTTGCATACATTTGAATTTGTTGATACTTTAAGGAAGTTGTTAGCGTAGTTGCCCTTATCGCCATAATGTATATATCCTGTCAACTGATGAAGTGGATCATAGTATCACGTAGCAGACTGTTAACTGTTTACATCAAGCTATTATTGCCTTTACAAATTAAAATGTTTTTTGTAAACGAATTTATGGCAAAATCAATATATGATCACTTAAATTTTAATTTTCGGCTAACTTTTAAAAAATATATAAAATATATCTCGGAATTTCGCTCCAGTTATGATCGCGTAAAGTGTCTATTCAATGTACAGGATTAATATTCGCATAACGTCAAAGAACGAGTCGGGGCCAATGTAAAACAAACTTCCCTAGGACGAAGCGTAAAATAAGGATTCATAATTCAAATCGAAAAAACTTTCCCGGGCTCGGTAATTTTTCCCATCTTATATCAAGTTTTGCCGGAGGGTCGCAAGTCTTGGCTCGAGGAAATCTAAGAGAAGGTTTACATTTTTAGCCTTTTACCGTGTCCTCCTCTCCACTTTATATCGTCTTTTGATTACTCTCTCAACAAGTTATGCATATTGTAAGACTCTTCGGCGTCTCTGGTTAGAAGAATTTTGGTGTCACCTTTATTCGACCTCGTCTTGGTCTTGGAATTTTGTTTTTTATACCTTTTATCTGTGTTTTGTGTTTATTATGAATGAATGTTGTTACATCCGATGGGGTTAATAGAGGTTTTTATCTCGCTAGAATGCTTCACGAACTGTTTTGAGAGATTTATGAAGCATGTTTTTGTCACTATAATATTCTTTTGTATATTTTATATTATACTTCAATTGAAAAATTTCATTTTAATAAAATCAACAATTGCTGACGTAATATTAAAAGCATTTTCTCGTAATTTAAAAGCAGTGCTAATATTCTGCGCGACATTAATTCCCCTTAAGACCGAACCACCCTAATTGTTATCTGAACGTAACGGTGTTTCTAATGCGCCTAATGTATTTTTGGACATTTTGCAGCTTGCCCAAGGCAATTCTTCTGTTTGTATGAGCAATGCATTTCTTTCGACCCCTGTTACTGCGTAACTCCATTATCATCGAATATGTTCCAAATTGTCATTGTCCAGTAATGCACAAGAGTGGCGAAGCCGAGAGAAAACGTTGTTAACATAAATAAGATTTACATTGAATACGTTTGGCAAAAGTATATTATATAAACGAGAAACAATGTGTTATGAATAAATACTCTATTGAATAAACAACTGTAGCAGAATACAGTATAATATAAATGTGTACGAGATGTGGCGTTTATTCATTGAGTCTCTACTATATTAAGCTCAGACATTGCTTAAGCTAAAAAGTTACAGCTTTTCCTTAAAGCCACCGCAGACATGTCGTCAAAGTCAATAAAAGGATATTGTAGAACAAACCATACTTGAGTCAGCTCTCGTAAAACAGTTTCCCATAAACGTAGCAAAGCGGTAAATTAGATTTTATTTTATTTCTTAAACAATTTGCGGCCGGACACAGACAAAGGGCACATAGTTCGATGCCGGTCAGCAATTTAACGGTTTATGCGGGCACGTTTATTACTTACCTACATGTTCGTTTGTGTTGCGCCTAAGTGCTTAACGCGATTATGCATCCAATGGAAATTGCTACAGTTAAAATATTTTATATATGGTGGTTATACGTGAAAAATCCTTTACATAAGCCTTTTTAAAATGTGAATGGAGAATAAAATAACATAATACATCACAGTTTATATACGGATATATATATATATATATATATATATATATATATATATATATATATATATATATATATATATATATATATATATATATATATATATATATATATATATATATATATATATATATATATATATATATATATATATATATATATATACACATTTATACATTTTATTTATTATATTCTAACAATAATTAATGTCAATTATTTCACTCTACACCTTTTTTTTAAATTGAACCAAGAGCTTATTAAAGAAAAAGCTATTCCATCGGTAAATATACACGTTTGACTTTAAATTAAAGTTATAATATTTCTATTTATTTATTTTATCTGTATGAAATTGATAATTTTAAATAGCATCTTAATTTCAAACTATAAAACAAATCTAGATGAAAATGAGCAAATAAAAATGTGTAAATGTAAATAAACATAAAGCTTTTTTTGAAGCACTTGAATGACATAATGAAGTACTGAATTTTAAATGAAATTTTATATTTGTTATTAAATACAACTCGTACACAATAAATGAAGTTCAATAAATATTACGAATTACGATTATAAATAATAATTGAAGAACAATGTGGAAAGTAAGCAAAGTAACAAATAACAAACTAAATTAACGTTTTACTAAAATCGTTGTATGAACATTAAAGTTTTTATCGATAATAATTTAAGTAACGGTCAGTCTGGCGCTTCCCTATTAGACAACGTGGCAAATTCGCAGCACCCTTGTGAGCCGGACAATGGCCATGTTCTTGTTCGCATTAAAACGCAGTTAAACGTTCTTTATTGTTTTATCCCCGCCAATAAATGTCCACGACTCCTGGGAATTGTAAGTGCAATTTGATTCTACCTACGAATATTAAAATCGCCCTTTATTAGTAAAATTTGTTAAACTCTAATTTCATTTTAGGTTACCTACAATATTATCGAGAGTAATTTGGACATAATAACGACAAATTTAATTAATATGATTTTTATTTATATAATCTTATTGTTAATATAAACAAAGTTTTATCCTAATGAATAAGTTAATTTCTTTAAAGTTATCAAATAACCTTCTCATTAGCTCCCCTCAACATGTAAAGAAAACTTTAAAACTAAACCAAAGTTTCACAGATCAAACGAGCTACATAAAAATAAACAGCCATTGGAAACTTCGACCCCTCCTCATACTTGATTGAACTAAGTCCTGTTATCCCTTTCCTATAGGGCTGAAGTACTTGAACCGTTTACAGTATTCAACTATAGATGCATCAAAATTACGGGTGACGAAACTTTCACAACGGGATTCACAAATCCATCCACATACGATCTTAAAGGCATCAAAAATAAAGTAACGGGAAAGATGTCAATGTGTAACATAAACAAAGGTAGTATTGGTATAAGCGACCACGGTGCCATTAGACGCACCCCGATTCGGCTTTATAAAAGATTCAGCGAGCAAAACGGGGAATACACAAAATCAGATTGTCTCAAAATCACACGAGTGACGGAGTAACGCGACGTAGCCCGCGCATTTATAATTCAGACGACGGGCTTGTGAAATGGGATATACTTTCTCGTCTCTAACCGACGTCGATCTATTCTTCTCAAAACATCAATACTGTATACGTTGGTGGAATCAATTCATTATTCACTTACTGTGCGTTATTTTTAAAATACTAAATACCACTATATTTTATTATTACCTACATATATATCGTCCAGAAAAATATTATTTCACGTTATGCCACTTACAGTCATAGGTATACTTAGATCTCGTGTAAAACGATGATCTTTGATAATTACATTGTAGTATAGTATCATAGTTACGGCTAGTAATTGCTTAGTTGAGCTATAGCACGTTCTCGGAATTAGCCCCCGTTCACACTTCAACAATTATCGTCGGCAAAGTTTAGCACCTTCGAATTAAGGTTTTAGTGATTACCGGAGCGTAGACTAGAAGTTATCGATGCATTCGAATCCGAATGAAAACGTTCATCTCGCTAACAATTATCGTTTTTCCAAACTATCTTTTCTACTATTATATTTATCATCTGTAAGAGATGAATATCTATATAGAGAGAATTTTAAGTCGCTAGAACTCACTGCAGTGATAATTTACAAAAAATTGAAAGATGAAATTTCGTTTAGTCATTATCACCACCAAGAACCATAGGTAATTAGACTAATCCATAAATCTGTTTTGAACATTCATCTGCATCCCCTATGCTAGAAGTTCAAAGTTTTCTTAATTAATTGTAAGATTTTAATCATGATACTGGCATAACGAAATTATTATGGAACGTTTAATTTTCTTGCCCTACTACGCCCTTCGGCATTTTACTAATGTGTTATAGCAAAATTTTAATCAAGGGCGTGTGGAAATTATTAAATTATGCAAGCTGTCGTATGCACTCAAAGAATATAAATCTTTCGGGTTTGTTTAGATATTACCTCTAGCCATAATTTAGCTAGAAAGTCTAATAAGATTACAGCTTTACTCTACCACGCCCAGATGGTGTAGCTAATGTTTTATAATATGGTTACCTAAATAGCTTTTGGTTGGCGCACTTTAGGAAATATGTTAGAACTTTCAGAAATAATGGCAAGAAAGTATCGAACTTTATTTAATCTAAATTTTATATAAAATAAATCGTTGGGGCAGCTTCAAAGTAAGCCGAAATTTTTTAACTAAATGTTGTATATTTATATTTACTGAAAATCTTTGGTAAAAATAAATTCGAGCCACAACAGTAAAGTTAGGTAATATGCTTATATAGTATGTCAGTAAAGAAACTTTGCCATATTAGATATATAAATTCACATCGATGTAGCAGTTAGAGTATCGCAATGAGAAAATAAAATGAAATTAAGTTTGCCATCTTGCTGAATGAATTGCGCCGAACCGAGCTCGCGTTGGGCCAGGTCAAATAATTTTCGCGAAAATGAACACAGAATATATTTAATTAACTGAAACTCCCCCTATTAAAGTGTTCAAGAATCCCCCTGTTAAACAACATTAGCATCCGTCAGGAATTTAATTCGTGCGAATGTAAAATGTTTATTTACACTTTTTAACATTTACTCTCTTCCCCTTCATACATAGCCGTTGGTGGAACAGAAAACAATTTTTATTGAATTTTCTTTTCGCTACAAAAGTTTTAATTAATGCAATGCGTGGACAGCGTTTTATAAAGCCGTGTCTCCTCGGACCTGTCCAACACAAATTGTTTGTTGCGGTCACATTATCCCTCACGTTGGCTCGCTGCCTCGTAAATTTGACGATTTTACATTCATAATTTATCAACTAAGTATTGTTAAATTTGGGCCGCAAGTTTGTCAGCATGTAGTACTATTAATTTATAATAGTAGTATAATATAAAATTGTCTAAAAATATAAAATTATTATGAAATTATATTTAAAATATGAAAAATAGTTAATTAAGGCCAGCCACGTAACCGCAACAACGTGATTGACATCAAATAACTCGGGAGTTCCTTATGCCTACAGAAATTAAGGAATCTCAGCTCATCAAACATTAAGCCCTTACCTGGGGCTCACTAAATAAATAACACGGGTAAATGAAAAACACCCACGTCCCACTCGGATCGAACTGTGAGAATTGGAAGGAGGGCAATAATAAATATGCATAGAGCGTCTATGCCACATCCTCTGTGATTAGTAGGTACGGGGGGCGCAAGTGATACGGCTAGGTGAGTGATAGCAAGGGGGCAAAGGAACTAAGGTACCCCCTAGCTAATAATGGAACGTGTTTCTCTCTATTGTATCAGTGGAATTTCTTGGATATTGCCAATATAGAATGTTCACGTGTGCGTACTTTTGTTTCTGTCACTGCGCGTGTCGCGCACGACTGCGTCTCATAATATTGTCTTTATTGGAGGGATATATTCTTAATTCAATATTTACATTGTTGCTTATTATGGAACTTACCAGTTTGTGACAATGGACGATTTTATAAGATAATATTCCCTTACTTAATCTGTTACTAATCATGATATATACGGATACATTTATTTATGTAACGTTTCTTAATTTCGCACGGTGCGGCGTTTTAATTTTGCCTCTCATCCCGCAATATCTTTAAACTCTCTGCGTATACATTCTAAGATATAAATATATATGTATCTATGTGTGTCGTCTTTTGTAAAGAAACAAAAATAATAAAAAACATAAAATACTTCTTCATTGTAAACAAGTATAGCAATAATTTGTAGAAGAATGAAACTATTATATGAGATACCGTAAGAAGACAAAAGTAAGCTCAAAACATTATCTCTGATGTAGGAAAAGGAATAAATACAAGTAACATTTGAGACTTAAATAAATTGAGGACGGAATCTTGTAACTCCTGGTTTCTGCGTATGCGGAGTTAAAATGTTTTTACTTGACTATACATATTTAAAAAAACTTTAATAGGCTATAAAAGCTGTAATAGGCTTAGTACCGAAATGTGAGGCTCTGAATCTTCAGTGCAGATTGAAAATAGATAAAAATCATCATTTAAATTCTATCTACATGCTAATTACATGTTGAAATTCTAACGAACGAACAAAATGAATCAAAATTATCATAGTAATGTATCAATATATTACTTTTAAATTTATGCTATAAATATTCTGCGTTTTCAGGACAATTTAACGTTATAATCTATTTTAAGTAGAAAATACATTAAAACGGTAAAAAGTGTAAAATACGTTAACAATTATTGCCATATCGTGATAAAGTACGGGCTTATGTGCTCAATAAAGATGATATATTCGTGGCTTAATACTTCACACTCATATTCGAAATAAAATCGAAGAGGCGTTCAGTAATTATTTTTTCATAATAAACAATGATAAACCCGAACCCTTTATATAATAAAAAATATATATACAAAATATATCTGTGTATACAGAACTGTTCAAGTTCTACGTATTTTTATATTATTAAATACCTATTGGCAAATAATATTGAGAGTCAATGATAATTGCGAAGTCCAAACATGAATCTTATATTATACGGAGACGAACGCAAGCTTATAATTGTATATTTTAAATTAAGATAACAATATTCAGTATAAACAAAAATTAGAAGTAAGAGTGATTGTGCAAGCGCAATCTTAGTAGGAATGTGTAGTACGAATTCGAAATAATAAAGCTACTGCTGCAAACAATGTCCGATTTATCGCACTAATAAGCGGTTCCCAAGGTAAATATTGGCCAAAAATAATACCTAAATTTTTTACTTTGTGTGACTTATCACGTAAAGTAATTTAAAAGATAAGTCTTGGTTTACCTATTGTAATTGTAGATCAATATTATCGATCAGCTTCCAACTTTAGTATCGAACTTGGAGTTGATCAAATTATATTCTATTAATTATAACATTTTTACGTGCAAGAAGTAAACGCACGTACGTACACGTATCAGGCAAAATTTTTATTCTTTTGCGGATATAGAACTGGGACGGAACGTGGGAACTGCATCAGTAATGACAATAAATTTTATAAGAAAAACTCTTACGGGCATTTCGTTTATCAACTAGCTGATTTTCTTCGGGCTAAATAGACGTAAAGAGCCTAGTACTGGTTGAAAATTTATTTATTGAAACATGAATTTGGATCGAAGAACTACCTTAAAGCTGTCTGAAAAATTATAAGTGCTTTCAACGATAATATGTACATGATGTAGCTCCCAAAGTTTTAATATATTCGCTTCATTCTTAATTTTAGTGAACAACAAAGTTAAAAGGAGAAGCTTATTGTATATTGGTTACAATTAAATAAGAAAACAGCAATATTGATTTTGTTTTCTTTCTTTTTATAAAAATAATAATAAGTCAACAAAAAGTTAAACTAGATAAATAAACATTTAATTCGTTGACGCAATAATTATTTCATCCTTACTTGATAACCTAAAATATCTCATAAAAAAAGAAAGAAAATCTAAGACAATTTCTTAAGGAATATAATCAAATTACGTTACGCTCCGTGTAATCCAAACAATATTTTTTTATACATAGTACCTACTAATATATACAAATATGCTTATTTTTGGCTGCTCAAGCGTAATGAATTGTTAGTATTAACTATCTCCGTTTTACCTTTGATATTTTCTATAGTAAACGAAAGTAATCTATTTAGAACAAAACAAATATTCTATCTATATTTTAACCATATAACCCAATATACAGCCCTAAGACCATCATAACTTAAGGCAAAGCAGACAAAACGGCCGTACAGCGTTATACATACATCAAACGTATTCATTATGCCTCTGGGGGCCAAATTCAATCGGTCTCTGTACTGGGAACAATTATTCAGAATACGTTACCGTCGCCAAACTGGCCACGCAATAAGTCACGGCCTTCTCGGGGGAGGACTGTAGAGTCCAGGACTCATAATTGGAAATTGAAATTTGTTTAGGACTGTGTTGGGTAAGTAATTCTATTATGGCAACGGCTCTCGCGCAATCTACGTGCAATAACAATAAATATAATCTTAAAATCACTGCACAACACCCAGTTCGAGGGTGTCGGCAAACACCTAATCCTATTTCATATTTATACAAGATTTATTACGTAACCCTTGTTATGCATTATTATTGCATTTTTTCAAATTTAAATGTATAGGTATTTACAGAAACTCATTTACAAATATAAAATAGTATTGACTGATAAAGATATTTAATAAATTATCTTTAACTGCTTTTTCCAAACGACTTTGTAGGGTTGTTTAATAAATAAGTAGATACTTCTATACTTGACTGAATAGCTTATAAGTAAGTGTTATTTTTTGTATTGGGCCGAAAGTAAAATAAATTTGTTTACAAGGTAGGTTTGCCTAAATCCCATATAAGTGCACCATACGGCTTGATTTTCATTTTTTTACAATAATAATATTATTGTAGTATATTTAAAATAACCTTTTCAATGTTTTACAGGCTGGTTTTCAACCCGGTCATATTATATTTTTAAAACTATTAATAAAATTAAACTCTAAAATGAAATAAATTATCTATGAATTCGTTACTGAAAGTTGAAACATAAAGGCCTCGTAAGCATTAGCCATGTCACGTGTAATATTGATTTCATACGGCAATAAAAGAATTGAAGCGACCTTAGTCTCCCTTTACACGTTTACCGGCTCAATGAGCATAAATTGCAATAGGATTCCGTGCCGTAGACAAACCTGAGTTTTTATATATGACTATCATAAAGAAAAGGTGTCTTTGCCTTCTACATTAGCGTAAGGAATATTACCACCGAAATATTTATTTTCAATAAGGATTTGAATAATATTTCAATTGAGTAGATTTTCCGTTTTCTAGCTGGATTCTATTAACTTAATATTTTTAAACTTTCATTATTACTTCTCATCGAGGCAACCTCTACAGTTAAAAATTTATTGAAGAATAATATAATTTATAATATATTTGGAAAGTTTTGTGTACAGTAAACAATATTAATCGAAAAATATTTGAAATATATGAGTCTGAACAAAGTTATTCGAAGTAACCATGAACTCATGATACCGTTAGATTTTTTTTTTAAATTAAAATAATTAGATGAAATATCTTGTTAAATTATTTTCCACTTTGTTAAAGTACATCGTGATTCGAGTAGAAAAATACAGGCATCGTGTCTACTAGACTGGAAGACGATCCTGTGATTGAAGTTTACTCAATTCACTGCGTTTGCTTAAGATTTTATGTAAATTATTTTGGAACGCTTCTGTAAAAATACATCTTACAAATTTAAATTATAACACTGCTCAAAGTGTTTTGCAAAATATGTTTATTTTAATCGTGTTAGATTTATTACCTTAATACCTGTATATAGGTACATATGCTAATTTCACTTGTAAAATATGATCGTGTCTTATCTGTTTTGTAACTTTATTATATTTTTAATATCACTAAATTATACATTCTGTAATTCACATATTTTTAAAATATTAAGCACTTTAGACAGTAATATTAAAATTATACGTAATTATTAGATTTAGTTGCAAAAATAAGCTGGTTATGTAATTCACTTTAATATTTAGATCTGCCGCATAGCTCTTGAAGAACCGAGTGTAAGATAATATAGTATCAATATTGAAAATATTCCGCGTCATGCTGATAATAATAAAAGTGACAAACCAATATGAGTGGTGCGTGCTCTCTCGATATTTGTCCCGATTATAGCCTCTCTACTTCTATTTTGCAATGTCAGAATTCCACATAAAGAAATACATTAAATTCAAATGATAAACAAAATTCCTGGCTTTAGTCAATCAGCTATAAGCATACCCAGGCTTTAAATGTGACGCTTTAAAAGATAGCTTGTTTAAATAAATTTAAAAAGTATTAAGCAAATATGTGTCGGAGTTCATTGGATTTTGTCTGATGCTCCGAATCGAGTGCAGTGAAAGTAAACACCTCATTTGGCTTGATAATACAGTATCGTCATTTATAAGTTTCCATTAAAAGTTTAGCAATACGTACGATGATTCATCACAGATGGAAAGAATAAAGTAAATAATAACTTGTCTAAATAACAAATAGCATCGAAGGGGATATAATATTTCAAAAAATCCCTTTTCAACAACCATTAGTAAAGCAAAGGAAATCTGCAATCTCAGGGGACTGAAAATCAAACAATGCGGGCGTTCGAAATGTAATACGGTGCCTTATTAAGACGTAAATATAACATTAGAGAAAGATGAAGTTAGCTGAAAGCTCGCGGTACATAGTGTTGTGGAGGGAAAACGAAACAAAACGAGCTCAGCAAGGGGGTAATGCTTGTAATAAAATTTTATATACCTAAATATTTTACGAAACGATGAGTTGAGGCGTGTGAAAATTATGTAGCTTCAGCGCGGTGTCAAAATTTACAACTTCTCCCCGAGGCGTGAAAGTATTGTAAGTGGATTTCATTGTATGGTGAGGCTGATGTGTCTAAAAGATATTTCAGCGAGCCCTACATATTACATAATATGAAGTTTATTTACACCTATGTCTTTATATTTATTTTTATTCACTACTATAATAATAAATCATACTTTACTTTCAAGTGGTTGTGTTTTTCTTACTGTATGTTATTTTTAAAATAAAAAAATTAATAAGATATATATATTTTATGTTAAAGTACAAAGTAAGGTTTCACGAACAAACAACAACAAAATTTCATATTTGAAACCAAAAAATACTTCAGTTAAATTAAATTTATCAAATTTTCACCGTCACCGTTCAAATATATTTAAAATTGTAACAGCGCTATCTTTCCAGGTTCTACGATTACGAAGGATACATTTATACAATGCTAGTTTTCACATATAAAATAAATTCGAGTACGTTTTTAGAAAACAAACCAATTAACCCGTACGGGCCACGTCGTGTTGTGTAAATAAGCGCCCCAAAGGTGAAGTACCTCCACGCGGAGACACCGCTTTTCCTGCGAGATAATTTTATGTAAATGAAATTCACATTACCCTGTTTCCTATTCGAAGCCGTGCACGCGCCCTGACATGTTTTCATAGCGCGTTTATTGCCCTGTTTTGTCTTTATTATCTTGTCTTTCCTGTCACTACTTTTAGCCTCTGTCGGCGTAGCGCTGTATTTCATAATTTTTTGCTACTCTTGCACAAGTACTCGGACGGTTTTATCGCACTCTAAAAGCTTTGTGAAATATACACCCTGTGTGTGTTGCTTCTAGTGGAACTGTTTTAGTTATTGAAAATATATTTAAGTTTAGGTTTTATAACAAAATTGAATCTCTTAATTTAAGGCATTACTTATGTATTTGTATAAGTAATACCTTAAATTAAGATATTTGATAGTTTTGATAGATGATATTTATTAAAAAGTTATACTAGTTATATAAATAGCTTAACGTTGTAAATATAAAATTCGATCACTAACCCTCCAAACAAAAGTTGGCGTTTTCTTAAACTATTACCCTGGATTCTCTACTAAAGGATCTAAAGTTTTAAGTGCGCGTTTGGTAAAAATACGGTGTCGCAAAAGTTTTCTTTATTAGTTCCCCCCTTTAATCCGGCCAGGAGTATTCCAATGTCTTTATGGCGAATTTTCAATCTGGCTCTGGGCGGAAGCCAATAAGAAATCAACCATTTGTTCCCTGATTCCCGTGCAACGCTTGGAGGGGAATTCACTTCTTTACGACTTCTTTTACGATTGCAGATGCATTCGAAATTAGTCCGCGCAAAACGGGAGAGCCTTTCCGTGTCTGCTGAGATGCGTGGTAAAAGGATTATAATATCTAACAGACCGAATTCGTTTTTGAGGGCTAAAATATCAACCTTTTTATTGGTTACTAAAAAATTTTATATGGTTAAACTTTTTTCGTTCGTTTTTCACGTTTTCATTGGCTGACGTTGAACTTAGCTTTATTAAACATAGAATCTTCTAACTTAAATACACTTCTGAATATTCAAACAGTTCAAATGTTATTAAATGTTCCTAGAAAAAGAATTTACCACTTACGCTTGTGTTATTAAGAAAGTTTTTATCGGGTAACAGTAAAAAGTATAATTGTGGAAAACTAACTTTGACAAAGCAATTTAAATATTAAAGTAAAAATAATAATCATAGTTTCTTGTGATTAAAATTAATTATAAATTAAAAATAATATGGACAAATTATCAGCAATGTTATGATTTTTTAAATAAGTTTGTGACTTACCTATAAATTAGGTTCACACATATTATTTTATTTATACAACAGGTGGAATATACAATATTTGCATAATTTAACTTTCTATTTATTCACTATAATGAAAGCAATTTTACTGACAGTTGTGCTTAATAATACTCGCCTACTAAATAGCAAAAGGCGGAATTTAAGTAATCTGTCAGTTTCATAGCACTTTATGAAACAGCATCATATTAAATGACGGAATCCACCGCCACTCGTCTTGTGTAGTAGGCCAATTAATATACGCTTGTGTTTATTAAATTACCTAATTTACATAATATGAATAAATTATTTTTGTTTTTGTAATATTCAAAATTTTCCACTATAGAGAAAATTATCTAGTATTTTTTTGTGTGTTATTTATAATAAGTTAATCGTTATTGCTTCTAAAATATATGTTTTTAAACATTTATATATAAAAAAATTTATTTATTTATCACTACGTTAATGACATGTTGTGCAAAACTCTACTCCAGTTTTAACACATTAAGGCCAATTGCATTGCTTTTACGTTACATCAACAATTCTTCTACTAAAACGTTAATGCACTAAATAGACGCTTAAAATATAATTTTTCTTTTAATTAACAATTTAAGCTAAAAGCTTTTTAACGATGAAGTAGAGTCAACTTAATACACATAATTAAATGAAATTTATATGGAGTTTTAATGGTTGAAATTCAGTGGTTTATTACTTTGTTCATAAGCTCATGAGGATGCGTCGTGTGGCGCCCTCTTTTAAGTCTCTCTTAATACTTTATTACGGTTCGTATAAGATTACTTGGTTTCATTTTACGACACTTTTAATCGCTATTTAGTTTCATTGACCTTAGTTCCGTACAGTCTAAGAGTCACAATTTCGAGATATATGACGTTGTACGTAATTCCCAGTTTATGAGCATCGTGACATTATTATGAATGATCATACGCAGTTATTGTTGAATGAAATATCGTTGGTTATAAATGGTATTAATAATAAACAAAATCATTTTTATACTAATTGCTTATTGCATATATTTAAACATATTAGCATATTAAAATTTTGAAAGTGTTATTGATTTAGTTAAATTCATTTTTGTAAATTTGTCTCTACATCACAAAATTAATGTTACCTCTATGGATACATTTGTTCTTATTATACATTATTATACATTTGTTTACGCTAATCTGAGATGCTTAACCAATGTAAATATTGTTTTTGCCGTTTTATTCCCTTAAACTTTTTTTAATATTTAGTTTTTATTGTATTTCAAGTAGGTAGGTAAAAAACATATGAAATTAACAATATTGTCTTATTATACAGATATAAATCCAGGAAAGTCACTAGTAAAGAATATATTTATACGAAATCAAACATTAATTGATGTCCCTATGTATAACAGTGAGCGATACAAATATTTTACTAAATATAATTTAAAATACGTGTTTAATGTTAACTTAACACTACTTATCCAGCATCCTTTGTTAAGCCTCTCTTGTACGAACACACTCAATTGTTCTATGAGTAAAGGATAAAGCGACACTCATTTTAACTATTGTATTCGAGAATGGACGGTGAAATATTTATCTTTCTAAGTAAAGTGAATAATTTTGTATAAAACATAAAACTGGTACTCGTTTAACACAAAATACAATTTAATCTATTAAAATACAAGTTGTATATGTATAATATTAAATATTTAATAAACAAATATTAAATATTTTTTAAACTTTATTTTATGTAAAGCATTCTTTACTATTCTATGTATAAGTGCACAAATAAGCCGTGAACAATGGATAGCATAAAAATAGTTTTCATATAATATTATTCTATAGAAAGATCATAAAATCTATGCAAAGCGGTCCAACATTTATGCTGAAGCTACGTCGTCGACACGTGTCACGATTAACTCGCTTAACTCACTTCGACTTGCCGTCTAAGTAACGGTGTATTCAAGGAAATCGTGACTAAAATCTCATATTAAAAGCAAGTTAATTTAGTTTTGCGGTAGTAGGTAGAGGAAGGAGGTTGCTAGACGTATCTTTTAATTAAAATATGTTTTTAATATATATCATGTGATGTATATTATAAGATACATTTAGGAATATCTTTTAAGAAGAGGGTAGTCTTAGATGATAAAATCTATAAAAACAATTAATTTATACTTATCGGGGCTATTGCATGGCGGCAACGATCCATTTTGAAATTAATACTCTGAAATATTGTTATTACATTATTTTTAAGTCGTTTCAATTAAAAACTTAGGAATCAAAACGCAACAATCACTTTCCGAATACGCTCGAAACATATCATCTACGTGTGTTCGAAGTTATTATTTAAACTATCGTCATCTATATAGATCTACCATCTAATGTGTCAAATTTGAATACTGTTTAGCTTCCCGTAAAAAAATCCATATAAAACTCGTTTTATATACCAATCATACTTATATGATAGGAAGTATAAGACTGACATAAAACCAAGATTTGAATTATGGTGTAACCTACGCATATTATGTATATTCCACGCGTAATATTATTTAAGTCTTAACACGTAATAGTATTAGGTAAAGTTGACTATTTCTTCGAGACGCTGAAGTACTTAATATAATTCAGTTCAACTTAGTACAGTATATTCAAAGAGATCGTGACTTACATATCGTATCGCTCATAGGCAAGTCATTTAAGTCTAAACCGGCCATTTACGTTTTCATGTTTAACTGAATTTGACACAAATAATATTTCTTGGTATATTGAAATTTCAAAAATCTTTTAAGTATATGTTAAAAAACATTTAGTTGATTCGGTAATACCCTAGAGCTTGTATTTCTTCCTCGCAGCTCGTATTACTTAATCACAGTTGAATTATCTTCTCTCCGATTGTGAGAACAAAGAGCAAAAGTAGTTGTATTTACGCACATCCATATAGATACTCTCATTTTGATGAAATCATCGGAAAATATTAAAATTATTGTTAAATAAAAGCTTATTAAAAATATTTCAGTTTTTTAAAAATTACGATTTAGACAAAAAAACGATAATTGACATACAACGTTAACCACCATCTTATAAGAATTTTATAATATTCTTATTTAAAAAATCTTATTATCTCTCTAATGAGAAAATTTAAAAATAGATATTTTAGTATTAACTTCATTGTAGCAAAACTAATAAATATAAATTAAAATTATAAGTCATCCATTGTATACGTTTTTTTTATAAAAAAATATTTACCTTACGAAATTAAAATTAAAACAAGTAGCCTTCAAAACCTCAATCAGTCAAAATTACATAAATACACCAACAAAAATGTAGATGTAGAGAGCTATACCACAATATTTAATTTGGACTTTGGCGTGTTTTGTTAAAGACAGACGCGATAACACGGAACACAAACACCGCGGGGCACGTTCTAAATTAATCCAATCCACGAAGTAGGTATTACAAGCTAATAGGGCAAAGTTTTCATGTAAGCCAATTGTGTGCCGTTAATCTAATCGTTGACGTGTACCGCGATATCGGCACCGTAACAATTGCCAAACGAAAAATACGCGGATTTCCTGTCATTCTTAATCACTATGTAATCCATCAAACTGTAAGCATTTTGTATGTTACACTCTATACATTGTTGTCACAGTATATTGTTCTAATATAATTGAAATTTAAACATGATAATAAATGTTATCAACATTTGTTATATATATATATATATATATATATATATATATATATATATATATATATATATATATATATATATATATATATATATATATATATATATATATATATATATATATATATATATATATATATATATATATATATATATATATATATATATATATATATATATATATATATATATATATATATATATATATATATATATATATATATATATATATATATATATATATATATATATATATATATATATGTATATATATATATATATATATATATATATATATATATATATATATATATATATATATATATATATATATATATATATATATATATATATATATATATATATATATATATATATATATATATACTTATAGCAGCTATTTATTTATAGACAGCTAGTGTAGCTGTAAAAAATTAAAAATCAAACAACATATATGCACATACAAGTTGGCATAGTAATAAAGCCCTTAACAATGTTCAAGTCCGTGGCTAGCCTAAAATACCCTTGACCAAAATAATTTAGTATGATAGCATCTCATAACGTGCGTTGTATAACTTTCTTCGACTCCAGCTGTGAGCTTGGCCCTTACCTCCTTTGACCACTTGACTGGCACCGGCGTACTCATGCGATAAAATAATTACCCGTCCAAATCTGAAACATGAATTCACAAATCGAATAATACTACACAAAAGCTCTATAAAAGCTAGTTATTGCAGATAAAATCTTAATATCTAATTAATTTAGTTCGGCTTTATTAATTTCTTTTTATGAACTTTCGTGGAAATATATTAGAAATGTTCTGAGAGCTTTTTTGCTTTCTTATATTTGAAATATGTTATACTCAATACTTATTGACAATATATTCTCAATAATATTTTACAATTATAGTTACATTTTAAACTTAAAAAAAAATATTTATTTATTGACATATAAAGAAATCTTAATACATAGTTATAGTTGACTAACCCGTCATTCAACTAAGAAAAGATTGACATAAAATTTCTCCAATGCACAGAAGAACAAGGTGACTAAACATATTGTTTATGTATGCTTGTCATTATTAAACGGTTTGCATGTCGACAGCCTCTTAAGGATCGCGGCACTCCGCCCCTTCCTGTTATACCCCAAGTAAGGCCTAAATAAAATAATATATAAAGTATGTTTATGCTAATAAGCCACCGATTAGATGGAAACGATTCAAGTGCTGAAACAACACGACTCGTTTTAAATAAACAAGAAAATAATGAGATTATAAATATAAAGCCTTAATTAATTGGTCGCTGCCAAGATTTCTAAAATTTGAACCTGCCATGAATTGTTGTAATTTCATATTTATTTAGTTCGATTGGGTTTTTGGCCGTGTATTAAGATTTAATAAGTAATAGAAAAATTTAACTTATATATGGTTAATGCCTATATTAATCTTTATTTCTACACTAATATTGTAGAGCTGTGAAAGTCCACTGAAACTGCGGCCAGAGTAACATCAAGCACTTATAATGTGTCATGTCTGTAAAACAACTCCTGAGTATGAAACGAGAGGAAAAAAAGCTATTTTTTCTTAAAGATATGTAATATGCACTTTACACGATATTGTTTTATACTTGATTGATTATTATACATTCATTTTAAATATATGCTACGAGCACATCTTATTTTGCAGATTATAACAGGTACATATTTCGTTTCCGATTACTGAGTTCATCGAAGCCCAATCTGAGTGTTCGAGACTATATTTTTTAAATTGATTTCAATTAGAGGAAATGAATCATTTTCACATACAAATTTGTTATATGTTTACTGAACTTCGCTACTTAATACGCTGTTTAATTAAGATCAAAGACAATAATCAAAAGTATATATTCCAAACACATAAACATATTATATACATACTTCATAAAACATAAATTTAGAACTTCCAAAAATATTAACTAAATTACAATCTCTTAATTTACTTCCTTATGCTGCAAAATGTGGAAATGGAATAGCTTGAAACACACACACACGAATTCGTGACACAAGGTTGTAGTCCCAGCGGCGCGCGTCGAAAAGCAATACCGACGCCTGATTTGCACCTGTTCTGTTCCACTGCAGTGTATTCTAATTTCATTCGCAATGAAACATTGTCACTTTATCGAGACCATTAATCGAATTTCCAATTGTGTACGTCGCTAGGTGCAAAATCAGATAAACTCTGAATTATCTTACATTTTGTTTATTTTACATATGTTAAAAAACATATTTATATTATATACAACTTGAATAACCTCTAAAATATTTATTGGTTTAGAATCCTTTGAAATGGACATAACTCACTATTTATATTACATAACCCTATTTTATAAATAATATTCGATATAAAAGTAGTTATTGATATAAACAATGGAAGCTTATATTGTACGTGCTCGCATTGCAACATTTCTAGTGTTTTCCATTTAAACTTTCTTTATAGCGTAACATTGTTTTTGACAGAAGTTCGAAGAAACTACAAACTAAGTATATTTAGTCGTGCTAAACATTTTATGTTTATGACTAAGGATACTTGTTCCTAACTTAACTGGAAGTGTAATGTGCCATGAACTTCATTGTTAAAATGAAGGTGCCTTTGAGTGTTTTAAATTTTAAAAACAAAGATATGATTCGAAAAATGTATATGCTACTAACTCAAAACATCGTTAGTGAACACATAAATGTAAACCACACTTTACAAAAGAAACAATAAAAATAGGAAATGTGAAGAACGAGTCATGACTTTAATTTCTTTATTCAACATAAAATGCATAAAAGACAGTGATGGCTGGCTTCGTGAAAAATGTATTCCATATAGAGGCGTCGGGCGGAATAGGTGAGCACATTGAAAAGTCTTCCGCGCGAGCTAGTCTTACTCGTCAGACGAGATGTTAAGGTTTTTTACTTTTTTTCACGCTACCGTTGAATGTTCAGAGTAAGCGATAGTTAAATGTTTCTGTTTGGTGTTAATTAAGTTGTCATCTACACGGAGCGTTCTGTATATTTAGTAACGATTAAGCGGATCACTACAACAAATATCAATTATACATCTAATTTTTTAATTATAAACTTTATAACTCATATTGGTAATAGGTAACTAATTTATGTGAAAACGGCGCACCTTATTTATTTAAGTTACTTTCATAATATTAGATGTTATGGAAATATGTTTTGGATTATAAATTTAATTCAGTGATAGTTGCATGTCAATAAATTTTTGTAAATGCACGTTAACAAAATATTAATGATTTTGCCAAAATTGTTCATTCACACCATATTTATATCAGAATTAGGTTTTAATGTAACTCAATTGGAGTCCACAAGTCCCTCTGAGTTTCTTACTTCTGTTCTTCTCACGTCTGAGGCGTTAGCTTTAGTAAACTCGTGGTAATATATGTGACGTTCAAAAAAGATGCTTATATTTTAAATAAAATTCTTTGACTTAAGCTTTTAAATATTGCAAAAAGCAAATGAAACGCGTAAAAAGGTATTTTATATTACTTACAATTTTCAATATTTTCTGAATGCCTTCTAAGTGCTGAAAATCCTTATTAGCTTAAAAAGACATATAAAACATAATATGAAAATAATCGTTTAACAGATTATTTTGATAGTCTTTATATTTGCTGGAATCACGTAGCTTTTACGATTTGTAGTTTATTCGTTTGCTATTTGTGCGAGATTCTTTTCGACATAAATGACTATTGGTTGTAAACTACTGGGTGTTTGGTGCGTGACTTCATCCCCTTTGGCCCTGTCCCTTACGTGTCCCATCCTGCCTTAATAATAGATAAGCATGAAATAATTACTTAAATATATCAAAGAAACTATATTTCCAATTTTTTACGCAATAAAGCGAATTAATTCCATTGACGCCAATAACGAGCTTATGATGCGTTATATTTTAAGTGGTACAAAATTAATTACATTTATTGCTGGAAATCGACTATGCTCTACAAATTAGCCATTAATATATATATATATATATATATATATATATATATATATATATATATATATATATATATATATATATATATATATATATATATATATATATATATATATATATATATATATATATATATATATATATATATATATATATATATATATATATATATATATATATATATATATATATATATATGTATATATGTATATTACCATTAACAGATTAAAGGCATTAAATATTTTAAAGCTACATGTAATTTACACTTTCAAAGTTTCCATTTATTTTAAATTCATAGCAATATTACGTTCTTTTCAGATCATGTACGAGAATTCTCCTGCGGCACACTCTACTATAGGACTTTCTTTGTGGATTCCAAACGCGACGCTCTATATGTCGGTGCGATGTAAGTTTTGCTCTTCATATTTGGCACATAAATAGTAGATATATATTGTAATAGTAAAGAACATGAAGAAAAGAAAACTCAAATATATACCAATTAAATTTATTTTTAGAATAGCCTAGTACCCGAAGTAATAAAAGTGAAATTTAGTGCTATCGTATAGATATTTTCAACATGCTATCAGTAACAATAAAGTATCGCATTTAGAACAGTAAAACTATAATTGGTAGATTGTAAGTTTCTTCGAGGAAAGCAGTAATTTTGTACAGTTTAAATAATATTTCTTGCATGCCATGTTACTAAATAACTTTAGATATTCAAATTACTCTTTGCTACCTTAAATATTATGTTATTTTCTTAATAACAGCTGTGAATATTTTAATTTCGTATAAAATTACACATTTGTTGCGTACATTTTAAAAAATATCAATATTGTTTCAGGGACCGATTATACCGGCTTAATATGAAAAACATAAGCGCTTCACACTGTGACGTAAGTTATTACTTTAGAGAAAATAGTTCGTTCCTCTTATCTCATTTTTGTATATATATTGTTTAAAAAACTCAATAATTTATTTGTTCACAGAGGGATTCCATCAATTTGGAGCCAAGTAATGTAGCTCAATGTGTCTCCAAAGGCAAATCAGAAGTAAGTTATTGGAGATATCTATAGTAGTATAGTGCTTTATTAGTGAATCTTAAAATATTATCAATTTTATTGTTACATATAAATATCATTAATAGGTTATTAGTTGGTATAAACAAAATTTATATAATGTATTGGATGGTATAATCAACATGCAGTTATTCTAACTTAGGTAGAAAATTGAAAAATCTCTCTTTTCTCTCTGCATACCATGTTTCATGGAGATATATGCAGCATTTTTCTATGAAAGGTGGACCTTTCTCAATTTACCACTTTCGTTCAATTTAATTCGAAGTAATATCCTAGAAAGGAATATATGTTTCCGTAATTTTACAAATCGTTTTAAATTAACATTTCTTATAATGCACGTCGAATCTACGACGCATTAGAGGCAGAAATTTTTAAAATTACGGGTAATTAATTAATTACTTTATCTCACTCATATATATATATATATATATATATATATATATATATATATATATATATATATATATATATATATATATATATATATATATATATATATATATATATATATATATATATATATATATATATATATATATATATATATATATATATATATATATATATATATATATATATATATATATATATATATATATAATATATAAAAAAATATTAATGATCCATATCACAGTAATTTAATAAAATTACATAGCTTTTATATTGTATAACAGCACAAAAAACCTTTAAATCTATTTAAAAATGTATAACATAATACCACTACCAAAATTAAATTTCAATTTCAAATAACTCTGAATTTCATAGCTGGGGAATAAAAGATAGCCGGATTTAGTTTCATGATAAATGTAGCGGACTTAACCGAGAGGAGTTGCCATTATTGCCTCATTAAATCAATTGCAACTCCTTTGTTCCGTACTAAATTGCACACAACTAGCACTATTTCCATCAGGGATTAATCTCATTTTTAACTAAATGGCTAACGGCTGCTGGCATATTTCATCGTCGTGGCGGGGAGCTCGAAGCTACGTCCCACTAGCTATATTAAAGCCGTTAATTTTGATTTACAATCGCGACGTAAAAGCAATATTTGTTTTACTTCCCCGTCTCCTAGGATCGGGCGATTATTTCGAGTTACCGCGCCGCACGATCCACTAATTCGATAATGGCCAAGACGCGAACGATTTCTCCACTTGAGTGACTCTTCTATTTTGGGGACCTGCTGCGATTGTAATTGATATAACGTGTACGTTATGTAGGCTATTACTGTGGAATTTATTTTATGTTTCATGCATAGTCTGTGTTGTTTTTTAATTACGAATATAATATAATAGAAAAGATCTAAGTTTATAATTTTTATCTTGTATTCTATTAATACACATATTGTTATTAAAGTCGGGTAGACATTAATTAAATATTGAAGTAAATTATTATGTGACGTTCGATAAAAGTGTAGAAACTTAAGAAAAATGTTTATTAGAAGTATAATGATTAATTACTTATTTCGGTAGAGCTTAAAATTCACACTTTAAGTTTTAATTATTCATAATCATGTCCGACTATTTTCATTTAGTAATTGTCAGCTTATATTATATTATATTTTGTAAAATTTACTTACATACAAAAAGTAAAAAAAAATACATAGTGAGTACAAAAAAGCTATTTGGTATACATAATAAAGCTCTCACTGTGAAGCAAAATAAATTTGTTTTATTAGTATTAGAAGAGGTAATAAAAAAGAAATATCCCGGCGTCTATCACCCTGATCACGGAAAGAGCGAGCACTCGTGAAAGCTATAATCAAAGTTTCTCACTGTAGGCAAGTTTTCCTTTGTCTAAACACGGTGTCGTTACACGAAAAAGGTTGGAAAAACTCTCACAGCTATTTCTATAAGAGAGCCGCAGGGTCGAGTAACCATGCCGTTTAGAATTCATAGCATTTTTTTGCTTAAAATATACATTTTTTACATTCACATACACTACATATTTAAAACAGACGAGATACTTTGTATATTTCTTGGCTTTATTTGACGATGTATGTGATTGCGTACTAACATACAGAATTGTGTAGTGTATTAATACAAATATATTCAAAGTAAAAATTCTTAAATAAATAGCGTTTGACATTTTAAATTAGAGCTTTTAGCTTTTACTTTGAAATAGAAAGAATTATTCGAAATTCAGAAACTAAATACGACTTCGTGTCCGCGTTGAGACCATTTTTTAAAAAAATGCGAGAAAAAGTAAAGCTGGTCGTAAATCTACTTACGTACAAAGTGGCGAATAATTAACGAAATGGTCCAATCGAAAGCATTAGTTCCGAGTGAACTTATGCGAGAGCCTGGCTAAGTGCCGTTAAAAGAAACTTAGACGTGAGCTTGATTGTTCTCCTGCTTAATTCTGATTGTTTCCGAGCGCAAAACACTCCTGCCTGCGTCAGTACAACTAGTAAAACGCTCTAAGTATATTATCCCGATAATTACTTTAGAACAATCTCCAGCAAACTTACCATGCGAGGCTCGACCAGTGAACATGTAGCACAAGTTTTTGAGAGGCAACATAACTTCTATTTGTTACTTATTTTACGCGCTTACGGTAATCCACAAGGGGATTAATAACTACCTGTACGAAATAGACTGAATGTTTTACTCAGCATAATGTTATATTCATTAGAAATACCACCTATTTTAATTTTTATTATTCAAAATTAAACTATTTTTAAACAGAAAGGATAAAATAACGAAGCTGTATGGTAATTTTATTAAAAAATGACAAAAATATCTCCAGTGTGATAACACTTAAATCAAGTAACATGACAATCTAACTGGACAAAAAGCATTTGTGATATTCCTTTCCGTCGTGTATTTCGCAAATTTCAAAATCTGACAGAATATCCGCACAATAGTCGTTCCCGGACGGCTCTCGTCGTGACGTAGAGAAAATTAGTTTCAGTCTCCCGTCCCGCCACGGTTACCACAAACCTGGCTATACCCACAAGTTAGTATATTGCTTTTGAAAATATAACGGAACAACTGACGATTCGTACATGATATTTTGTTTATTTTATACATTCACTTCCATTTCATCTCGCGTAGGTTAAACAATTATATTGTACTCGTATGTGGGAGATTCATTACTTGCCACCAGAGATAACGACCACACGTTTATTATTCAACAGCGAACACCCAACTATGTGGTTTTTGAATCCAACAAATATAGGATTTTATATAATCAAAATTAGTGAAAAATAGTGCGTTCAGTGATTACAAAACCTAATAAGCACAAACATGGGGCAATCGTTCATGGACCGCGTTTTATTCACTAAAGCGGTCATCGCATATTCCTGTCGCACGGAATATTAATGTCCCGTTCAATATTTATGTTGGACGCAAATTTGCATAATCACAGCCAGCGGACACTCACCCACACTTGCCCGAATTGCTATTATTTCGATAAAATTTTCGATGCACCCAATATGTATTCCTTCATTGTAGACTGCAGTTCATTTATTTATCGTATCGGCTAACCAATTATCCGTATTGCGCCAATTTTGATTGAAATGTAAGAGAATGAGTGAATTTACTGTAGTAATTAGGCTTGATTCTGATTTATGCATTGAACTTCAAAGACTCTTCAACTAAATGGACTGCAGTAAAGTTGTAAACTTTGTAAATTCTTTCTAGTTAAAACACCTTATAACATGACCGCACACTATAGAGACGTTTTTGTTTATAATTTATAAAACTCTCTATTAAACATAAAATTAATTTGTCCTTAACATAATTACATAAACCGTTATTATAATAATATATATTTATTTGCTAATATTTAATGGTTTTTACTACCTGTCATACTAACAGTATATACTGTTTCAGCACTTCGACTGTCGAAACCATGTGAGAGTGATCCAGCCGATGGGTGATGGATCCAGGCTCTACGTATGTGGAACCAACGCGCACAGCCCTAAAGACTGGGTGCTTTACGTGAGTATTTATTGCTATGGAAATTTGTATTGATTATTCTAATACCAGTATGAGCTTGATGCACAATGCTTCAGTTAAGCGTCAGTGTGCAGAACGCTTAGAATATTAAAATAATTCTTTTAAAACATAAAAATATATTTTTCTAATATTAAGTCAAGAAGTTTTCTTAAATAAGTGATATAATTATATATTATCATATATTGTATTATAAAATAAAACCGAAGCGTATAGCTTATAGTACATTTTAACAATATACGTACGTCTACTTTATAAATGTCGTTACATGAAATCAATTAATGAAAAACATGTCTCCAAATTTACTGTATGTTAAATTTTAATATAAAAGACATTCTGTAAATGCTTTTATACACTATTAAACTGATTATTCGAACGAATTGTTTTAATTTATGCGAAAAATTCAAATTTAATTGCACAAGTACGGGAATACGTTGAAATTGGGGACTGGAATTGGCGTTAATTAAAAGGTTTTATATTAATTAATAATTATCCATAGGACTAAAAATCTTGGCAGTTCAATAGGTATATTGTTATCTTTAGAGCCACTACAAGAGATTACTACAGAACGTTTGGCCGGACGCCAGCGACGCAACAGTTACTAGGATAACCGCACATGTGTTCCATAAATAAAACACGAAGCTAAATTTCCTTTTATTGCACATTTTTACACGACTCATACTTAAGCTCCCATTTCTCGTGTAAATGCATCTGCATAACGCAGTAGCTTCGCAACGGCAACCGCGACAAATTTCACGGATACTGACTTCAAATGACGCCGTAAGATGAGAAAAGATTTTTCCTCGTTGAAATTTCTAACCGAACGACTTTGTAAAACCAGCAACCAATGACAATTTTAGGTGTGATCGTGTCTGCTGCATTTTTAACTGAAAATTTTCACCTCATATAATATTTATGTCAACATTTGAAATATATTAATATCACTTGACCACTCGCGCCGAGGCCGAGTGCCGCGAGGCGTAACCTCGAGATTGTTTTATTAAATATTTTTTTTAAAGTCGTAAAGTAGGCTTTCACAATACGTATCAAAAACAGGCCGCAATAAATTTATTGTACTCTGTTCACTTTTCACTTTCCCTGCTCTTGACTTTCATATAATTTTATGATGTATCGCCGGTCGTTTTGACCCTTCACATGCTTTATCGCGTTTCAGGTCGAACGGTTGGCGGTTTTTATGACTATTTTGCAAATTTTCACTTTTAAAGTATGAATACGATAATGGAATGGTATCAACCCAAAATGCATTATTTTTGTTATATCTCCCCCTTCACCGTCTTTACAATGACAACAAAAAGTTGTAAATGATACCGGTGGAACATTTACGATGTATGTATAACTACTGTTTGGATTTTGGCACTGTTAAGACTTAAAATGAAGAAAAATGTTTGCGCTGAAAAAGTTGTAATCATTTATTTTAATATAATTTAATATTCTCAAAGAACCTCAATTATGACGTACATATTCTACAGACATTTAATCAATTATTAGAAACATTGCGTGAAAAACTATTATACCTTTATTTATATATTACCTTTGTCAAATCAAAATACTTTTTTAACTTGAAACTATTTAAATTATGTTAACTGTGTACACCATATTAAAACTTATAGGTAAATACAATTTATGAGTCTATTAGGATATTTAACTGTTTAAATCGTTAAATCCTATTAAACATCGATAACCTCACGCGGGCGGCCGAAAATTGAAAATATATTAGGTTTACGGGGTAAGAATCTTTAAATGCGAACATTGATACGATGACGTCTATTGTACAGGTTAACCTATTCACAGAGACATTTAACTAGCCATTCAATCTTTATATTTGAATTTGACATGAAAATAAACCATATAAGATAACATTTGTAGTTATTTTATATATACGTACGAAGAAATACAAATACGTGTATATTACCCAAGAAACAAGACAAAAATATAATATTTTTGCCAGATTTTGTTTTTCAATTTCATAGACAATTTAATTTTATATTTCGGGACCAAATCGTAATATATTTCATTTATGCTCAGATGACATATTAGAAACAAGAATACAAAAATATTGCAGTATAATCTGTGGTTTGAGTAATGCGTTCACTCCCTCAAGAGGGTAAGGGCGCGTCAGTTTCAAAAATTGAGTGAAATCACATGTACGCAATTGATAGGGCAGTGGTTGTTGCGTACTAGCCGTAGCCAGCCATGCTATAGCTAGTGACCATGTAAGTCCGAGAACTAACTACATAAACATTGTAAAATAAATCATTTTTCTTTTTCTATTTTATATGTAGACTAAAATGTAAGTTCAACAGGTAAAGCTATTAGTGCAGACAAAATACGTCAACAATTATTTTAATTAAAAATTGAATGAGTTTATAGAAAAAAATCATACTTAAGCTGTTTGTATCAAAACTCATCCGTTTATTACCATATATATTACTTTAAAAAATTGAATCTTTTGCGCTAGAAAGCTAAAATTTTATGTTTAGTCTGTTGGTTAGTATAGAGGAACTAAACAGGGGGAACCCTAAGAGACTATTTCAGGAAAATTCTGCGGAAACGTTGAAACACGAAATTTTACATTTTAAAAGCCATGTACAACTGAAGTTGCGAAGTTCAACTTGTACTCAAGGAAACGAACACATAAGACCAATTTAAAGTATCATCCCAAAAAATAATTATGCAAATTTCTATAGACTATAAAACGCAGGCAACGGGCGGCCATTTAAAAACACTTTTACTACTCTCAAAACAACATTATTTCAAATGAGATCGACTTGCAACGTGTGCGCAGGGCCTTACTGCAGTCATCAATTTATATCTATTCTGTTACAAATGGCGGTTTGTGATCGAGGGGCATTCGAAACAAATGACGAAAGCGATTGCAATACAACCGCTTGATTTTTATTGTACTTGGTGTGCTCATGCTGATAAATTTTTGTTATACCTAGTATTGTGATTTATGTGCTTTATACGTTAGTAATAATAATTAATTATTAATAATATTAACAATATTACTTATACTTTAATAATAATATTATGTGTAGACTTCAATATAAAAAAAAAATAAAAGAATAAAAATAATCACGTATTAGAAATCATAATAAAAAGTGTAAGATTTAATTGCGCCGGTGACGAATTAGTCAGAACGAGAAATAAAATGAAAGTTATTTGAAACAAAGAAAAATATCTGTTACTATAGTAGAAAAATGTCTTGTTTCTATGAAGCTATTTTTGTTCGCGTAATATATGAATTGACTTTAATAAACATAAAATAATATTCACAAAACTTTTATAATATATAATAAAGAGCTATTTTTAAGCAAAATATATAAATTCAATACATAGCTTTTGTATGTAGGCTTATCTGAGAAAAACTAATCGAGCAAATGTAAACGCGCTCTTACCCTGCATAACAATACGAGAATTTGTATAGCTAGCAGATTTAAAACACATCGCATTCATCTTGTTCGAATAAAATGCGATAAGCTCCGCTTATTGATTGTTGCAATTTAAATTGAAAACGTTAAATCTGTAGCTCGTCACACGAACGAAATAAAAGTAACAAAGGTGTGGTGTGTAAATATAACTTTCCCTACACTTCAGGCTTATTTTGTTTGTTTGGTTCAACAGACTAATCTGAGAAAGTATTGTTTCGAATTCTTTTTTTTATGTCATCAGGCATCATCATCAGTGCGGTCAAAATTACATTGAGCATTTTGAATGTTTATGACACAATATAAAAATAACTAATTATATCAAAATAACTAATTTTTTTTGTGCACAACTTGACCCTCAATGATTGTAAGTAATAAATAAAAGATAATTTTTTCATATATTTTTTAATAGTGGCAGTTTAATCGCTCTCTCAATTTCAATATGAACATACTGAATGCATTGCTTGCAGCATTGCAACTTACGACCTAATCAAGTTATATTAAAATAAAATGTATAATTTTTTTCTCAATTAGCTGACGTTATCCGCTAGCTTAGTGTCATACGGTTCTGTCATTACCGCAATTATAACGAGTGCAGGCCGCGACACCACCGCGCCGCGCCGCGTCGAGTGCACTCGGGAAAATCACTTTATAAGCTGAATAGCATATTCAACTCCCACACAGGATGATCTCATATAAACATTTTGTACCAAGGTTTACGATCGCCTTTAAACTTAATACAAACTACGTCTAAAACACTAGCATTCAGACGTTATACTTGAACATTTTTATCGCTCCACTCATTAAGATTCTAGTAGGTGGATAGCAAACAAGACTTTATGAAGGAAACTTGCTTTTCCTCGTACAGTTGTTTTCTGCTGCGAATGCTTCGTTCAGTAAAGCAACGTTGATATGCGAAACACACGGCAAAGTTTCTGCGGGAGCTCAGGAAATTGAAGTTTTGTGAACATCGGTTATGACAAACCTCGTGTTCGCTTTAAAACTAAGCAATTTGAACAAATTTCATGATGTAGGGACATCAAATCTTGAGAACATAAGACATTGCCTTTTATTATATAATATAATAATATGGTTACTATTTTATTGTAATAGAATTCAGAGACTATAAGATAATAATATATTATTAAATAAGACAAATCCTGAAAAAAGAGTGTTTTTCTAGCGATAGATGCAACGCAGCAGCGGCGTCAAACTTTACTTACTTTAAATTACTTTTGTCACCAATTTATATGAATGTAATATGTTAGCAGGTATATTTCAAACTCATATGTCACACGACCTGGTGCACAGGTGCAGTATCTATCCCATTCGGAATTAGAAGCCAATATCGTGCTGTTACATTCATTGTACGTTGTTTTGTGATAGCGTCATGGCGCTATTGTAAACGCTGTAATGCTCTTAAAATGAAATTTATTGAGCAATAAAATAATATTATGTTTCCCAGTATCTATATAACTCTGTTTTTATCAAACAAACCCCATTTTCTACGAAGTTTGACAATTTTTTGATAAAAATCTATTTTCACATTGTTTTCCTTTCAATACCTGTTTCATAGCTCATCTACATACTGAATATATAATTCAGTATATTTAGAGTAACATATATATTTATATAAATTTCACAGTAATACTTAACTCGATCTCATCATCCGATAGTGACACAGTTGCCGAAACTTCACCCGCGGCAACTTGCAATTTAAAGACCCTTTGTGCTCAAAAGTGTTCAGAACAATAAGCCATGACGATATTATAATATACCATGATTAAAGCTTCCATCCCTTGAATAAATGATAAACTTGAACTGTTATAGTATTGCTTAAGAACATAGTATTATTTAAAATTTTAAATATATATAGTGTAATTTTATTTACAAGTATAAATTTCGTTAGGCCTTTGATTTTACTCAAAGTTAACATTTCTAATCTTATTTGTTCTTAAATCAAGTATTTAAAATGCCAAATCATCGAAGTCTTTATATTATGGCATAAACAATTTCTCTTACAATAAGGTTATTCACTTAAAGAGTGTCTCAAAACCTCCTGGCTGCCTCCCTGAAACCTCAATATCAATATATCGCGAATACGTACGCGACTTGACGTGCAGGATCCAATGCGGGATCACTACACCTGAGTTCGCTTGTTTTACTTTATACGACCGTTCTAAAGTTTTTACTTGAAAAATTTTATAGCACGTTCCTTTATACAATCTTCTTTCAGTTTATATGAGACTACAATCCTTGAAAGTTATAGTAAAATGGGAAGCAGAATTTTAAGTAGGTTAATATTTTTTTTATTTGTAGTAAAGTATATAATAGATGACGTAATTCTAATAAAAATATCATTTTATTTCGTTAAATAATATCACCATTATGTGACCCTATGAACTATGTGGAAATGTGGTACAGTAAAGGTTTGCAAGTTTTATTTGTGTAAATTCGTAGACCGGCACTTGTCGAATAGATTGAAGACTTATCTTTATATAATTTAGTTTCTTAGCCTAGACTTAGCTTTATATAATTTAGTTTCGAATATCCTTAAAATATTTTTCTAAAAATACAATTATATTGTAATAGAATTCTAAATTCTTGTATAAATACACGAGACAAAATGTGAGTAATTTATTTATTTAACTATATAAACACTGAATAAAATATATCAACCTAATTATATTTTAACTGATTGACAAAAATTCACTATAGGATGCTAGAGCGTTGGGAGGGAAAGAGAGAGACGATAACTAAGTGTTCTTTATTTGACGCTTTTATTCACATGAGGACATAAAAATTACAAGAATCCTTTTTTATGATATTTTTCTTTACTTTCATTCATGTAAAAAGTACTGTAATAAAGCCTACTGGCGTTTTCTTTGAGTTGTTTGCAAAGGAAAAGTTGAGTATAAAAATTTGTCACTCTTTAAAACATGCAAATCTCCTTTATAAAGTTTCAATTTATGTCTAATAATTGCCGGCAGCGGGCGATTCCTTTCTAAGAGCTTGAAAATGCTAATTTTGTAAACAAACAAAGCGAGGGCCTAATGAAGGTTGCGGGTCTGTCCACAACTTTCTTATTCTGCGAGAAAAGGCCGCGAGCTCTTCCGTCCGATTCATTGAGTTGTTTACTTTAGACTGACATTCACTTAGCCATAGAAATAATTACACCGGTGATATAAATAAAACATCAATATTTTGTATTATTTTTTAAATGTTATATATAATGAAAATTCTCTACTATTTTTATGATTGTGGGGTTAGTTATGTTGATTGGAAAACACTAACTACTAACAAATAAAATGGACTTCGTATCGATACAATTGTAGAAAATTGTACTTTGAATATATTACGAAATGTTTCTTATAATCTATCTCATCATGTAATTTCTATGCTAAACAGTATATTACTAGACTTTAACGTACAATATAAAGACTTATTTTTTAAATGTATGGACCCTTGGCCTAAGGCACTCGTCACGGACTCGTCCTTGCACGCCTAATTTAATCCTCGGCTTATTGAAATAAAAACGACATAGGTTTTCGACAGGTGCCGCGGGCTAGCAGAGGGGAAGGCGGGTCACAGGTGCCTTCGATGGTCGCAGCGTCGTTAAAATTTACATAAAGTCTCAATCCACTGCGGCGGGCCTCGCTGCCCACCCCACGTTTATGCTACATTTAGTAATTTTATGATAATTTCGAAAACCGTACTGCCACCCATCGCATTATACTAATAGAGGAGTTTACTGGAATACGCTCATACTATACTCAAAATATTCAAACTCTCTTCTAATAATAAGTTTTAGTAAATAAATCGCTCTAAGCGTGAAACGGACGTACGTTTTTATTTGGAAAAATTAGTCGCAGATGTGTTTTCGAGTACGGCTGACCGTGGAGGGCAGTGAGCTAGACGCATAAATCTCGAGTAGATTTAGGTGTTTTTTATGCATTTGATTAATTGCTAGGGAAATTGAAGTTCCCGGGTGTTAAAAATTAATTATAGCTGTTCGTATATTTCGTTCTAGTAAACTTAGATAGAAATTTAAGTTTAGAAATTGAGCTAAAAAATTAATTACTGGATCCAAAAAGTGTTTCAGTTTTTAGCACCTTTTCGCTGTAGCTAAGTATTTCGGGCCAAAATAAAAATAAATGATATTGTTTTTTTGCAGTCCAACCTGACGCACCTGCCCCGTCACGAGTACGTGCCGGGCATTGGCATGGGCGTTGCTAAGTGTCCCTACGACCCGGCTGATAACTCCACTGCTCTGTGGGTGGAAAAGGGCAACCCAGGCTTCCTGCCCGCCTTATACTCTGGAACCAACGCTGAGTTCACTAAAGCAGATACCGTGATCTTTAGGACTGACCTGCATAACTTGACGACAGGTCGTCGAGAGTTCTCCTTCAAACGAACATTGAAATATGATTCAAAATGGCTGGACAGTAAGTTGTTAATTCACTTAATTTTTTTCTACCATTATTTAAGTGTAAATAATATTTTGTTGTGTGCGCGTCGTACATATTGTTCAAGCATATTACTGGCGTAGGTTGTAATTTCCCACTGAAAATCGGCTTTGCTTATGAAATTATTAAACTAACAATATATGATAGGCGTAATCATTGTCCTAGAAAGCTTGATGAATGAATTCGTTAATCAGTGAATCGCTACATCAGTGATCTGCAATCAGCTGTAGGTTGGTAATGATTAGAACAATTGTTACAAATTATCGGTGCTTATACGAATTAGACTGGAATCGCCCTGTTTGCGACTAAACAATGCAAATTAAACTGTTTTCGCTCTAACGAGCTGTAATGTGCCCTCAATCTTTACCCGTTAATTTGTGTGCCGGTAGCCATAATATAAATACCCTGACTTAACACTTTACAATAGAACATTGCTATCTAACTGAAAGATTTACATTGTAAATGTAATCAGTAAATAGAAAATATATTTCTGTCCAAAGAAATGTTGTTTTTTGAAATATTTGTAAATTAATATCAACAATTTTTCTTTTATTGGCGTTGATTTTGCAAAAAAATATATATGAAATATACAACATGAATAATTTTAGACTAAATTTGTGTAAGTCATAACAAATACAATATTTTATAAAATACAATTGTGTAAACGCAAAATGTTCACAATAACACGACCTAGCTAAATACGTGTCACCGATTTTAGTTCAGTATTTATGGTAATGCATGACTGTGTATTAAATCTATTTTGAGCTCTGATCAAGCGGAATAGAATTCACCTACCCTAATTTGCGGCTATTGTTTTGGTGTTGTTATATGAACTATTATAATGAATAATATTGTGTTAGTCAAATATTTTAATTTAATATGTGTTTATTTTTAACTTAAATTGTCATATAAATTACTAAATAAATTAACATAGTTGGTACTGTCCAATCTTAAATATTAATATCTGGATATCTATTCATCAATAAATAGCCCGGTTTATCGACCATTAATTGCGATCAAATAATTTATTGCACCATAAATGTTCAAGGCTCGAGGCTTTATTAAATTTTAATGCTTCTTTAATATTATGAAACTGGAGATAATCTTACCTATGGAAACATCACATTGTGAGTTCAGCAGATACGTTCGTATATGAACGACACGACGTCGATGTCGTGTGCCTTTAATCCTCAACACGCGGCTATTTCATTTCGGCTTGCAACAAATGAGCACGTATTAATACGAGCTGAAAACACCCTGTATATGACATAATTGACACACGGCTTCATCTAATATTTATTGCATATCACACAGAATAACAGCAATTTGATACTATGGTATTAACATGGGAACGCGTGCTACGCTCCACTGCGAATATATAAAATTTATGTTTGTAATTAAACTGTAATATACCGTTAGCAGTTAAACGTAATGTAATGGCGCTGACAAATCTTTCGGGTTACATCGTTATATTTATTCAAATTTATTTGAAGTAATAATCGTAAATTATATATACAAATAACAATTATAATATTAACATTGTTTAGATAAATTTAAGAAAAAATATATTTCATTTAGATAAAATATGATTTACAAATATGTGTATGTTTATTAGAATTACCCGATGTAACTGTAACTTTTGTATGACTTAAACGTGGGTTAAGCTTAAAGAAAGTTTACTCGATAAAAAATATGCCTGGACAACTTCAAAAATGTGTATATTATTACAAGTACGTTTTAATTTGGAAATGATTACTATATTTCATTTCCAGACTTTTAGTTACAAGCTTACAAGAAATTATGTTTGTTTTAGAGCCAAATTTCGTCGGGTCTTTCGACGTGGGTGAATACGTCTTATTCTTCTTCCGTGAGACTGCGGTGGAGTATATAAACTGCGGCAAGGCGGTATACTCGCGGGTAGCAAGAGTTTGCAAAAGGGACACTGGTGGCAAGAATATACTCAGTCAAAACTGGGCTACTTACTTAAAGGCGCGTTTAAATTGTAGCATTCCCGGCGAGTTTCCATTCTACTTCAATGAAATACGTAAGTAAATACTAATATAATTTAATTTTATCTAAATATCTCAAATATTTATGTTTCATCCTATTCCTTTAAGCAAAATTTGAAAGTTTTCAGACAAAGCAAACGCGTTATCCACTCAGCAGTTTCCTAATGCTCACAAAATACTAAATATTGCAGCAATTTTCTGTGCCTCTTCAAAGTACGATTCTGTGTATCCAGACTGACTTACCGAGCTTCGAGCTTCGCCAACTAACTTCGTAGCAGCACCCTAATCCCAAACATGCAAACAGTTGCCGTCAATCTCGAGTAAACATTTCACTTCGATTCAATAGTGCATAGGAAGATTTAAAACGACAAAAGTCTAGCCAATTCCTCTCTGAGGCTGTAGCTTCGCGCTCGCGACTGCTTTCATACAATATTAACGTTTACCGTCCCGGCTTTACCACCGTTTTTCATGCCCCCCATTGCACTCATGCATTTCTCATGAGGATGTAATAGTTCAAGTGTGCTGTTAACATTTACGTTTAAGCATGATTACACTCGTAAGCAAACTGTAATCTGGCTTCCCGTTCATTAAACTTCCACCAATTTATATCCCTATATTCCTTGTCTTCTAAATTAACAATTATAGCCGAGCTATTTCAAAATTCATGGTTTCGTACAATATTACGCACAAATTGTAATCATAACATATAACTATTTGTGGTCCAATTAATAAAACGGAAAACATTACAACATTGACCTAACATGTGTTAGGTAAGTCGCGTATTTAAATAATAAGACCAAGAGTAATATATTTATAGGCGGCACGCGTCGAGCTTTCGTTTGACAACTGTTTCGTGTTGTGTTTGTAAATTATGTGCTTGCTTTACCCCAAAACAACGTTTTACGCCTTTCCCAAATTTAATATAAGCTTTATTTATGATCTCACAAATTCTACATCTTCAAGTATTTATTTTTAACGTTTTCTTTGCAAGCAGGATGTCATATATATACAAAACATATTACATATTATGTTAAATTGAATGTTGTTTAATAGATTGACGTTTATGTTTGTTTGTACAACATAGTTTAATTCTAGGGTAACGTCTGGTGACATGGAGATATAAAGTTGAAAGCCGCAACAGTAATTTAAGCGAACTCATGAAAGTTTTGACAACTATGTACATTGTACAGATTAGAATTTGTGTTCGTACAGATATAATTTGAATCATTTCAATGGATTATTGTACAAGTTTACAAATTTACTTTGTGTCGTCAATTAACGTCACAAATTATGTAATTAAAATTTCGAACTTTGTTCAATTATTTGTATTACTTAGTATAATTGTAATTTACAGTGTAATTATTGTTATAAAATAATGACATTAGACAATTCTTTTGTAACCATTTTCTATACTTTATTTTTGTATTCTTTTAGTATATGTATATATATATATATATATATATATATATATATATATATATATATATATATATATATATATATATATATATATATATATATTTATATACATATATCTATCATTAAAGTAACCAAAACTTAAAGTTTAAATCAAAATGAGAATACCTAATAACTAATTCTCTTATAACATAATGATGGCAAGTTATCGGACGAAATTCAGTTAATCTCTTGGGAAGCGTTAAAAGTGAAATGTGTACTGCTATAAATGAAATATTAGCTTTATATGTCTATCCGTAATGCAATATGAGATGATAATGTAAAGTATTGCTTAGGTTTCGCTTGAGGAAAATTATGCCATAATTTAATAAAATTCAATTTCTCAAATAATTTCGTTTAAAAAAGAATAAGCAGGAATGTTATAATTTGTAATAAACTTCAATTATATTTAAATATTTAATCTATTTTTTTGTATTTTTTATTCTCTTTCCAGAGAGTATTTATAAAGTACCTGGTGATGATAGTCGTTTCTATGGAGTTTTCACCACTGCATCAACTGGCCTTATGGGGTCTGCCATTTGTACCTTTACAATCGGAGATATACAAAAAGCTTTCGAAGGAAAGTTTAAGGAGCAAGCTACTTCGAGCTCCGCTTGGCTTCCAGTTATAAGCAGTAAAGTTCCAGAACCGAGGCCTGGCACATGCGTTAACGATACGTCTTCTTTACCTGACACTGTGTTGAATTTTATAAGGTGAGTTTTTATATAGACAATAATAAAGATAATTTATTACAATTTAAAAAAAATGTATGTCGTAACATATTTATTGTTTCAATCTTTGAGCTTTTATTTTTCTAAATTTTTATAATATATATATGCCTTGTCTCTATATTCTGTATTTCACAAGCTAATTTTTGTCGCATTTTACGTTTAACTGGGTAACATTTTCAATTAGGTACCTCATTCGATGAGATAAATGTGAAAAAATATTAAGTTAAAATAAATAATAATATATAAATAATAATTTTGTAAAAAAATTACAACCCATCACAGTATTTTAAAATTCAAAACTCAGTCGGCAAAGAAATGTCGACAGCGACATTAAAAACTGTCACTTACTAAACATATACGAGCTAGTCTTTCCGGGGTTCCGCCCTCATTGAAATCCGCAGGCACTTTTATCTAGCGACACGTCCTGTTAATTATCCAACGCTCTCGCCCGGAGAGTGTTCAATTATTTTTTTTCCCACTTTTTACACAATCCTCACGTTGAAACGTTGAGATTTTAGCACTTCACCTGAACCAGTCGGGTAAAAAATAATACATAGAATTTTTCTCGTACTAAATTGAATTTTTTAATTAAATAGAGGTCTCGTGTTGGTACCACTGTTCACCTTTCATGACATATTGTCTGTCAATATCGCATTTGGTAGTAGTATTTTAAGTAAATAATTTTACCATGTCGAAACGAGATGAGATACAAAGCATTTACGATATTATCTACGTGTATCCATTCATCTATAAGTTTATGCTTGTAAACTAACTTTCGAAATTATACATATATCATACATGGTATGGTATTATATATATATATATATATATATATATATATATATATATATATATATATATATATATATATATATATATATATATATATATATATATATATATATATATATATATATATATATATATATATATATATATATATATATATATATATATATATATATATATATATATATATATATATATATATATATATATATATATATATATATATATATATATATATATATATATATATATATATATATATATTTATATATAGTGAAATTGAATATACTGTTTTATATCATATTAATGTTTTCCTTACTAGATCACATCCATTGATGGATAGTGCCGTATCCCACGAACACGAAAAGCCGATCTACTACAAGAGAGATTTATTCTTCACACGACTTGTAGTTGATAGAGTGAAAGTGGACATGCTAGGTCACCAACTAGACTATACTGTCTATTATGCAGGAACAAGTAAGTGCTGACTTGAATTTTTCATAGATATATTTTACTGTAATATTACCTTATTATAAAATTAAATTCTGGTATATTAATTATTAATACGCAAAAGCAAATGGCCCTATAGTCAATAAGCTTAGTCCCTAGTGAACATTATTATTTATTTATCTTAATGGATTAATCTTATTATTAAATCTCCAGAGTACTGCTGTCTATGTAAACTGATAACCACGATAACACGTCTCTCATTTCACGTTTAAGGTGCATTATTTATTCAGAATACGAACATAAATTCGACGATCTCATGGCAATCAACCTGGTAATGTTCCATGTAACTCGTACCATATAAGTCGTAATAGACATCAGTACTGCTCAAACATCGAACAGGGCTTAATTTTGACTGGCGTAATTGAATATTATTGATAGATAAGGTTTCAGATGAAGCCATGCATCTCAAATAATATCAAAATTGTTATATATTTAGTTCTAGAACTGTATACATAATAAAACACGTGTTAAAATTGTAATACGTATGTATTTAATGTAATAAATTGTATAACAACAATAACCAAAAGTCTACAACGCCCTTTAATAAAAATTCTGCGAAAACATAATTTCATTTTATAAATTAAAAATGTCAGTTTAGTAAAAATATATCGACCCAGATTTCGAGAACAATAAGCGAGACCCAAACTAGGGTGACATCGTGAACAATCACGGGAGGACATAAAATTTCATAAAAGCGCACGAATTAAAAAATTCCTTCGTGACAGAAAATTAAAAAGTAGCCGCGAGTGAAAGTGGCACAAAGGCCATAACTCGTCTCACCCCGACGGCTGGACATTCAGACTCTCGTACAAATGCCATCAACACGTTACCTTCCTCGAAACAGGGGATTCCATTCAAAACACGAAAAACCGATTATACGTTCATTGTATATAGCCAAATAGCGTATAGAATACCTACTCTTTAACACTTTTTGTCAACTCTCAATTTATTAACTTTTAAAAGCTTGCACTAAAGCTTTTAAGCTGTATGCCTGTACAACATTCCGTTTGGCTGTTTCGTAGCATAACAAAGAGAACTTCACTTTTGGCGCTTTGAAAATTCTGTTTCTAGTCTTGTATTGTTATTTTCTTAACTGCGTGATATACCTCTTATTTTATAACGTTTTCCCTAATAATTTTATTTAAGTTTTTTTTCTATTTAATACATCTAATCGAATAATGTTTAATAAATAAATTAAGTGTATTTTATTCAATTAATATTTTCTTCGATCTATTTATGGTAAAACAAATTATATTTATATTTTTATTGAATTTTGTACAAAAACAAATATATTCATCCAGTTATTACTTTTAAGCAGAATTATCAAATTTCTATTTCTAATTTCGATTACTTTTCGCTACAGGGTTTTCCTAAATATAACCTAATATTTTGAGTAGTTTAACACAAATACAGGAGTCACAGTCACAGACCACACCGACTTCACAGACCTCACGTCACATGTTTACCGCCACATAAATTTGTAACTCTGGTCTAAACAACACCTACAAGAGGTAATTTTCGTGTATGTTGTTGCAATTTTCGCCAATTTTCCACGAAAATCGTTTTCGACCGAGCTTGCCGTGAGGCTACAGAATGGATTAAACTCACGTAGATATCTAACGAAGGGGGAGTTCGTTTACGGAACAACTTTTACGTAAGGAGACGTACGTACGTTTGAGTTGGCGTTTGAAATGCTTGTGTACGGAATATTAAATTGTTTAAGCGTTACCTTTGACGTGCTCCCTTAGTACTTTTGCCACGTACTGTAATAATTACTTCAATTTAATCTGCATAATGTAACTTTGTGCCAGTGTTCGATAGTTGAGCGAAGCCTCTCTCTGACCACTAACACATTGCGGTTGTGAGTACCTACGTTGATTACAAAGCTCACTGAAACAAACTAGGTCACCACGCAGTCTTTAAACACTCGGGCTACTCTATGCAACAAATTGTAGCTCGGTATAAGTGCTCACGAGTTTTTAAACCATCGCATGAAGTAAAAGGAGACACCATCCGAAAATCTGCAATTCCTCTTCGGTACTGTTTACACTTGAGCACCAAATAAGTTGAGTAAAATTCCAACATCACAAAGAGCCTGAGGCGTTTCGTGAAAAAGGACAGTTTACTCTTTCAATAAAGAGTTCGTTCGTGCCGTCTGCCGCAATATTACTTCCCGCTTGGTCCGTTTCGAGAACTCACCGTGTTATAATATGCATTAAACTGCACTGAAATCGGCGCAGTATCGTTTCAAAGTTGTACTCGATGTGGCGGCAGACAATGAGAAATGAGTCTATGATACCCCGCAATGCGGGCCGCCTCGCTTTATTTCATTCCTTTTATCGCGCCCGAGACGTTCCGCGGGCCTAATGAAACTTTGACAGCGACTGTCATGTACATAACCCCTTGTTTGTCAATGAAAAGGAACTGAGGTATCAAAGACGTTAAGAGTATTTAGTAGTTAACAAAGTTAATTAAATTCCTCGAGTTGACGTCAACACTGAAGCTCTTTTGTATCAAGGGCGCCTTTGTATATATTCAAACGTAATATTTATATTAACATATCGCGAGTAGGCAGCAGCTCGTATGACAACAAACTCTCAACCTAATTTCACCGTTATGATACGGAAAAGTGGTTCCTATGACATATATAACATACACAACACCGAAATAGTATCGCTGCAATTTAGTCTACCAAAAAGTGGGAAATCAAATAGTATGCAACTCTCCCTAAGCTAGCTTTGACGTCATGTGGGGGATACAGGGCTATTAAAAACGATTTAAAATTCACAGTCGGCTTAACGGTCGAGTTGCCGCTGAAAATGTGATAGCTATTTGATAACACCATTACTCTCGAAGTCGCAAACGTTCGTTCTTTGACTCTACAGAATTCAGTTATGAAAAATGCCCATAAATTGAAAAGTTTAAGGCGCGATTTTAGCAAGGATACGGTCTTCGTGACGGCACTTAATAATTTAACGTGCAAAGTGTATACTGAGAACGGTAATTTGCAATCTACTTACCATATACGAGTACATTATATTTAGTGTTGTACGATACGGTATCGCTTTTATAAGTATTGGAAAGCCATTTTGTTGAGTGCACGAAGTCCAAGTTTTGCCATAAACGTAAAATGCGATTTCAGTAAAATGATATGTGAAGGTGGTTAAATTATCATATTCTCTGATGCCATATATTGCGATCGTCGGTCGTAATCGAGGAAATATTCTTCCCAGAGCTTCTTGGAGTTATTCTGACATAGTATCGGCACGGTACAGACATTTTAGACTTACGTTGCCTGGAGGACGAAAGTGAAAAGAATTTATAGTTCGCTTAACTATATAGCCATTCTGTATACCAGATGTACTAAGTTACTAATGTTACCTTAGTAATATATTTGCTGTATGTAATTCTAGCCACAACAACTGTCATATTTGATATTTGATTTTTTAATGATCGACTTTAAGCTCAGTTTGTAGTTATATTTTAATATGAGAAAACATTGATGTATAGTGACGTTAGTAGGTACGGTTTCCCATCATCACCTTAGACTTTCGAAAAGATGGATTTAGTTCGACAGTTAGCGTGACAGCTCAAAGGTACGCATGTCTCACGTGTTCTGGTGGAATTGGGTAAGGAGGATTGAGAGGTTCTGAAAATGGAGGCTAGTGTTTATGCATTGTAAGGGGATTTACTTTGATGATGCTACACTTGTGTCACAAGTGTCTATGGAATTATACTTCTGCCTGTGACATACAATATCGCCAGATAAATTTTATAACAAACAATTTAAAATATTTGTAACACCTTCATGAAAATACAAACAATTAGTATTTCCATAATCAGTATTCAAATCTCGTCCAGCGGGAATAAACATTGATTTTTTATTCCCCAAAACTGAAAGGGAGTTCGCGGTGGCCGGGATCAGGAATACTAATGCGTTCACTTTTGAACGCTTATTCGCGCCCCGCTAAAGGCGCTCAACGTTTTTTGCATAAAACATCTCATCAAAGGATTGCTTAGGTCCCGCAGTATATTGAATATCAAAAGGTGTACGAGGCGAGAAAGTTTTGGGGTGGCGCGGTCACGGCATCCCTAATGCTGGCGGCCGAAAGCCGTCTTTAAAAATACACCTTTAGAACGTGTTTGGAATAATCATTGGTTTATTATAAAATCTGGATCTGGAATAATAAGTATAAAGCTATCGCCCTTTTCAAGTATTTTTTTATTGAATGTAATAGGCTAGCGTTTCAATACCAAAATAGTAATGTTAAAGTTAATCGAATTTGATTTACAGAAAAATCATTCTCGTTTCATTTTGACGGAAAGCTCTTCCGTAAGGGTAAAGCGATCGTATAAAGTTCCTTACGTTAATAGGTATAGTGAAACCTTGGATTCGGAACATCAAATTATTCATATCGATCAAAACATAAATATTTTGAAATCGGTCAAAGGGCCCACTCGATCGCATAAAATTTCTAACGACAAATCTCGTAAAAGTCGGTGGAAAACTCGTAGGCAAACGTTAGAAACCTCGTTCCTCGATTTACGACGCCTATAAAATACATATTGCGATTCGTGATAAAATTCCGCACGAATTTGTTGATATTGAACGTAAGTATTTATTTGGAATTGCTATGAAGCAAATTAGTTCTAAACTAGTAGTCTTTAGACATGAGAGTCAGTTTATTTCTGTCTTCTTTCATTATTAATAGTTAATTGATACGTATAAACTATATACCATATGCCAACAGCCTACCTCAAATATGATGAATTGCTATAAAAAAAACTTTTATTCGCCTTAGACATTTATCCTACTGCCACGATTATATTTAGAAATTTCAGAAACGTTCATTACATCTGATGTAGGATGATAAAAATATATGACGGCCAGCAATGAAACGTGAAAATGTCGATGGGTAGTAACGTCAGCGCGTGAGAAGTGAATTCAGTGAAAATCTACCCAACTCGCTACTCCCGAATCTATTGGCTAAACGGGGACTTTTTATGAAAACCAATAAAGATGTTAGAGCTACTTTGTGTTTGGGAATTTATACCACCACTTCGATGAATAAAACTTATATTATTGGAGGGATCGAAAAAAGTTTTCACTTAAGGCTTGTCGAAGCGAAATCTTTATTGGATTGCTGGATTATTTCTTTGAACCTTTATTGAAGGTTCCGTGATCATTGGCTAGGAAAATATGAAAACATAATTACGGCCTGCACCAACCCTTACCTTGCTTTGACGGCTCTAATTTCATTTGACCCGGAATGTTATATTGAATAGAATTTACGGGAAATAAACGTTGAAGAAATCTTCAAATAACCTTTTTGTAAAGCTTAAACAAAGAGAAACCTTTACTTAACGTTTTATATTATGTAAATAATACCTACTTCAGCTACTAATTGTTATATTATCTGTTGTTTCTTTTTTAAATATAACTAAAAGATATATAAATTTCTAACCCTAAACGTTTAAATGTGATTGATTTTTACATATTTTACTTTTCATAATGCATGATACATATGTACAATAAAGTTACATACCATCTTCATGAGAAGTAGAATAATTTAATTCTAGTGTTGGTGCAGCTCTAAAAGAGTTTACGGCGAGACGTGCTTCGTATATTATCTCATGTACCTAATTCGTTACTGAAGCAGATCCAGAGGGAATCCCCGATCACAACCAATGTGGGATTGTTTAATTATTTCGCTAGAGTCGGCTGTGATCGGAATTAATGACTGTAAGTGAAGGAATTTATAAGCTCGAACGTTAGACAGATTACATTCATACAGTATCGATGTTTGAATGTAATTAATTTTCTTTACGTGGCATACGCCGTGAGTAGAATATTAAATTAACGCTTCGCTCTTTTGAACAATAATCCTATTAGCTTTTTCATGACTTAATTAAACAATTACGCATCTTTGCTTTTAAAAATCCCTTCTTAAAGATGCCTTTACCCAATTTCCATTAATTGAATTTAGGGACCTGGGCCCCTGATAATTATTATAATGATAAATATGTATGTTAATGTACTGACAATATAATGTAAATCTATATAGGATGCAAATCTGGTTAGGCTGTTTAAGCTTAGTTGGAAGTATACCATTGTAACTGGAAACCAATTGGTTTATAAACAAATATTCTATCATCCCCATTTCACAAGGTGTCACGTATTAACACACTAACGTGTCACAGGGTTGCTGTAAACAGATTCCATCGGCCCCTTACACCTTACAACAAACAAACACGCTGAATGCTTTCCCTTGTACTCTATTATCGCATCAACTTGATGTTCACATTGAACAAGTCTAATACAGTATGCGAGAAACATCAATGAAAGTACCCTATATGTAAAATAGGTACTTAACGAACTTATGACTAAATTTAGATACCTCCGTGAGTGGGATGGATATTTAGTATACAATTTTCGTACTAAGTAATTTTAGCCATTTTGTTTATTGCTTATAGTTTTAACAGGCTCAATATTAAATAATTTAAAATATTAAAAAATGTATCTGTAAATATCAAAATTAAATAAAAGTTTGTTTGTATGTTTGGCCATGCTTATCTTGAAACCGAATTTGAGTAAAGTTTTATTATATAGATAATAGGCCTAGGTAAGTTATAGGGTATAATATGATTGACTTAATATAATGACTTGCTGATGTCCAAGAAATGATATCATAAAAAATAGTAATACGAAATAAGCACTTTCGAATGACATATAAAAATCAAGGAACACTATAGAAGATGCAATATCAAATATAAATATAATTACTTGCGTTGTATTCCTGATCCAATTTTTTTTTCTTCCTTTTAAAAACAGAGGCCATTATAAATAGTAATTTTAATATTTTTTTTAGATTTTGTTAAACGTTATATACAAAATAGCACATAGAATCTACCTAAGAATATGTGATAATTTTATGTATATTTATGTACGTGTATGCATAAATATTTAAATAAGTCAATACAAGGAGCAGTATATTTTGCGCATTGTATATTCATCATCTTTATTCCATTAAAAGTAGTGTAATACAATCCTTTCATATGGCTCATTTATGGTCGTTCAAAAACATTAAAACAGCCTCATTTAATATTAATTTATCTATACAGCGACTAGCGAAGGCCAAATATTAAGGTATCGGATAATTACCTTCTATAGCACGTTTATGTCGGCACAATTGCCCCAAATATGTTTCTCATTATCCTTTATTATACCTTTGATACTAATCACATTGCCTCAATTGTGTCTCAAACGACATGAATTGAAACGTAGACGTGTTTTGACTGTGATGTAGTTGAATAAATCTATATTAAATGAGTAATAATAGCGTACGTTTACGTAATGTAATCTAATTTTCAAAACCACCTAAAGTCGATGAAACGACTTAATTATATGACATAATATAATTTTCAAGGTAATTACATATACATAAATCAATGGTAACGACAGTAACAATTTCCTAAAGCGCTGGGCAGTTATCTGTATGGCCATACTCGACGACACGTGATTAAATATTCCCTCTATAAAGTGATTTAGCCGATGCCAGACTGGGCTCTGTTATGATAATCCGGAGATTTGATTATCTCCCCGTTGCGAAAATCATCATGTTGATTTGTTTAGTTTTGAGCAATGAAAACATTAAATTGATTGTTTTGGGTCTTTAATACTTTAATATTTGGGTAGTTTTCGTAAATATAATATCATTAATATAAATGATAATAATCTATGTCAATAGAATAGAATTGATGAGTTTATTAATTTGAAATTGAAGAGTAAGTTTGAGTTAGAAAGCTAATTTGTAGAGAAAAGCTTTAGACTATATTACGTTATAATAATCGTTATATACATTAATATCCACGATACCTGTTGTTAATTTCTTCAGTCGTTCGTCAATGTACATGTAAATACAGCGGAACGTAATAAGTAATATTTAATTTATTTTACTTATTTTTTAATAACTTATATTAATTACATTCTGTACGTAATGTATTACAACTATCCCATAAAGTGTTTGTCAGCTTTTAAGAAATTTGTTGAACCAGCGGCTCTTTAATTACTCTAATATCATAAATATGAGGATGGTAGTACTCTCCTTTATATATATATATATATATATATATATATATATATATATATATATATATATATATATATATATATATATATATATATATATATATATATATATATATATATATATATATATATATATATATATATATATATATATATATATATATATATATATATATATATATATATATATATATATATATATATATATATGTATATATTCTCTTTGCTGTCCATAGTAACAATTGCGCAATATTCGCCTCCAGCACAATATTTCAAAAGGTTCAATCTTCTTTCCATCTGCCACGCCGCACTGCACAATAGTCACAGACTTAGACGAATCAAAATATGGAAAACATTTTGGTGCTTTCCATTTTGGGCTGCAGTTCGGGCATTTGTGCTTATCGCCGAGTCTACTTGTGACAGCTGATTACTGAACATGGACCTAAGCTAGAGTACTTACCCAACGACCCCCAAAGTAAATAGCTAAGCAATACGTGGTCAAAAGCAAAAACCAACCTATAAATAAATTATAATAATCTTAACTTTATTCGCCTTTAGTTACATTTATACAAGTTATGTTAGCTTAATTTAAAGATTAGCTAAAGATATTGTAGTACAATTTAGCGGATGCTACTGTTGCCGTACTAGGCAAATTGTATTACGGTATGTAGCACCTCAGAACTGGTTAAATATCTGTGATATTTCACATTTAAACAACATATTAAATTACAAACTACTCTATTAACATTTTAGAAACTATAATTCTCTCACAATTTAATTCAGATGGTAATAATTCCACCTGTCAGAGATCTTGCTAGAGTATTCAAGATATAATTACCAGACCATGTTTCTGTCGATCACTCTCACAGTTTGCTGAAAGTAATCCTTATTTTGTATATTCGATTTTACCTACAAATGAAGTTGATTCACTTAAGTCGTTGTACCTAGGAATGAACTTACTTCTGCGTACTAAAAGCGTTTTTCTTATTTTATTGTGTTTATTCTTGTTTGAGAAATAGATATATTATGTTTGATATATTGCAAGTGGGCGTATAAAGATTGTTGTATTTTTTTTAAACTCATGATTATGTCGTTAAAAATGTTATCGTTTATGCGTACGTATGTCATGTAAGAGGATGAATATTTAAACATTACTCTTTTTCATATATATTTACATACAATATAGAGCTGAAAATATTGTCAAGTCAAAAGCGCTAACATCAGAAATTGCGGTTACAGACACCTCGGCAGTTAGAATATGTGATGAGTTATTTACAACTTAGTTATTTTATATTGGCTACACAGATTAAATTTAAGGTAAATCTCTTAAATTATAAATATAGAATAAAACCTTCGCTAGGTTTACTGAGTCAATGTTGTCTTAAAACCTTTTTACGTCCACAATACGTGTATTGAAAATAGAAATTTGGTATTCATAAATATGTAAGTTACATGATATTATATTTTTTAATTTTTTGTAATGTATAAAAAGCTATTCTATATTCTCAGTCTTTCTTTATTTTACTACTTCCCTAAATTTTAAAATCTATTTAACATATTTTTTCTCATTTGTGTATCTATGAGCTAGCTGTAGTGTTTTTATGTTATATTTTCTTAGTACCTAAATGTGAGATAAAAAGAAATCTTTGCATTTTCTAATTTTCCATACTTAACATGTACACTATTTCGGTAATTTTATTATTTAAAGAGATCGTTATGAGAAATACCATTTTTACATACATTTTATTTGTGGATACCTAGTGGCTTTGCAAAATACAATTATGGAATGTCCTCGTCCACTGTCATTAACCTCTTCATACATGCTCTCCGGGGAGTCCTCACTCTTTTTACGTAACCTTCCTCCAGTATCTTCGATACTGTGTTTTCGAAAGTCAACCTAGGTCTCCCCTTACCTTTCTTACCACTCACTTTTACATCGTATATCTTTTTTACCATTCTTTCGTCACTCATTCTTTCGACGTGCCCAAACCATCTGAGCAATTTTTTTTCAATCTTACTGTGACATCCTCGCTGATACCTACCATCCTGTGAACCTCTTCGTTGCGGATTCGGTCAACTAAGCTGACTCCGCATATCCTTCGAAGAGATTGCATCTCCATAGCATTTTCCATAGCATCTTCCTTTCATTCTTCTTCTGTAATATCCACGTTTCACTGCCATATAACAGCGTCGGAACCAGAACTGCATTGTGTACAGCCAAACGTGCAGCGACGTTGACGTTCTGTCATCTCAACAACGCAGCTAATGCACCGTTCACTCTATTACCGGCAGCAACACGTTTTTCCACATCCATTTCGTATCTACCATCTCTACTTAACATACTTCCCAAGTATACAACTCAACTCATTCACTTGCTCTAATAATTTTTCATTCACGAAAATCTTATATTCTGTCCTTTCCTCGTCTCTTTCAAATACCAGAACCTTTGTCTTACTTGCATTTGTTGTTTGTGTAACTATTAAAAAACACAAAATGAAAAATATCTTACAAAACTTATTAAATTTTTAATGTAGAGTCGTTCATTTGAAAATCTTTTGTTCTTTTCAAAAAAACAAATTTAGTGCATACGACCTTTTTATCATTCGCTTAAATTGTATATCACGGTTACGCCTACGTATATGTAACTTAAATTGTACAAAAATATTACAATCATACTGTGTCTATTATTAGTACTTATGTAATAGGTAAGGACTGCCTTTACAGATATTATAGTAGAACTTTATTAATACTCTACTATTAATGCTTCTGATGTCTACAAAGTTTTTATTGTTCTAAAACTTTCTTCAAAGGATACCAATTCGACTTTAACATATTGAACATATTGAAATACGCTTATATACGTACGTATATATACATATCAAATATATAAGTCTATATTTAATATAATATTGATATAACAAAATTATGTCGCGTATCCTCTACACGCAATCTACGTGCTACGCTTCATTATGAACAACCTAATACAATTGCTGATTTATAGCACAGCAACTACAACTTAACGAACACAATAACAATAAGGCTTTGCTATTCAGTGTGAAACATGACACATAGTTCAAGGATGTATCTTGTATTAATTTCGTTCCCTATTAATTATATTCAAATATGCCTATGTAACAAATAATGCTTATTTCATGTTTGCTTTGGAAAATCTGGAGTATATTATTTGATACATTTCTGGATTTTCTTAACTCACAATGTTTATTGTATATTTTGAATTGTTTCATCCGTTTTTTTAGTTTCAAAACGTTTCAAATATTAAAACAAATACATTAACATTAAACTTACCTGCTAATAAAAATTATACAAAAATATTTGTACAATTTTTATTAGCTGGTAAGTTTAATACTTTTTTGGAATCTTCTATCGCAGTTTTCTCTATTAATAATTTATCTAAAAAACTACAGGCGGGCTCTATAAATTGTACAGCAAAATAAAATAGGTATTAATAATTTAAAAAATATACATAAAGCCTAAAGTTTACCATCTTTTACTTAATACATAAATAAAGAAAACCAAAATATCCTAAGAAACATCGATTTAGGTACTGACAGTGATTAATACGTTAACTAAAGCAAGTCCTTAGCTGCTAACCCTAAGGACGACACGTACCCTCTGTGCTACTATATGTAATTCAGTTAGGTAATTTCGGTACATATATAATCCAATTAGCTATTATGATTCGTGGCCCGAATATTAATTTGATGGCTATTTTGTAAGGAGGCTGCAATTCTACGACCTTATGGTTACAATACAGCTCCCACTTACTCTGATCACGTACAAATATAGAATTGGCCGCCATATTGCATTTGAACTTATTACTTAAGTAATATTTGATTTATGCGACATATGTATTAAATATTTATATAGAATATAATTATTATAAGTATTAAGATTTTACATAAATAGAATTTTATATTATAATATATTTTCTTCATTTGTGAATATAAACTAAAATGACACTGTATCAATGTACTGTACTGTATGCTGTAACAGCTAACATTTTAAAATAAAGAATGTTTACTTTTACCGATTCCAATTTATGAATTTCCAAATGTTTTACTTTTGAGATACTTGAGCTAATTAAGTTAAGTAAATATCATTGTAAACAGATAGTGGTTAAATTTTATATAGTACTCTGCCATCTGAGATTTATAAAAACAGCGACAGGTCTTAAAGGCAAAGGCAAAAGCGAACAACTACTTTTAAAATATTTTTTATTGAAATACGTAATATGCAGACAGATAAGCAGTAGGTAGGTAGGCAAAAACGACCGTAGGAATCATTTGAACCTATTGATAAGATGTCTCATTGAATTTCTAAAATAAAAATAAAGTATGTTCGTTCCAAAGTCTAAAAACCTTTATGTAATATTTTTTTAAATTAAGTTGTATTTATTTCACAAAACATTTCATCGTCCATTTTTGTATGTTTCATAACAACGCTAGGTTTAAAATGTTAGCCCTTTATGAAAAGTTCATAACTTAAGAAAATGACAAAAGATATCACCAAATTAATTTGCTCTGAAAATGTACTTTGAAAGTAAACGTAGACGGACAAAAGGCGTAATATGTACAATAAACAGCCGCCTTGCAGACCTCGCTAATTGATCCCCGATGTAACGAACCATTGTAATTTCTCTTATGACTAGACGCTGCCTTACCATTTATACAAAACCTAATTATTACGAAGACGGAAGAAGAGATAAAATAGAAATAAGTAAATAAGTAATTCGATGCTCATGTTACTGATGAATGCATTCGTACGGACATTAATATGTTTGTTTAATATAATGTTTAATTTTCCTTTGGTTGTATTAGAATAATAATTGCATATTGTTAGACAGTTTTTACTGTATTGGTAATTGCAACTACAAATTTGTACGTAGAATAGAAATTGTCACAAGATTTTCTTTAAGAAATCATTCCCAAGTCCAATGTATTTATGATTGTTACAGATGAAGGAAAAATTCATAAAATCGTACAGTGGACTCGCAACGGCGACAGCCAGTCAGCTTTACTTGACATCTTCGACGTTACTCCCGGCGAACCAATTCAGGTATGTGAGGAATAAATTGCATTTTAACACCCGCTTTTCACGTATGAACGTGATAAAAATGGAAGCAGAAATTTTAACATTGATGACGAAAATATTTTCAAGTGCTGCTACTCAAACGAGCGCTTATTTTTTTTTCGTGATTGCATTGACTTTTTTTGATTGAGCTATTTTGGCTGCACTAATTTAGTTCTCATTTAGAAATATTTGATGACTTGTACATATGTATTTTGATTTAGCACTTATATGAATCTTTTAGTATTTTTTCCCTTTTGTATGTCGCATGGTGTAATATCAATGGTACCAATGAGACTCTAACATAGTAATTACAAAAGATTAATTATTATTTTAACACGTTTCACGTCTCGTTTAAAACTTTAACCTTCACCAGCCATAGCCTTATTATCTTTAAAGATAACCTGCATAAATACTTAAGATATATTTCAAAGGTAACAACAACATAGAAGCCACTGAACTATATAATTCTATTTTTCAGTTTCATTACAATATCTTAAATTTTTTATCCTAGTATAGTTAAATATAGCTAATATATGCTAGCAGAGGACTTTAATTCACATTTCATTGATAAATATTTTAAGTTTAGTATAATTTTAGTAAGTAGCAAGGCTTGTCTTAACTTCACACCCACGATCTATTTTAAATTCCTTCTTGTCCTTTTTTATATAAAATGAAGTATACATTGAATATATTCGGCTGGTTGGAAGCTCCATTCTCTGGAGGAAGCCTACTCTTCCTAGGTCCAAAATAAAAATAATAAAACATTTATGCAAATATGTTTTATTATTAAACTTAAAATAATTCCATTGAAGTAAAAGCTTTTTTATATATAATTTATACTAAATATATTTTATATATTCTTTTGTATTAATTAGTAACTTTTTACACAGGCAATGGCTTTATCACGTGAACATGGATCGTTATACGCAGCGTCGGACAGACGAGTGCTACAGCTACGCCTAGCGCTGTGCACGCGCCGCTACGACGCGTGCGTGCGATGCGCTCGCGATCCCTACTGCGGGTGGGATCGAGACACTGGCATTTGTAAAGAATATTCAAATAATGCTGGGCAAGTATCTGGCTTCATAGATATTATATTTAACAAAACAGAAATAGTTGAAGTTATTTTTTAAATAATTACACAGAAACACATTAAATCCAATATTTTTATGATTTTTAGTGTTAAAAAATCAAAACTGAGGGTAAAAAAATACTTAAAGAGAACATATAAAAAATGCCGCTGCGTTCAAATTTTCTCAAGTACACGTAGACCATATATGTATATCGAGCATATTCGGACAGAGATTCTACGTAGTCACTCTAAATGACATAAATGAAGTACACATAGTACTCATGGTACTTCATGGTAGTTCTCTTCTACTATAGGGCGTTATCTACATACAAATAGCACGAGGGACACGACTTCATAGCTTTAATTCATTTGTCATCTAACACGGGTAGTCTTTTACAAGATATTTCTAACTATATTACACACCTCTCGAACCCTTAAATATCGTAATATATATATTAATAATAAAACCTATATTATTTATTCTCGTAAACATAAGCCATTACGTTGATTGATAAATAGTTAAATATTCATCTAGATAAATGGCTCAGTCAAACTCACGGCAGTTATAGTAAATTGCTACACAAAATAATTATGATGGAAATGATGCTTAATATGTTGTCTTTGTACTTAATTATATTTGCTTTTTAAAAGACTATTTTATAAAAAATGTTTTTAGCTTAGTTTAAAATAAAATTAACGAACGATTACTTAATAATATAAAATAACAAAAAGGAAAACAAATACCTATTGGAACTAAATTTGTGTTATTTTCCAAAATCGTTCGAGACATCAAACTGAACGTCAATTAATATGCGCATAAAATAACGAGCATCGATAAACCGTATTCAATTCATGCAGTACGCAGAGTTCCTATGCCGCAACGTGAAATTTAATAACACGATACATTCTATTAGCTAATCAGCCGGCACTCGTACGCGTACATGCAAAGTGTGTAGGTAATCGGCATCTATTATAAGCACATTAATGTACACACTAATGTTACTGGCATAGTAATGCTTTAGTCCACAAGTATCTATATAATTTTTAAATATACCAGCTGCTTTAAGCCAAACGACGCTTATTAAGACCTTAATACAAAATGTGACGACAATTCCTTAATTACATATTCGAATTCTCAATACATACATATGATACCTAGAATGTTTTCTGGTTTAGTCACACTTTTCAATATGTAACAAAATAGTTGGCTATCGTTGGAACGCAAATAAGTGGCAATTTTTACGATGTATTTTATAGGACCTGTTATTTATTAAATATTTACAATAAATAACCAACCAATAAAGAACCAACTAATTCCAATTTAATTTACAGATTGATACAAGACGTGGCAAACGAAACAGCGGATATTTGCGATTCATCAATTTCAAGAAAAAGTGTATCAGCAACCTGGGGACAAAGTTTACATCTTGGTAGTTTCGTCAAAATGCCAGAAGTGCTTCAACCTAGAGCAGTTACATGGTACCACTATTCAAGAGAAAAGGGAAGACATCCAATTACTTTCAAGTATGTTAATAACGACGCAGCATAATATTTATAATTGTTGTTTGAACTAATGAAAAAATCTGTAAATTTTTAAAATTCTAATATTATTAAAGTACATTAATTATGGGATCATGTCAAATTATATATATATATATATATATATATATATATATATATATATATATATATATATATATATATATATATATATATATATATATATATATATATATATATATATATATATATATATATATATATATTTAATTAAAATACAAAGCAGCAATCCGTTGCAATAACAGCTGTTCCAGTTCGTAAACCTGTATGTAACCTGTAAACCAGTAACCGAACAAAACTGTATTTCTATATGACTACTACAGTCAAATTAACTGTCAAATTATTCTGCGATAAAGCTAAAAAGTGGCGAACAGTAATTATTCATTGCTCACACGAACTGAACACGCGTGTAACAACATTAATTAAAGTGTTTCCAAATCTACCATTATCGCACTTCCTTCGTAATTAAAATGCAAAGGGAAACTCGAGATTCCGTTTCATCCACATCCTATTCCACGTTTTTAAACGAGGGTTTACTCGCTCTACCATTATTATTTCTTAAAATACAGATAATGGGGTATCAAATTTTAGTGAGGTTAAATGGAAAAGGGGTTATTTTTAAATGTCGTCCGAACAGACGGTAGTAACAATTTTAATTATTCGTTAGTCAAAATATATTTGGCCGAAATAAAAAATTCAAAAGCTTTGTACATTTTATTTGTATCAGAATAATTGAGTTAACTTTTATTTTATATAATAAATACAAGGTAGTCGTGTCGCAGCGGGATAGCATGGTCGCAATGTGGGGTTCAATCCAGTGGGGAATTATTACTTTTCAAATGATTTTCTTTTTCCCGTCATTGTAGCAAGACAAAGAATTTTTTTACTAAATTTTATGAATCCCCATAAATGAAGTACAATAAATTTGTATCATATATTATTGTGTTCAAAAATAGCAAAAGCTGTGTTTTCGAGAGATACGTGTTCTTTTTTTTTCGTGTTAGTGGGTTATTTTTGTGTAGACTTTTTTAATTTTAAATTTCGCATTAAGCTATATATATATAACTATATTTCAAGAGTACTTATTTAGTAAAATTCGTTTGCAGCAAACCAGAAAAGTATATAGAAACATCAGAACACGGCTTACTTATAATATCTGTGAACGAGGCCGACGCCGGGAGATACGACTGCTGGCTCGGAGGATCTTTGCTCTGTTCCTACAATATCACTGTTGATACACATAGGTGAGAATAAATAAAAAATGACATCATTTTAGAATTATTTGAAAATATATATTAGTGTTCTTCAAAAGTATACATTTATAAGCGCATGATAAAAAAGGGTATACTAAAAAAACCTTCTTCCAGATGTTCACCGCCAGAGAAAAGCAATGAATACCAAAAGATATACTCGAATTGGTGTCACGAGTTCGAAAAATATAAGACCGCCATGAAAAGTTGGGAAAGAAAACAAGAGGTAACTTAACTTTGTCTACACAAACAAAAGATCCTTTGTAGAATCGTCGAGTCGTGTCAGGAAGCGGCTGCAAAAAAATCCTTTTAACATTAGAACTAAAGCTAAATAACATTTAACTTATTTGTTTTTTTTTTTATTTTATTAGTGAGGTAATTAAAATTGTAAAGTAATATTTTTTTAATTGCATTTAATATACAAAGAGTTTAAGTCATAATGAATTTGAACGTGTACACAACGTTATTACCCGTAAACATTATTCTTAATATGTAGTAACGACAACTATTTATTTAATATAATTTTACCTTTTCCAGCAATGTGCAAGACAGAACGATTCAAATCAAAACACGCACCCGAACGAGATTGTGTGATAGCTTCTGAACATCGCCTATCTCATGTTTCAATCCGTCAACTATTACGCCGGGTCCATTCCCGTGCCGTACGTCTCGAACGCCCTCAAGTACTTCAATATATTCTCGTGAATAAGCCCTCCATTTTGAACACCTCAATAGTGAATTTAGTGCCCCGTTAAAACAATATAGTGTCGTAAATCATAGACTAAAATCTATAGAAACAAGTGAAACCCGTTATTCTATGAAATTAGTGAAGTTACGTAAACCCATATATAGCCAAAGTGATTTTAAATAATATAACAATAAACATTTATCAATTACAAATATATTAAATACAACAAAATAAACATTTGTGTCCAATTGCAATATATATATACAAAAGAAAAAAGTTCTATACAAAGAACTGCACAGTTTTAACAATTTTTTCTGAACACATCGGAACATGGGAAGGTGATAGACACTAATGGACAATGTAATCTTAAGGACTATAGCGTTGTGCGTTGCTTTGTTAAACATAATGTATATGTTAAAAGACTTCATCTATCATATATATAAGTATGCTTCAAGTTAATAATTTAGAAGTGAATTTATATCATTTTCACTACATTTTAGTAAACAAAGTTAAATTCGAATTGGACTCATAGCTCATCGTATGAAATCGGTGTTAGCAGTTAGACACTCATACATTATGACCATTGCATTTAAATTGCATATAAGCCATTTACAGTGCGAGTGATATATCATTATAATTAATTGTATTTATTCAGTGTATCCTGGGTAGGCAGTTTCATATTATTATTTACATTTTCGATTAATATGTCAGATAAATTTATTTGTCATATTATATCACAATCACTAGGTAATTTCGATAGCATCACTGAAACATTATATATATCCAAAGTTATTTATTTAATGATAAAACACAATCATGCATCATGATTATGTTTAACAAAATGCATTTTGTATTAAAATTCCGGTACCATTATCTATTTGAATCAAACAAAACCTAGCAACGTATCTTAATCAGTGATGTAATTAAATTTGCTAGCGAGTGATCAAGACGTTTCTCTATAATGAGTGAGTAATGCGTAGGTATCGTTATTCAGTTCGTATTTGGTATTTTCCGAATCTCCGAGGGTTGTGGCCTCATTATTTTTCCCCTTTTCGTGTAAATAGTTACCTAATTCTTTTCTAATATAAGTGTACTATAGAATGCACGTCCCTAAACGTAATGAATATAATTTAAGCCTGTGATACATAAGAAATTCGTTTAGGAGATATAATTTTATTAAGTGTATGCTGAACACTGGTATTAAAGTTATTGTTTCTTACATATTATATTTATATCGAAATTTATTATAAATCCTTAACAATTACGAAGTTTCTACAGAATTGCCATAAATTTGAAATATAATCACAGATTTGTAGTATAATAAGTAGAATTTACATTTCCTTTTGCCACTGCCGTAACATAGAAATATACTTAACTGGTTATGTATTATAAGTTTTAAGTAAATATATCTTTAAGACTATAAATAAAAAATACTTAAATTAAAAGTTATCTAATTTTTTGAACGCTTTTTATTTAAGTAATCAATCTCAATTCTTATAATAAGACTTCCAACACATTTAAGTTTTCAAACTATTTTTGAAATTGTATTCTGTTGATGCGTTCATTTTTAAAATATTTTAAGCGAACGATAAATATAAAAAAAATGTCTTAGAATTAGACCATTTTACATATATGTTTAACAATGTTTTATCTACATATTTACGGTACAACCGTCTCTCATAGAAACGAAACAGCAATAATATATATAATAAATATTTGATTTTAGTAAATATTGCTCACTTGAGTGTATGGAATGTATGTATGTATGTATGTATGCGTAGACGTATGGAATTATGGCCTATTATAACAATTTCTAGACTATCAAAATCAATAACACAGTAATTATTTGTAGTAATGAAATCGAAATTCCTTATTTATCTTGTAATATAGAGAAAATAAAATATAATACCGAAACTAAAAGCTCATTCGTTTCCTGTCTACGTACATACTAACTCATAATATTTATTTATTTATACATAAAAAGAGAAATGTGAAGGAAATATTATATCGTAACCAGTGTTTAGGAAATACTCAGCATATTTTTGTACAAAAATTTAATCTAAATGTGTCTAGATAATTAGTACGTAAGTGATTTTTGTCACGTATCATTCTCATTGGTACCTTATTAAAAGTGACTGTAACGTTTACACTTGAGCGTTTTGTGCTTGCTTAAAACATATATATGTTGCTTGCATAATGTATATGTCTTAGATAAACATAGTTTATAATATAGTTAACTGAATTGAAACTACTTCATTCATTTTAATCTTGAGAAGGTATATTGAAAATTAAGATATACTTTTCTCACGAAGATACAAGTTACTTTGAAATATATTTCGATTCAATAAAAAACTTAAATATTATATTCCTTTTTGGTATAAAATTATATTTTTTATAATAAAATTTTAACGAACGTTAACATATATTAATAAGCACAACTAAAAAACACAAGTACAACTAAACACAAAAACTGCAAAAGTGTAAACGGCGCCATTCCACTCCATATCATTTATACTACGTAAGAGCTTGTGTAATTATTGTACTTACGTCACCAATATCTCTATTTATAGCGCTGTCGATTTAAATTTACTAAAGAAATGCGTATTACAAAATTATATAAATATTTTTTCTAGTATTTTATTATAAGAACCATAGTGAATCTTTTACTGTAGCACAATTATTTTATTTCACGTAAACTAAAAACTCATTAACTAAATTCTGATTATAGAAAAATGAAACCAAAACCGGCCATTTTATACTAATGCTATAACGATGTACCTATTATTTTAAATTACATGAAATTGAAAAGCTCAACTAATGAAATAATCATTTTCATATTTATTCCGCCATGTTAGTGTAATTATAAAATTAGGTGCTTGTACTTACGATTGTTTTTCGCAAATACGTATATTTTCTGTCATATCATAATGTAAATACATGATTGGTAATGGATATGAATAGAAGTAAATATCTGAGCTTCGTCGTTTATTGATATAATATGTATTACAGTAAGATTTAAGTACTTTAGTGGTTATAAATGAACAGATCTCCCAACTCGGGGCAGGTTCTACGCAATATTTATAGCTAACTTACTATTGTCTGTACTATTGGAATAGACCTGTAAATTTCACATGTTACTATACTGTATAAGTTAAAATTCAAAGTAGAGTTAAGATTTTATATAATAAATCTATGAAATGTATCTTGCATCTTGAACGAGTTTTATTTATTGAACCTATTATTAATCCTTCTGAATATTTTTGCAGATACGTTAATAAACTTCAACACTTGTGCACTAGATTTGATGTCTGATTGGTAATGCGGTGGTTTATAGTTTGATTCCCACTTGGGAAAAGAATTACTTCGATTTGTCCGCCGTTGCATATTTTCGCTCTCGATTTCCGAACTATAAATACAATATACTATTTGGTAGATTCATTGCTCCAATCATAAATTACAACACGTGCCATATTTTTTAAATGGATCCTTAACCATATATAGAGAATATATTTTTGCTTCATCTATAGGTCTGGGATAAGGACGTGTTTAAAATAGTGTCAATTCATCAAGTCGCATACTGGGTTGACATTTTCGTCATAACAACGGCGGGGGCGAACCCCAGGCCGAGGGTCTATAAAAAAACGAGGGCCATGTAATTATATAGTGCCACTAAACTAATTTCACGATACATTGCCTACGAAATCTGTGCTTGGCACCGCCTCGCCCACTAAATGTGATTTCGCCTTCAAACCTGATCACTATTGTTATATGCCATTTTCATATGAATTACTAATATCGCACTAGATGTTTACGCAAATTACTCACAATGGCGGTGTGTTGGTTATTACTGTATTTAGTTATTTATGGCCGAAGAAAAATAGTTCTGTAGCAAGTATAATAAACTTTCTGATATAATAATAAATAGGTAAGTCAATTTTATTTTTACAAATGAGTGGCGAAATAATCAAATAACAAAATTCTCGTTAATAATACTAGTAACCTTAATATTCGAACCATAAAATGTTTGTTATGAACTTCCATAAAGAACAGTTTTGATAACGAAGCTCAATTTTGATTTGATTTTGTTTGTGTTTTTTTGACGTTACTGTGTTGTTAAAATACGGCAAAAAGTAAAAACGTATTACATAAATGTGACACATAATTATAATTAAATAACGTAGAAGTAAAATTTTATTATGTTTGAGAAAACATAAATTAAGTTGACTATTAATTCTTAAGTCTGGGCTCTCTTTCTTTTAAGAGTACATAAACCCATTAACAAATTCCCACTTGGCTTGAATGTACACTTACCACAATGAAGCTACTAAGCTGCTATAATATGTGTATATACAAAATATAATACATACTGTACTAAAAGTACTATATTCACATGGTTAGCTAATAAACCATTCACACAAAGCCTAAGACAATACACTATGTGTTAGTAAGTAACAAGTTAGTCTCAGATTGCAGTCCGAAGATTAGATTGCAGATCGCGTCATAACCGGTGGAAAGTTAGCGAATTTGTCAAACACTACCTACAAGTTGAAACTTTAACTAACGTACGACTACACGTAACAAACTGCATATTGCCTCGAGTTCCACGTCGTAACTTATATTACTTCATATATGTTCTTTTAGGTGCTAAATAATGTAAGCGGATTATTAATATGAGGCAAGCGATTATGTGGTTTGTTGTTTTTTAGGCGACGCTCATATACGAGTATTTAAGTGACTTATTTGCAAGTATGAATATAAAATATGTATATTGTATTTTAGTGTTTCCAATGTAATACTGTGTTGAGGTAGGTGTTCGAGGATTAATTATGTCTTAGTGTAAATATATATAAAAGGTTGTAATTACACAACTTTTTATATGTTGTCTGAATTAAAATAAATATATGGTTGAAAGTATTAAATATAGTATTTTAAAATTGATATAATAATTATACGTAGAATTCAATGCAAAAATCAATATAGACCAAAAATTGATCAAATTCATAGCATATCTAACCGTGGTTTTCTATGGGTGCAGACCGAGTAATCGCTCATTTCACGGCGATCCCGTTGCGGACTTCATACTCATTTAATAATAATTGCTGGCGTTAGAACCTAAGCGAGTACTTGCAACTGGTGATTCAGCGTTTAATATTGTATGTGCTAAAGGGCAAATCGATATAAAAATAAAGATAACTTTTATTGTTTTTCGTACCTTAGTACTGCTTTATTTTTTGATCTAAACATTATAATTTCGCAGTAAGCACGACAGACAGAGGGAACAGTAGGAACTTAGTGATATGACACTCCATTCCCCATATGTCTGATTTCTGAGGCAATGTATGTTGAGGCGGTACCCAACGCCGCGCTTTTGTCTTGTTAGTAGCGAAGGAAATGAAAGTTTTTCATTCTCTCTCCAAGTGAGAGAATCGAACCAATAAATAGTCTCGTTTGCAAGCAGACGCCATGCCTCTGCGCTACGACGGTCCTCGTAGCCTTGTTATTTAAAATATTTTTGTATATACATATTTTGATTTTTATTTTAGATTCTTTGTTATGAAGTAAGAAAATGTTTATTTACTCAAAATTAAAATAATATTTCATAAAAGAAAACATTCATAAAAAACCTCAGAAGTTTCGGGTGTCCTATAATTACTTAATATTCGATTTTAGATTACTCTTGACTTGACATGAATATAAAGTATGTGGTATGAATGGATATTTAATGCAACAAAAGTAATCAAAACAGTGGTTTTGTTCCATACACTACTTCGCGGTAAAATTGAATACACCTATTACAAACAACAATGCTTTTGTAGTCTATACTACATATTCACAGTATCAAATTGTGCCATAAGTTTCTCATAATAAATATGGGAAATTTATAAAATATTACACTAAAGAATTCAACTGCCAGATTAGAAGTGAAGGCAATTACGAAATTTTTTCTTATATCATTTCGACGGCGAGGGTCTATAGGTCTTTATTGGGAATTACTTCCGGCCAATATGTCGCAAGACAAGGGTTCATGTCGCATAGACACATTCGACATGATGAAGGACTTAACAACTTTCTTCAAGAAAGTACATAGACGATATCAATTACACTTTTATTTTACTAAAGATAGTATTCGTTATATTCTTATTTTTTTATATTGTATGGTTTCATTTCAGATTGTAGACTCACTCTGTATTTTTTGAAATAAATATGAAAAGAGCCAGACATTTGCAACCAGGTATATTTAGAAATACATAGATACGTAGATGTTTCATTTTAATTTAGACGTACAAAAGAGGGCTTCTTGAATCTCGGCAAATCTGTTGTCACAGCCCTAAGGAGCAAACAGAAGGCGTAGACTGCAGTGCGGTCAGGTCAGGCGTGTAATCCTTTATTACGACGCGGCGTGTACCACGGCTGTGGTGTCCCACTCTCGTAAGCGCATTATCCGAATTAACAATTAGTCATGCCTACGTCTGCCGAAGTTTGCACAAATTTACATAACAATAAAGCCCTTTCGTTATGGCGATTTTTAAAATTAATTGGATTGCGAACCGTAGGAAATTTGTATTCCCCTCACTGTGCTCCATAATTTCGTGGTCAGTTTGAAAACCCGCGAAATTACTGTTTTGGCGTAAAACTGGAAAATATGACAAATTGTCGTTATTGTTTATTTTGTTAACAAAAATGTTGTGAATTTTACATAAGTATAATTTTAAACAAAATCACACGTTAGATATTCTATATATCTTGTCAATATGTTAACAACATTGTAAATATATGTGCCCATAGGCACTGTTGTGAAATTTTATTATTTACCAAAATATTAAAATCTCACAACAGATAAATATGTTTTTATTACATTTAAAGTAATACTACAATCGAGGCAAAATATTTCATTTGTATCAAAATTACACTTTTATTCAGATTCACACTACTGACACATAGAACTGTAAGAAGACAAAGTGGATTGCCAGAACACTCCGTTCTCCACTTTTCTTCCACTTTGTTCAGTCAACACAGAAATGTACCAACAAAAGTGGAAAATATAAATTATTTATTCCCCCGGGTGTGGATAGAATCCTAAACCATCGCGCTTACTTGGTCGGTCACTGTTCCTATGCACTGAGATAGTCTAAAATATTAATAATTTCCTATTCATATAATTTGCTAACGACACTTAAAACACGTTCATACAATAATTGTACTAAAATCGCATTTACTATCAATTTAAAATTATGAATTTGATAGATGATTTAATGTAAAACAAAAACTAAATATTATGACTACCACAGTAGTTGCATGTTTGTAATCACTTACTGTAACAAAAGTACTGTTTAATTACTTTAAAAATCCATTATGACAGCGTTCAATATGGAAGCATCACTTTATATATATATGGAATAGAATCAGTAGAACGAGTTTTAGTGAGCGTCGCGTTATATAAATGGACATCAACAAAAGCTCAAAACTAAATCGAAAGCTGAATGAGCAAGAACAATACACAGTTTAAATTGTAGAGTTGCGAACGACCGACACATAGAGAAGAATGGAGTAATTTGCCTCTAACAATATTACGCTGTGACCCCTTACACTATCAGTTTTTGTTTGTTAATTCACTGAAAAGGGCGTAACTCATTTTGTGTCATCGCGTAATTTAATTTCATTGAAACATCCTAAATGTTGACGTTCAGCTTCATCCCAAGAAATTGGTATAAAAGTTATCAATATATTGTAAGTTGCATATTTCGTAACTGATTTTAATTATGTTTAGGTCAAAAATAATAAAGTATACATATAAAATCTTGTATAATGTTTAGAAAGCGTTTAACAATAAATGCAATCGGGTTCACGTTAAGAAATGCTTAAAATGCAATTTTACAACAGCACTTTTATTTATGACCCCCAAAAATGTAAAATGCAAACGTTTTATTGCCGAGCTTTATAAAAATAGGAAGAGCAAACAATGTACCTTGTATCTCAAGATAGGGGACGTCGGACCGTATTTATCCGCTTGCAATGCATCAAAGGGGACCCTTAAATTTATTTTTAAGAAAAGAAACTCAGGTAAGGGACAATGTCATTTTCTCCACAAATCTTAAACCAATATTGCAGTTGCTGGTATACTTACGTATTGCAATATTCTGCTATACAGTTAACTAGACATTGGATATAGGATTTGTGAGGACATCTTGTGTGTGCTAGATTAGCATGCGCCAGCTTTGATTGCAAAGCTTGTTAAACATGTGAACATAACAATTGCAATTGCTAATTTAAAAATATAATATAGTATATAACAATATATTAACATATAGGAATACACAAAAAAAATAATTTTAAAAGTGATACTATCAAAAGAATTTCATTGTTACAAAAATGTTAATAGTTAAAACTAACTAATAAAGAACATAGAGACGTTTTAAAGACCCTTTCAAATCAAACGAAGATTTTAATCACTGATAAATTTGATTATTCCTCTTGACAAAGAGATTTCATTTGGATAAATCAACACTTATTGTTAACGAGATTTATATGTTTATTTCTCACCCTTTATTTTGGACACAAATAAAAATAAAATAAGTAATTTAAGTAGAAAAAATACTATTTAAATAGACTTTGTTAAATTTCCTGACATGGTTCTCAAAGCAATAGCTGTATTTCATACAATTAAGAAATAATAAAATAAATATTTCTTTAATGTCTTAGCTATCAAATTTTTTATAGCCTCACGCTTCATCTGTGCAGAGGAAAGTTAGGTTTAAAACGCTTTGTAATTTATCTTTTTAATAAGCAACTAAATTATATTTTTAAATGAGCAATATTTTTTTTAATTGCGTTGCTTGGTTTTTTTCTAAATTTTCTAAATCATTAAAATTTATCACATTGATTTGTTAGAAATAGCTAACAAAATGTATTAAACACAAACTAGCATACGTTCTGTAATACAAATGAAAAAAGGAGCTTCTTTTTCTTTTCAATATATATTATATTATGTTTCTTATTTTTTAGCGTATTTATATATTTTATAGATTATATTCACATATTTTATATACTATAAGTGTATTATGTAGCTACAAAATGATCTTTTAGTGTATATTGGGGATAATTTTCAAGAATACATAAGGGTCAGCTACTCTTTTTTTTTTCATAAACAATTTTAAATATTGAAACTCTTTCTAACATAAAATCGCTGAAATGAACCGAGGTATCTTTCTACAAAGGCAGATACATTATGATGGGTAATTTGCCTCTCTTTTATATAAAATGATAGCAACATTATTCTCGTGGCGCGAAGCTAAGTGGTGAAAAATGTGAAATATTTAAGATGCAAGGTTTTATAATAAGGATAGCCGAGATTACACCTTGATCTCATCTATTTTTAATGCAGCGGCTGCAAGTGGGACATTTTTATTGCCCCCGAGCTCTAGATTAGTTTTGTTCTGAGTTTGATGCATATACAATGAGCTCGATTATTCAACGCCCCGCGCAACTTGCTTAGTATTGTAATATGAATTTGAAATGTCATGTGACATGAATTTGTTTGAAAAATGTGATTTATATTTATTCCTTGAAGTTTGTAATGAGATGATAGGATATTATAATTAAATTTACTACTGAAAGTTATAGTTATAGTATACAGTGTGTGTATGTCATTTTTATATCACTTCTATATAACGATACTATTGTCTGTAATATAAAATGACATATTTCACAAATAGCTTTATAATTTTCCATTATGCTTTACGAACATACCAATCTCGCGTGCGGGCTCGTATTGAGAAGAACAAATCGGAATCGTGCCAGGACTGACATTCTGTATCGAATGTGAGCACAAAAGTGCGAATATGAACATGTGCAAAAAATATCTCGCGTATGCATTTGGGAATTTCGCGTGACAGAGAATTTAATACGAGGGGAGTCTAATATTAAACCTCGGGGACCCATCACTTTTAATATCTGGCCGTCGTCCTAGAGGGCTTCTAAATTATTTACCAAATGGAAAGGTAATGGTCGCGGAAGAGTGCGAATGAAGGTATGCAAATTTTATAAACATGTATTGTCGGTCATAAAACCTGTTAGCCACACTCTAGAGTAATGAAGGATGGCGACTCGTCAAAACGCTGAAACGCTGAAACAAGTTATGGGCGCCACGAGAGAATACCATGGTGCTTTACAATTATGAATCACGGACTTTTGGTGAACAAAGCTCATTTAATTTACTTATATGAAGTTTAAAAATAATTTAATTTAATGTTTGAAAGCATTACTGGAGTTGTAAAAAAGTTATTCTTATTTAGAGAACCTCGAACTTGAACCAGACTAGTGTCACTATTGATGCAAATTTACCAATTAGTAATATATCATATATTAAATAGTTCAAGATGTAATTGGTGTTTTTATTTATATTATTAAAATATGACTTTATTTCAACTCTTTTTGCGAAATTCAATCTTTAATTATGCACCCCCAACATCCAGTTAGTATTATAACAATAATGTTTATAATTGGTACAAAAATTAAATCAATGAACATTCAGCAGCGAAAGCAGGGGATTCATAGAAAAATCAGTATTAATCCTACACGTGTCTGCGTTTAGATTGAAGGGGTGAACGAGTCACGGACCATAAACAGTCACGCTTGCTGGCGACCGGCTAATGACGACCCCGCGGCCGCGTCCGCGACGCGACTCTCTATACAAATATTTCATATATAGATACAACGTTTACAATTTATATGGAATTAATCTATTTCATTATTATTAATATCGATTAATCCATTTCAAAGTACAATAAATGTATGTCGAAATCGAGTTAATTACAATATATCTATTTAGTAGATATAAAGTATTACGGACATTAATAAATCATGTCGTAGCCTTGAAATATCAATGATAATAAAATAAATTAAATTGTAATCGTATAATCAATTTAATATAAGAGATTATATGAACATATCCGTTTTTAATATATGATTAAATAAAGTTACATACGTAAGCATATAGTTAAGTAACAGCAAAATTCGTTTAAAACTATAAACTTGCATCACGTGATTTGAATGAACATTTAAATGATTTAATTAATTTAATATAAAGTCACAAAGAACACCAACAGTCAAATTTTCTTCCATATTGTTTTAATTTACTAAAATCAGATGTTTTTCAGCTCAGCGGTACTCAACTCTTTATAGACATACCCAGACGTTCATATCGATGCCAATCATAAGTTTTATACCTAGTCAAGACGTGATTTTTTATAAATCTGAGTAATATATAAAAAAATATTTTTGTATATTTTATATATTTAGATAATAAAGTTCATATTTATAACACAGTGTAGATAAAATTGATTTTTTTAATAGTAGAGAAGATATAAAGCGTCTAGATGTCTCAGTTACACTTTACTTTCTACTTTTTTGTCACGTTTTTAACATAACATGTTAAGCTGTTGTATTCAATGAAGTAGTTAAACTTGCCATAAAAGGAAATGAAAATAAATATGAAAAATATATGGGATTAGAAATATAAATAAACAATATACAAACATAAATTTTAATTTTTAAAGCTTTTTAATGTAAGTTATAAGCAAAATATATATTTAAATATTTTTTAAATAAAAATGTTATATAACAAACCGTCAACATATGCTTGTCTATATACTTTATCTGTTTAATTACACGGCTATCTTAATCTATTTTACATAGCAATTAAGTATTATTTTTGTCGGCTTAACACATTTTTTCATATATAGCAGGGTTGATAAAGAGAATTTAGAGTTGAGAATACTAGAATTTAACATCTTAAGTAACACTTCACTTTATTTGTGCGAAACTAGACGTACTCGTAATATACACAATAACATAAAGGAAAATTATGGCAAACGCTTTAGTCAGCAAAATAATAACCACACTATGTTACAAAGAAAATGATTGTTTTATATAGAAATATACCTTTAAGCTGACTGACATAAACTTTGTATTCTCATTTGACTTTAGTATTATTAGATATTTTGGTATATTTATACTAAAGACGTTGTCTAAGTCCCATAGAAAGTTTGACGTCATAATTCAACTTAGTTGAAACAGCTTTTAGAGTGCATTAAAGTTATTTTAAATTTGAAAAAGTTATGATGTCTTTAGAAAGATAGTGTACATAATTGATTAATATTAAAAAAATACATTTAATTTATTTATTTTTCATTTTGTGTATAGCAGCTACGCCTATTCTAACTGCAGTAAAGTTCATATCGTAGCACTTGCATCAAACCATTGTCGTATTTCTTTTGTTAAAGCAAGTCTTTTACATGTCAAATAACCTTCAGACGAGACTTTTCTCTTTACACATAAGTAGCTTGTCGGGAATGTGATTTTCCACCAAACACTCAGTATCATCCCTACGTTTTATAGATTATTCAAATGGAATCCTTAACTTTCTTCTTATGTCAAATCATAAAACGTATCCTTATGAATATAGTATGCGCTGCCCTGCCAAATTCTGCATGATAATATAAAATTGTTACGATTATACTTTTGAGCTAAGGTTTAACACTTTTCGTTATATTTGAGGCGGATTTACATTAGAAAGTGTAAGCCGTAAACTCTACGTGCATTTGTTCAGTTTATGTTGAACGTAAGTGTAAGTACTCGTAGACTTACGCTTCTAGCTATTTCTATATAGCAGGACAGGTGGAAATAATCTAGTATTAAATACACTTTGTTCTCCACTTTCTACGTGAATTAAAAACATTATCTTCTTAGTGGCTTATTCATTTTAAATTTCAATATACACGGCGATATAGACGGCCACCGTCTGATAAATGTATTAGGTTAATAGATGTGTTATGTTTAAGCATTTATACTTCTGAATTAGAAAAACGTTTGTATTTATATATTACAAATATATCTAAATTAGTATTCTTCTAAGAGAAATCGTGCCGTGATGGTCTCTAAATAAAATAATATTCTGTCTAAACCTAAAAAGTAACAGCAACAACATAAATAAATAAACAAAATACAAAACAAGAAGAGGATTGGTGCACGTAATTCGATTATCGTACATTGTACATCTTGTATAGTTCGTTAATCAGTGGAGGGCGGAGGGTTACATCGTGTTCAACGCAGATTTAGTAAGGACCAAACGGAACGCTCTCATTTTGATTCAATATTAGCACAATGTATTAAGTAACTTGCTTTAAAACAAACTAAACTTAGGATAGCGTACAATCTTAACTTGTCTTTTAAGCAAATGTGAAGAACTACTAGAGTTTTTTTAAGTTTAAGTAAAATTATAAAGGAAAAATGTATTCTTGAAGCTGTTGTAGCTTAGTAGGGACGGCGTCCGACTACAACAGGATAGTATTGGATTCGATTGAGCTCTACAGAATGATGCCGCGGCTAAGTTCGGCGTTGAGTTCCGCTACTAGATATACGGTGTCTCAAATTTCTATTCTTTCATTTAGTATTATTATTAACTTCTATTTTAATATATAAAGATAAGATAAGATAGGATTTGCGTTTGCCTGTTTGTGCAAGCTCCACTTAAGATCTACTAGCAAACACCTCTTGCAAGCACCTCTTTGGGTCTACTAGACGCTGCAAGCACTTTTTTGGGTCTTCTAGACGAAATTCAATAAAATTAATTTTAAAGACTGATGCAGAATCAAAATATTAAATTTAAAGTTACTTTCCTTGGACATTAAAATTTCAAAAATCTAAAACACTTCATGTAATACTACAATATGTCAGTTTAACTATAAGAAATAACAAAGTCACCTTTATTTATTTATTTTATTTATAAATGATAACTTACAATTGAGAAAAATACACAATAGGCGACCCAATGGATTAGTAGCCATCTCTACCAGATAACCTTTAGGGCGAAAAGAAATACTTTACATTAAAAGAGGTAGGTGAGAAAGAAATATGAACTATTACAAGTAAATATAAAGAAATATATGATACCCTTATGGGTTATCTTTATATTTATGCTTATTTATTGTCTTATGACAATAAATAAATTTATCCAATTTATTATTTCAACTAATATATACATATAGACATTACATACATATATTACCCGGATATACATAAATATATGTATATATATATATATATATATATATATATATATATATATATATATATATATATATATATATATATATATATATATATATATATATATATATATATATATATATATATATATATATATATATATATATATATATATATATATATATATATGTATATATATATATATATATATATATATATATATATATATATATATATATATATATATATATATATATATATATATATATATATATATATATATATATATATCAAATACATAAATACATACATACATAGATACATACAATAGAAACAAAAATAATCTAAGGACTTGTCGACAATTGACGTAAATGATGACGATGTTAGGGCCTTTTTAAACGAAAATAATTAATTTTAAACAGATATTTGTAGGCAAATTGTTCCACAATTTAATCGCTTGAACTGTAAAAGACTGATCAATAAATATTTTCGTTTTATGAATCGGAATGAGTAACGTTAAGTTGCGTGAAGATCGAACCGCATTCCCTGGCGCAGTAAATAAAGCGCGGTAAATTCAAATTTATCCTTCAAGTAAGAAGGAGCAGTTGGGCTGAATAAAACACAGTACAAGAAGGTAAGAATACGTAACGAATAAGTAACGTATAGGAAGCCACTTGAGCTTTGATCGAAACTAAGATACATGATCATATTTACGGAGCCCGAATATGAAACGAATAGCTAGATTTCGAATTCGCTCAAGTTTGTTAAGTTGGTCCTCAGTGATATTGGTAAAGCTTGCATCGGCATAATCAAGAATAGGTAATAAAAGAGAATTTGCTAGCATAATTTTGGTGGGTATAGGTAGAAAAGAACATGACCTTCGCAATGATTTTAACACCAAGAACACCTTTACTAAATTTTTACGCTTCATCTTTGCATTTTTCACATGGAATTATGAAAATTCTAAATCTAGAACATCTCGCGATGAAACATAAATTCCAACGTTTAGCTGGACAAAAAGAAATATGGAAATAGCCCCTCAAGAAAGAATTTCCAACATGATATAGGTATATTTCTTATTGGCAGTATGTATAAATTATGAAATATCTAACATCAAAATATACATAAATTGAGAATCTGGTACACCTGAATTAACACAATAATCACTAAATGATAATAAGTGACAAGTATTCCACGCGCTAACGAAATTACGCGTATCTACGATAGGTACTTATCATAAAGATATTACTATAATAATTTAATGTTAATTAGATTGGCATCTTTTATTCTTTCTTGAAGTTCATACAATTAGTCATTAAGGGCCGGTATAATAATTTTATTGTAATGAGTTATAAAGGTAATGTTATGTTTCAGAAATAAAAATTCAATGATTTTTTACAAATGTAGCTAATTTTGATTCCATCATACCTTTAGACTAGCTTAGGTCCGCATAATTACATTTATATTGCCAGCATTCCAACAGTGGCAGAAGCAGGCATGCTCAGGATGCGCTTCAGACAGGTGTTTGGTTACGATTGTGGTCACTGAGCGATGTTCCGCACTAACCACACGCCATTTAGTACTCTATACAACATCGTTATACAGGAATTCGGTACAAAACAGATTATATATAGATGTATAAAAATATTGCAATAGCCCAATTTAGATTTGCTCAATTTGTATATAGATAGTATTTGTGGGTAAATATTTTGCTGAAATATATCTGTTTTTAAGTTGATGTTACCAGAAAAAAAAAATACCTCTATATAACGGAGTAAATCAACAATATCATCAAAATATCGTTTGTTTGTACAATGAAATGTAGATAGGAGATTTATAAAAATATAAAAGTCATTTACACAAAGGATAATCACCGGGAGCATTTGTTTTCAAGGACTGATAAATCTTATCTTACATAGATTTTTATTTGTTTGTGTACAGTATCTATTATAGTAAATAGTATTATTAAGATTAAAAAGGTATACATCAAATGAAATAATTTTTAAAAATAATAATCAATTATCAATATTAGATAAGAAAATCTGTCTTAATATGATATTTAATTGTAATAAATATGTCACTGTACGTAATTTTATAAAAAATGCACTATTTTTAAATGTATTTTTATTTGAGGAGATGGAAATGGATTATTAATATTGCTTGTTTTTATTTCAACTAACATTTCTAACTTCAGGTGATCTTAATTTGGATCAAGATAGCAAGCACATTTAACAAAATCGTATCCCAATCGTTACATGCCGTAAACTGCTATTTGCTTGAAAGCGCGTCTAAATCGAATACCATTAGACGATTCGCACGACTATCTTCTCTTGAGTCACAACTATGGCTTTACATAAAGGAATGTAAGAAAGATAAAATGAGTTTTATAATATTTGTAATAATTAAGACTCTCGTGCTGCACTCGATAAGAATTTGAGTGTGGATGTAAGTATCTTCTTCATTTTCATTCTTAATGCCGGGTTAAAAATAAAATCTCCCCCCACATATACCAACCTAACGAGTGCATTAGTTTCACGGAGAGTTTAAGCTCGTTCTAAAACAACTATGCTAGTTTTTTCACGGCTGATCTTAAGACTAAGCTTTTGCACTTTATATTTCAATCGTCTTCAAAACACATGTCATATCCAAGTTACTTGATCCAATAATCGTTGTGTCGTCTGCTTACCTTAGATTCGTGACTTTCTGACCTTTACCTTAATTACTTGATTTTTGTAAATATCTTAACTCGGTGCAAGATTTAATCTATCGAATTAGTGCTAATAATAGAGTAAAATATGTGATGAGCATTAAGTACCGCAAAAAGCATTAAGCTAAAAAATTGAATAATAAATAACATTAAACACTTTTGAATCTTGTATGACGAAGACTAAAAATATAATTTCAGTGGATTTAATGTGAGATATGAAAACAATAGCCGTGAAGTAACGAGAAACAAAACAAAATTATTGTTCCCGCACACATAACATTAAAAGCTCCTTACATTCTCTACATTTTGAGTGCGGTATTAAAAAGCATTTAGAAATGTTTGCTAATTCTCGGCAGAAAAGAACTGTGAGTACTGTGTGTGTACGTTAATGTTGTTGTTTAGTCTAAGTTACGAAAACCATTTCATAACATTTTCCCGTATTCATATAATATTCTGCTTAAGTTTAAATAATATTCTACTTAGACTTTTAAGAGTCACTTCTTTCTTCACCTTCCGTCTCAGTTTAAGACATTGTTTAATGGGTATAGAAATTATTAAAAGGGATCGAACAATTATTTTAGTAAACTTAACAGTTTAGTAATTAAAAAAATATTTTAATATAATAAAAGTCCACAATTATTATTTTTTTTCATGAAACGGAAAAAATATATATTTATAAAAATATACCCATTTATATAAAAATATACCCATTTATATTTAAATGTTTAGTATTATGAAACCTAAATTATAAATAATTTAAAAATCGCCAAATTTATTGATTATTATATATAAAAACCGTATGTCCGTAATATTAGTAGAAATATATGCATCATAGCATATATTACGAGGGTCAAACTGAAAGTTCTTAGAAAATCTAAAACTAAGCATTCTAGCAAGTTATTAGTTTTATTATAACTTTTCAAAATAGCGTCCATTTACATCAATACATCGCTGCATTCGATGGAACCATTGAGAAAAGCACCTTGCCCACTCGGCCTTAGAAGTCTCTTCAATGGCGTTTTGAAACGCAGCTACTGCTTCTTCGGCGTCCATAAAATGTTTTCCTCGAAGTTTTTCTTTTATTTTCGGGAATGAATAAAAATCGCAGGGTGTGAGGTCGGGACTATACGGCGGGTGACCCAGTAATTCCACGTCTAAGGTCGCCAAATAGTCGATCGTTTGCCTGGCGGTGTGCGACGAGGCATTGTCGTGATGAAGGAGGATCCTGCTGCGAGTTCGTTTCTCTCGAACTTTTTCCAAGACAAGTGGCAAACAGTTGTTAGTGTACCACTCTGCATTAACCGTTTTCTGATTCTCTAAGACAACTGTCGCGTAATGACCTGTCTTTCCGAAGAACGAGGCCACCATCTTTTTTCCAACACTTTGACCTCTCTTCACTTTAGTTGACAACTCTTCGGAAGGAAACACCCACTGAGCAGACTGTCTTTTGGTTTCCGGATGATAACAGTAAATCCAGCTTTCGTCACCCTTTAGTATGTCGAACACAGCATTTGAGTCACTTCCATTAAATTTTTGGATCATTTCTCGGCACCAATCAACACGGCGGAGTTTTTGAGCCTCGGTCAAATTATGCGGTATCCAGCGGGCACAAAGCTTCCTGACCGCTAAATGTTCATGGAGGATTTTGTGCATTTGACTCTTACCTATGCCTAGACTTGTCCGAATCTGCTAATAGGTTACTCTTTTGTCAGTCTCTATCATACGCCGCACAACACTGATATTATCTTCAGTCGTCGCTGTAGAAGGCCGTCCCTCACGCAAATCATCGGTGAGATTATTTCGACCACGTTTGAATTCATTAAACCAGTTGTAAACTGTGGCACGAGATGGGGCTTCATCGTGGAAAGCCAATCGAAGTCTATCATAACTTTCTTGTTGACTTAAAGTCATAAAAAATCATTGCACGAAAATTTTCTCGGCTTAAATTCATTCTGACGTGCACAGACAATTTTCAATTTGCCGCCAAATCGTAAAACAAATGACAAATGAATGAAATGTATACTCAATATTATTGGTAAAGAGTTCTATTTTCAAAACTTAAAATTATTTTTTTAATATAATGCTTTTAAGTTTCCAGTTCTAAAAACTTTCAGTTTGACCCTCGTATACTAACATGAACATTATTTACTTAATATATATATATATATATATATATATATATATATATATATATATATATATATATATATATATATATATATATATATATATATATATATATATATATATATATATATATATATATATATATATATATATATATATATATATATATATATATATATATATATATATATATATATATATATATATAATATATATATATATATATATATATATATATATATATATATATATATATATATATATATATATATATATTATTCTTCTGGAACTTTGTGAAATCAAAAAAAATATCCAACACTTTTCCGGAATCAATGTTTTTTAATTATTGGTAATGGAGGTAATGCCATTTGCAACCTCTTTAACTCGTACTTTAAATCAATGTATGAGCCTCCGGATACTTATGATCTGTTAAACCATACCAGTGACTCTTCCGAAACCCATATTTCTATTGGATGCATGTCAATATCTATGAAGACAATTCATAGGTATCTAAAATCTTTAGATATTACTAAAGGTTATGGTCCAGACGGTCTACCTCCTTTATTTATTAGATCATGTCAAATGTCTCTCGCTTATCCAATTTATTTATTATTCAATAAATCTTTGAGCTGCGGTGAAATTCCATCTCTTTGGAAAAAATCGTACGTTGTTCCAGTATACAAATCTGGTGATAAACACGACGTTCAGAACTATAGACCGATCTCCAAATTAAATGTTTTAGCAAAACTATTTGAAAAAATAATTTATGATCAAATTTTTCCTCTCCTGCGAACTATAGTCATTGATCAACAACACGGTTTTGTTAGTAATAAATCAACTGAAACGAACCTTTGCGAACTTGTCCATAAAGTAACTTCGGACATGGACAGAGGGTACCAATTAGACGTCGTGTATACCGATTTCTCAAAAGCCTTTGATAAAATTTCACATAATATCTTAATTAGTAAGTTAAGGGGAATCGGTATACATGGTGATCTTCTTCAATGGCTGACCTCATATCTTCGTAATAGAAGCCAAGCTGTTACTATCAAGGGTTTTTGCTCGTCGTTTGCTCCAGTTTCATCAGGTGTACCTCAGGGGTCTCACCTCGGTCCTCTTCTTTTTTTTTTTTTTTTTTTTTTTTTTTTTTTTTTTTTTTAGCTTCACGCTTTGTCCCGCACATGGCAGGGTAGGCAGAGGGAACTGCAGGAACCATACGAACCTAGTGTTAAGACACTCCGTTACGTAGTCCCTGCTTACTCCGTCCCCACTTTCCGCCGTTTTCGAGGCATTGCGTGTTGAGTGGCGGAACTCAACGCCGCGCTTTGCCTTAATTACCAGAGCGAAGAAAATGGAAATAGAAAAATCCATCTTCCCCGACTGGGGATCGAACCCAGAAACCGTCGGGTTAGCCGCGTTACAGGCAGACGTTGCGCCTCTGCGCCACGTCTGCCTGTAACCTCTTCTTTTCATTTTGTATATTAATGATATTTCACAAGTTATCAAGCACTCTTCAATTTTACTATATGCGGATGATATTAAGTTGTGTAAAAGGATTACGTCTTCTTCGGACTGCTTACTTCTTCAAGATGACCTTCAGAACTTATGCGCGTATTGCAAGAATAATTCCCTATTCATAAATGTAAAAAAATGCAACATCATTTCTTTCACGAGGAGATATACTCTTTTTAGACATGACTATCTTCTGAATAATACTATAATAAAACGTGTGACCGAGGTGAGAGACCTAGGCATACATCTTGATCAAAAGCTTACTTTTAAGTTACATATTAATCGGACTGTAGCGAGAGCATTCCGTGTGCTTGGTTTTGTGATAAGAACCACTAAGGATTTCAAAAACGTCTCTACACTCGCCCTTTTGTTTAACTCTCTTGTAAGACCTATATTAGAATATGGGTCCATTGTTTGGAATCCGCACTATAAATTGCACGTTAACCGTTTAGAAAGCGTACAGAAGAAATACTTAAAACACTTACAGTTTAAATTTAATAACAATATTCATAGACCCAATAATAGCAGTAGTTTACTCTCCCTTGCTGATCGTAGAACTTTAAGGGATCAAATTTTTTTGTATAAAATAGTTAGAGGTTTCATTGACTCTTCGTACTTGCTAAATTGTATAAACTTTCGATGTCCCAGATTAACTGCTCGCAAACACCTACTTTTTAACGTGCCTTTAACTCGAAGCAAATATGCGCAAAATGTTTTTATTAATCGTGCATGTAATAATTATAATGAAAAATTTAATGGCATTGATTTGTTCGACGTAGATAATGCTAATAAATTAAAAACAAAAATATTGCAATTGCTTAATGACAATAATAATATATAATTTAAATATTGTATATAATATCATTACAATTATAATCTGTTATAATTTAATTGAATTGTTACAATTTAATTTAATTTTTGTAACTTTTTTAATTTTTTTTACCTAGTATGACTGACTTAATGTTTATATTTATTCTTAATTTATTTATTGTTCACATAATTTTTCTTAGAATTAAGTTCAGTCTTGTTTTTTTTTTTTTTTTTTTAATTATTAATTTTTATTCATTGTTACCTAGCTTTAAATTTAAATTTTGTGATATTTTGACATTCTAACTTCAATTTAATTTTTTTTTTATTGCTCTAATAATGTATATTAACTTATAAGTGGAAACTTGATTGGTTTGTGATTTAATTTATATTTGCTAATGTTAAGACCAATTGTACTGTTTGTTTCCCAAATAAAATAAAATAAAATAAAATAAAAAAATAAAAAATAAATAAAATATATATATATATATATATATATATATATATATATATATATATATATATATATATATATATATATATATATATATATACATATATATATATACATATATATATACATATATATATATATATATATATATATATATATATATATATATATATATATATATATATATATATATATATATATATATATATATATATATATATATATATATATATATATATATATATATATATATATATATATATATATATATATATATATATATATATATATATATATATATATATATATATATATATATCTATAAAATTATTGTACATTATGACATTTTACTCGTGTAACTTAAACCAAAGTATGACAGAAAAGATTAGGGAGCATCGACTAGTAGGTACGTACACAAACATGAGCCAGGCTTTCCACTACAGCTCTGTCCATTATTAACTTCCTCTATACACCTGCATTTAAAGTCGACTGTGTTTCATTTTATTCTTTTTTCCGTGTCTTGCAGCGTTTGAACACAAACGGGTTGTAGCGCTGCGAATTCCTCTTTAAGAGCATAGTAAATTCAATAGTGTAGTAGAAACATATTAGTATTCACAGAAGTGAATATGCTAGTAATAAAATGTATCATAATTATCCATAATGGTACAGGACACAACACTCAAGGTACTAAGCTCTAATGTACATGCAGAGACCTAAAACGGTAGCCTAATTACGTACTAAATTTTATCATAGCAGAGAAATAACTAATAAATAGATAATTTCGTAGTGTACAGGCCCAGCGTCTGCCTGTAAATGTGACGGCTTGTGGGTTCACTTCTCACTCAGAGAGGATAGATTTTCTCATTTCCATTTTCTTCGCTCTGGTAACATGTGAAAACGCGGTGTTGAGTTCCGCCGTTCAATAAAAATAACTTTAATGTAAGCCTTATACTAAATTAAATGTTTCTATTAAAAAATATACTTAAAACCACAATGAATTGTTCTCATAATTCTTATTATTAATTAAAAAAGCAGTATTGAGGCTTAAAGAAAATACAAATCTAACGTTTGTCCAGTGTGCGTCAATGCTTCAATCCCCTTGTCACGTCCGATGCGTAGATTGGGCATGGTTATCTCCATAGTAAACATCGCAATGACGCTGTCCACGCTTGATCAGATACACTGCTACGGAGAAAGGAAATGACATGACATTCCGTTGTTATCATGAGGGTATCACATTCCTAGTATATTATTTTTTTTTAGCTGCACGTATTATCCCACATATTGCAGGGTAGGCAGAGGGAACTACAGGAACTATATGAACCTAGTGTTAAGACATTCAGTTGCTTAGTTCCTGCTTTCTCCGTCCGCACTTTCCGCCGCCGAGACATTGCGTGTTGAGTGGCGGAACTCAACGCCGCGCTTTGCCTAGTTTCCAGAGCATAAAAAAATCCATCTTCCTCGAGCAGGATCGAACCCACAAACCGTCGCGTTTACAGGCAGACGCTTCCGCCTCTGCGCCACGACCGACGGCCCCATATTTATTGTATATATAAAGTCAAAATATAATAAACTTCAGATTTTTCTCAGACATTTGGAAAAAATTTATAGATATTTTTGTTAATTAATTAATTTTTATTTATTTTTTATTTATAACCTTAAACCCAACTAACTTAAAATGCATTCTCAATACATTTTAATTAAAGTTATAATTTAAGGAGCTCTACAAAATAGTTCTTGGTTCGAAGTTATTTGTGCTTCCTTGTGCTTTGTGATTTAGTGCTTTCTTATAGTTTAAGAACAAATTCTTTAATATATTTATTAATGTTGCAACTTTTTTTTAAGGAGGCAGTTTTAGCAAAGTGCCCACTCATACGAGTAAACTGCATCAAATTGTAGAAAATGTACGGAAAGGGACGTTTTGGTCGCCAGAACATGTTTTCGCATGAACGAAATGCAAAGTTGTGATGATGCTACACAAATGTCAACCAGTCATAAATATGTTACAAGTTGTACAAATTTAGACATATATTTTTATACTTATGAATTAAAACAGTTTTTTATTTTAATAAAAAGAACCATTTTTCACATTTAACATCAATAGCTTATTGTATTTAAAATTTAATTTGGAAAAAAACACATTCATATTACTTATATAAATGAATTAAATAATTATCTATATATTTATAATAATATGAATAAATAATATTAATAATCTATAACTCCGATAGATTAAAATAGGCATTTATGCCCAAGAGTATATTGCCTAACTAAACGACCAAGAGAACTAAGTTAGCTCCTCCAAGCGACGTGGAACGCCAAAACAATTTATCATCATTCATTAGTTACCCTCTGATATATCAGCGCGTGTCTCCTGTGGTCGGATTTACAAAGGGTTAACTTCAATGGAAGCAGACATTGTAAACTTTCAAAGCAAAATTGTAATATAGATAATTCTACACATATTAAGACACTAAGATCCAAACGTCAATATATCTATCTCAAAAATTCAAATCACTAACTTACTTTACGTGTTACTAATGACTATGATACGTATCAAAGACTATTAAGGGTATAAAATAATTAATAAGTCCGTCGTGTCGATTAGGTACAACGTCTGCCTGTAAACGTGTCGTTGACTTGTTCCAACTCGAAAGACGAAAAGTGGAGAAAAAATTGTTTTAACACTAATTTCCTAGACCCTATGGCTATGACCCTATCCTTACAAGTTCACGAATTTTTTCATGCAAATAAAAAAACATAATGTCATGTCAGTTGCCAATTATGAGCAATAGCATATAGTCTTTTTAAAAAATTAATCCAGTACATGTTTACCAGTAGCATAGAAATGAGAATTTCTTGTGCATTTCATGCATAATTACGAGTTCATAAATAATATATTCATCGCGTGGCAGTTGTAACACCGAGCACGCTAGTCGATATGCCTTGAGTTTAACTTCGCTAATGGTTCTGGCTTTGAATCATTATAGATCATTCAAGGTATGCTATTCCTTTGGGCATGGGGGCTGTCGAAGAATAATTGTCTGATATTTGTAAATTACAAGATAAAAGATCAATGAGCATTTAAATACACAAACTAGTTTGAAATACAAATAAAATTACTTTCAATATATTTTTAATCCACTTCGTAAACGATTTTTCATGTATGAACGTAAGTATGCGACATTTACTGGTGGAGTTGGATAATATTTGAACATGAAAATCTATTTAGGCTTCCAAATACATATGCTTAAATTGGAAACATCCCTCACACTTTAACATAGATAACAGTCCAATTTTCATTGAAATAGATTTAGTTGTTCTATATATAAATGCAATAAAGAGTATATTATATATATAGTTTTCCATTAATTTCTGAAGGGAATAAGAAAAATAAAAGTATTAGCTCTATTATCTACCTACCTAATAATTGCATATAAAAAATAGAAGAGTTTAAAATAAATTGAAGTGATGAAGTTTTAGTATGCTACCTGCGAGTATTCCATACTTTGTATAATGTGAAGCAAATTGTTTACGACAACCTAGTTTCCTATGGAAACTATTTAATTTAGTTGTCGTCGCAACTAAGTTGTCGAGACAAGTAGAAGCACTCACGGACGACCAGCGACATAGTTCTCTCTCAGAACTGATTTACCTACATTATAACAAAATTAATTATGTACTGTACGTTTCTTTGTGGGATAGAAATTATTGTTTTTTTAAAGTTTTTTTTTTAAATTGTGAATTATTATTCTTTCCACAGATTTACGATTCAATCAATAGATATGTATATGAATTTATATTAATTTAAATATTTCATTTTTGTTTCTTTACACAAATGAAAATTATAATATTTTAGAGTAAAATAATAATTATGTTATCATAACTAGATTTAAACTGATATGATAAAAATAGCGGAAAGGTAAAAGGACGTCGAGCATTGAATTGATATTTAAAACTGTCATGTGCCAAGTGCTCGTAAAAATATCACAATCTGGACATTTAGGCTGATACACACTTTAACATATTTTATTCTGTACATTAAAAAAATATAATGAAACTAAGCAAAATAGCAACCTAATATTCAGCATGTAAGGTCGTTGGAGAGTACAATTCAGTCAAGAAAATCAATGGGACTTTTTGTAAGTCTACGGAAGTGAAAAACACAAGTAGGGTTTATATAAGCTGGTTTTCATTTGTTATAAATTAAATTTTGTAAATATAATTTAAGAAATGAATGATAAAACTCAAAATATATACCTACTGTTTTCGTCGCTGTGGTAAGAAGAGGAAAAATAGGATTTTTCCAAATAATTAAATTTAATTACACTTCCGTGTCTGAATCCATAATCATTTTAAGTACAACCTACATTCTTAAAGCAATACCTAGAAGTATTTTTCTCTCTCTTTTTACCGTACATTCTCCTTTGTGTGTTCTCCATTCAACGTGACATTGGCGAAGTGACTTGTGCTCAACTGGCACGCTCGAAACGCCATTAGTAAAGAGAAGAAGAAGAAGAAGAAGTAGAAGTATTTTTTATATATTTAAGTAGCATACCTAAGTGAAAGAAAAAACATCTTATGGTATATGTATATGTACGTATTACAATGATTTTTCAACAACTATAGTGAAACTGTCTGACTGATTTCGAGAATTGTGATTTTTAAGATGGCATATTCCTTCAGCATTGATTACAATGTAATTATTAATATAACCATTATCGTTGGAAATTAAACATGAATACCTTTAAACTATGCCGGATCATTGTTCAACCCAGACGAATGTTAAATGAAATATTTTTATCTCAGGCAATTCTACTTTACCATACTTGTTTAAAAAATAAACAAATTTGTAATCATAAAGTAATCTATAGTGACCAAAACTTATTCTATTGTTTTTTATATACTAGCTGTTATAGGGCTCAATAATTTTTTGTTAGTATTTCATAATATTAAAATATGGGAAAATAAAATTCCTAGTCCGCAGCATGCCTTACTTACCGGGGGAGTAATTGCAGTAACAAGGGTGCTCTAACGTTATTTAGTATCGTGACATTAATGTCCGGTCGACATATACGTTATATTCAATTAAAAATATTTTTAATCCTTCACAGGAAATTCCTTATCTGATAAGCTTAATTCATTTTAATTGCACTTGAGTTTGGTTTTTCCCCAAAAACATTTGTACAGATTATAGTTAAATCTCAAATGTTTTTACATTTTGTTATCATATTAATCACTACAGTAAGCTTTGTATTTAGTGTGCGCGGCATGACAGGGCAGCTCTCTAATACAATATCCGCTAACGTGTAGGTAGTGTCAAAATCGTCAACGACATATTGTGACTCAATTATCCCATGAGCCGTCAGTCACAAGCTGTGATCGATACAGCTATGTGTAAACTACGAGTAAGCCAGGGCTCGTAGCGCGATAATCTTTGCATCGACAACGCTAGCACGCACACGATAACCTCCCGTCGCATCTCTATTATATTTTCATTTACTAAATTAAGCTAAGGTTCATGTTATCATTTTAACTCTTTTTAAAAAGAATTTTATAATTCTTGCTTATATATAATTATATTACAAGAGTTAATAAATAATTTGCGTAAACGTTTAGGTCTGTGAACAAAAAGCTCAGATAATTTGAAGTACTGGGCGTTTCTTTTACATATGTTTCTGATTTTTTAAGCCTTTAGGGCCAGCATAGAAATATATGAGATATATATGACATATATAAAAGAGGGCCTGCCTTATTTCATTTATTATGTGTTTCAAGTCTACTAGAAATATCTTTATGTATTAAGCACTACAAAATATTATGAAATTTTAATTTCACCTGAAACTAAACTTGTATTTAGAAAATTGTCACATTAACATTATATTTTGTTATAAAATTTAAAGGGAAAATGCTTTTAGATGCACCTTACAATAGCTATAATGTCGGTGGCAAAAGAATTTAATCCCCTAATGGACATCCTTTTAACACATTAACACGTTTAAATTTTCGATGGCGGCTAGCAGCATTAATTCAGAAAATATTCCAAACCCCTTGCCAAAAGCGAATTTGATCTGAAATCTGTTCCACCATATGTAGGTTTTTATGTGAGTTTCAAAACAAAAGTTTGGCCTTTCACATAGTTTTTCCAATATATTTTTTAATTATTTGATAACAATTTTGAATAGACGCATTTCGATACGGTTCTTTTCTGACTGTGACGTGGAAGAATTCGAATTCATATTCTATAAAAAACTATCTATTTTGTATTTAAGTCCTTTAAAATATTTAAGCCATTGTTGGATAAACCAAATCATCATTTTTTATCGGGGCTTTACAGTGATAATCTCAAATCATTGACATTATCTAAATGTATGATGAAGAATCAAATTTCAAAACAATATTAAAATGTGGACGATTTACCTACAAAAAGGCTAAAAAAATAGTTTTAGTTCAAGTATGCGAAAATTGATGCCTGATAGTCCGAACCACAAAATCTACAAATACGTTCTACCAATGTACTCGAAGCACTTCTGAGCATGTATTGCATTGCAGTGATCCTCATAGCCTCTTGACATCATGCAGCTGAGGTTGTAGGAGCCATCTCAAGTAATCTGCAAGCATCGAGTCTGCTCTGAAATCTGAACTCACGCAATGTGAACACATACTTGGACAACGGAAATTCGATCAATGCTTAATCTCAATTACTATGACATGACCTCGAGTGTATAGCAAGAAATCGAATCAAAATTTGGAGCCGTATTGTTCGTACATACGTGTCTATATTAACACTAAGCTATATCTCTTCAAGATTTACCAATAATACATACATATGCGTCATATAAGTATAATACTTCTACTGCTTTTTGCAATATACAAACTGTGAAAGTGTAGTAGGTAAACAAAACGCTCCTGAGCGCACTAGTTAACACTAGGGTTGGTTATCGCGCCACACGGGCCGACGCCGTCGAACAGAGACGCCAATTAGAATCGGCGCGTAACCTGGCGTCATCATTGCCACATTACCAACACTGGTGCTTAAAATGTTCTCAAAAATATGTTTAAACCTATAAAATGCTATAATATATTACCTTCAATATTAACTTGATATTTTGTAACAAATAAAAATATCATAAGATAATCTGTTGCTTCAAAAATAATTTCCTGATATAATAACATAAACAAAAACTTTCTATTGTATCTCTTCTATATTCTAGTTTTGGTAGAAGTTTATGAGAAACATTTACTTGGTTCTCATATACTACATACATTGCAAGTCTCAACTGTAAAGCTTAGACAGTCTTTGCAAGTGACCTAGGCATATAAAGCAGTAAAGCAACCATTTTATATTTTATAGAAATATAACCAATTCCTCGAAAGCGAATAAATATAGGCAGCACATGATAATATAGGAAGTTCTTAGCAGAGGCCTTTATCCAGCAGTGGGCGTTATAGAGCTAAGATTATGTTAAGTTACTTTCAAAGCTACTCTTAATAAATCAAATTATACTTTAAGTGAAACGTTGCTTATTCTTAGATGTTTATGATAATATGTGTTACAGAAAAGTTTTAGAATTACTTATACGTATTATTCCGTCCATTTTATTTGAAATAACCTGAGGATCGTCGTGGCGCAGAGACGTAAGCGTCTGCCTGCCTGTAAACGCGACGGTTTCTGGGTTCGATTTCCACTCGAAAAAGATGGATTTTTCTATTTCCATTTTCTTCGCTCTGGCAACTAGGCGAAGCGCGGCGAAAGCGGGGACGGAAAAAAACCAGGGACTAAGCAACGGAGTGTCTTAACACTAGGTTCGTATGGTTCCTGCGGTTCCCTATGCCTACCCTGCCATGTGCGGGATAAAGCGTGAAGCTGTAATTGAAATAACATTTAATAGTTAAATTAAAAGTTCTATAGCAGCATTTTAGCCGTACTAGAGGAGAGCTAAATTTTTATCGAATAAATTAGTCATACCAGAGCGTAAATTTAATTAGCGCGATAATTGGCGCACCGGGCTCGTTTTAATCACAGAGTACAGCACTGTATTACTGAAGTCCTATTAAAAATCTTAGCCGCTTAAAGTAAATTCTTTGGTTGAAAACCGACATAAGTACATCATTATTACACCATAATAATTGAGTTCAATAATTCCATAACTATTTCATGATTCACCCATTCAATGAATATTTGATACTACATTTTTACTAAAGCTTTACTTCATACAATGTAATATATATTAAATAGGACTAGTAAAATTAATATTGAAAATTTTTATTTTTAAATTTGTTATGTTGTGATCACATTATTTAAATTATCTATAATTAAATTTGCAGCTTGTAACGAACTACAATTTGCTATTTGCAACTCTGCAATAAATTTAATAACCGTACTTCAAAAAATCTATAATGATTACTTGTCTACTATAAGATAAATAATGAATATATTGAATTCACTTCTGTTCAATAAAAAGGTAAATAGTAACTTGAGAGTAAACGGATAACTAAGCTGTATATATATATATATATATATATATATATATATATATATATATATATATATATATATATATATATATATATATATATATATATATATATAATATATATATATATATATATATATATATATATATATATATATATATATATATATATATATATATATATATATATATATATATATATATATATATATATATATATATATATATATATATATATATATATATATATATATATATATATATATATATATATATATATATATATATATATATATATATATATATATATATATATATATATATATATATATATATATATATATATATATATATATATATATATATATATATATATATATATATATATATATATATATATATATATATATATATATAACAGCTTAGTTATCCGTTTACTCTCAAGTTACTATTTACCTTTTTATTGAACAGAAGTAAATTCAATATATTCATTATTTATCTTATAGTACACAAGTAATCATTATAGATTTTTTGAAGTACGGTTATTAAATTTATTGCAGAGTTGCAAATAGCAAATTGTAGTTCGTTACAAGCTGCAAATTTAATTATAGATAATTTAAATAATGTGATCACATGATTACAAATTTAAAAATAAAAATTTTCAATATTAATTTTACTAGTCCTATTTAATATATATTACATTGTATGAAGTAAAGCTTTAGTAAAAATGTAGTATCAAATAATCAATGAATGGGTGAATCATGAAATAGTTATGGAATTATTGAACTCAATTATTATGGTGTAATAATGATGTACTTATGTCGGTTTTCAACCAAAGAATTTACTTTAAGCGGCTAAGATTTTTAATAGGACTTCAGTAATACAGTGCTGTACTCGGTGATTAAAACGAGCCCGGTGCGCCAATTATCGCGCTAATTAAATTTACGCTCTGGTATGACTAATTTATTCGATAAAAATTTAGCTCTCCTCTAGTACGGCTAAAATGCTGCTATAGAACTTTTAATTTAACTATTAAATGTTATTTCAATTACAGCTTCACGCTTTATCCCGCACATGGCAGGGTAGGCATAGGGAACCGCAGGAACCATACGAACCTAGTGTTAAGTCACTTCGTTGCTTAGTCCCTGGTTTTTTTCCGTCCCCGCTTTCGCCGCGCTTCGCCTAGTTGCCAGAGCGAAGAAAATGGAAATAGAAAAATCCATCTTTCTCGAGTGGAAATCGAACCCAGAAACCGTCGCGTTTACAGGCAGACGCTTACGTCTCTGCGCCACGACGATCCTCAGGTTATTTCAATTAAAATGGACGGAATAATACGTATAAGTAATTCTAAAACTTTTCTGTAACACATATTATCATAAACATCTAAGAATAAGCAACGTTTCACTTAAAGTATAATTTGATTTATTAAGAGTAGCTTTGAAAGTAACTTAACATAATCTTAGCTCTATAACGCCCACTGCTAAGAACTTCCTATATTATCATGTGCTGCCTGTATTTATTCGCTTTCGAGGAATTGGTTATATTTCTATAAAATATAAAATGGTTGCTTTACTGCTTTATATGCCTAGGTCACTTGCAAAGACAGCCTAAGCTTTACAGTTGAGACTTGCAATGTATGTAGTATATGAGAACCAAGTAAATGTTTCTCATAAACTTCTACCAAAACTAGAATATAGAAGAGATACAATAGAAAGTTTTTGTTTATGTTATTATATCAGGAAATTATTTTTGAAGCAACAGATTATCTTATGATATTTTTATTTGTTACAAAATATCAAGTTAATATTGAAGGTAATATATTATAGCATTTTATAGGTTTAAACATATTTTTGAGAACATTTTAAGCACCAGTGTTGGTAATGTGGCAATGATGACGCCAGGTTACGCGCCGATTCTAATTGGCGTCTCTATATATATATATATATACATATATATATATATATATATATATATATATATATATATATATATATATATATATATATATATATATATATATATATATATATATATATATATATATATATATATATATATATATATATATATATATATATATATATATATATATATATATATATATATATATATATATATATATATATATATATATATATATATATATATATATATATATATATATACATATATATATATATATATATATATATATATATATATATATATATATATATATATATATATATATATATATATATATATATATATATATATATATATAAAATTGATTTGATCATTTGTTTACCTTTTATGTAAAAAGATAAATCAAGTGGGTAATCGAATAATAAAACGTTTTTGACATAATGTCTTGTCTTGCTACCAAGCTCAATAAATAAATGTAATTAAAATATTGTATTATTTAAACATAATATAAGCGAATATATCTTTCCGTTTATCCGTTTATAGGTTTATGTATATAAACCTATAAATGGATGCATTGGTTTAAAAACTGTAAATCACTCCGAGTGTCATCTAGTTGCAATCGCTTCACTCTATCAGAAGATTAGTATTTGAAGTATTCAGCGATGATATAATTAGAAAACGATATATTTAAGAAAACATAAACACATGCAATGCTTTCTATTGCCTACAAATATTTTATGATATAGAAAAGAGCAGTAATCGTTTTAATAATCGAGATAAAATCTTTATTAATAACCTAGATGTTGCCCGCGGCTCCACGCACTCCTCCGCCGCACATTATATTTTTAAGTGGTATGCCCGAGTTAAAAAATATCTTCGTAATTCGTTACATTTACCAATACAGTCTTGATAAAGCTAGGTACTAAATAGTTTTTTTATTAACTATGGTTTGGTCCGACGTTACTCATTTATATTATCATGATAAAGGTGACATAACTGTTGACATAACTGTTTTTGAGTGTTTTTAAACCTCAAATAAATGATTTTTTTTATTATTTTTTTGAATTGTAAAATATTATACATATTTTTTAATAAAGTGTATTTCATAATCCGCTAAAACACAATAAAGTAAGATATTGATTATTTATGCAACTGAAGGATAATTCTTCTGGTTATGATTCTTTAAACAGGTAACCGTCACAAAACGAAGGGCTGAAAAGCTTAGTATTCACGTAAAGAACTTTAATTTTCATTGATTAAGCTTCAAAGCTGACGGAGTTTCATAAAAACTTTACCCCCTCCCCTCCTCTTTCACCCTCGTCAAGGCAGAATTTCCACTAATCTTTATGGCATCATTCTTAATTTCTAACCAAATAGCCAAATATTAATTTTAATGGAGTTAGCTTCGAAACTGACGGAGTTTCGTGCAAACTTACCTCCCTCTTTTTACTCTCTTAAAGAGCAAATTTCCAAAAAAAAAAAGATTACAGGACGAATAGCTATATAAGAAAAAAAAAAGCGTTAGCGTGTGCAAATAAACAAACAAAAAAAGACAAACATGCAAACAATCAGACAAAATTTTTTTTCGAATTCTTACTTTTTATCATCCCTTAATAACCCTACATATTTTGTTTTGTAAAAATATTTAATGTACAGACACGATTTTTTTACTGCTCTATTATATATAGAGATATAGTATTGTTATAATCCTACTCTCACTACATTTAATATAACAAAAAATATTTTAAAATATTATATCTCGAAAAAAAAAATAAACGATCGTCTAAACGTTAAAGATTTCAAATTTAATTATTACAGTATTTATTCTTCAGCATTATTTCATCAGTTACAAGCGAAAGCAACGCAGTAGCTTTGCACAAATACTATACAAAAATACTATACTCGTAATCTAAGCAAGTACCTATATAGGCTTATAATAAGTTAATATAATTACAGAAATTGATTGATTACCCTTAATAATGTTTATAGTTGATATCATAGAAATCGTTTAACAGCTACCTAAAACAACATGCAATACAGTGCAGTTTGCACTGTAATACATATGAACTAGTAGTTAATCACGTTTATTTTGTTATTTTATACCTACCACATTATATTACAATTCTTCAATTTTCTCGGACTTATCTATTTTCGAATCAATCTGTCTATGAATAAATCACGTTATATACTCTGTATGGCTTTCTCGCATATATTTTGATATTGTGTATATACATATTATCAAAATCTATATAAATTAAAATGATAATTTTGATATATTCAATAATATATTGTTATCACCAAACAAACTGCTAATTTACATATAATATTACTTTTTTGCCAACATCCACTCTATAAACCTAAATGGTTCTTCTCTCACGTTACCTTGTCTTTGCTCGTCTCGCCTCCTAGATAACACTCGAACTTATATTATAATGTAAAATACCAACGTATTTTTAATTCAAAACAATCAAAAATCTTTATGGAAAGAACAATAATTAGAGTATTAGTTCATAATGGATGTCACTATAAGTACGCTGCAAATAAACGAATTCTCTAAAATTTATAAGTGAATGATCTGGCTCATGCGTGCAAAGCCGCGGAAGGGTAGTAGCTTTAAAAATAAAATTATATATTCAGTTCGAATTATCGAGACAGTAAAAGCAGTGAACCGTGCTGGTCGCTCTTTAAAAAATCATTGATACACGACTGTGCACTCTTGCTGCATGCATTTCGTAACGACCAGTCTATATAACTCATATGAGCCGGCCCACTGGCGATTAGGGTTATAATAGGGTAAATTACGGAGAATAGTTAATATAGTTAGTTACTCACTATTTCAAATTTATTAAATTATTAGTAGAACCTAGGAAAATAATGTTTTCCTCGGTTTTTGCATGGAAATTTTTTGCCACTAAATAATCAGAACATCGACCTTTATCTCCCTGTCTATCTGATCATATAGTATACAGCCTTTAGACTCTTACAGCACCGATAAGGAACTAAATCCAGGCAATCAAAAAATACTAGTATTCCTAAAATACTAGTGTCCTTGATATTGTTTGAAAGTCACAGAGTAATTAAAATACTCACAGAATCCCGTCGTGAAACAGCAGCATATTAATGCTGCTGTGTTTCGTCAGGTAAGTGGGAGTTCCAGAAGGGGATATGGAAAGGGGATATGTCTGGATATTTTTTTTGGCAACGTATCCACATCCTGTTAGATTGTAGGTGACTATGGGTGTCCACTTATCATCAGATGGCCCTTCTGCTCGTTGCATTGCTCGCATCTCATATTATAATAAATATAGGCTACTTATCATTTATCTAGATATATAAACCTGACAAGTAACCGTAATAAAAATGTATTCCCGACTGGCAATCTACTAACTTGCCGAAGGATGACCAAGGATACTTGAAGGGCGCGGCCAGTGATCCTAAGTATCAGCATCAGTACTTTTAGGACACGGCTACTTCAGGAAATATCATTTCATGACGTCCGTGGTCCTAGCCCTAGCCCTATATGGTTAAAAAAGGGGCCCCATTAAATTTAATGAGAGTTATGGACTCTTTATTTCTCTCACTCGCCTCACCTATAGTTTCCCATAACTACTTCCCACTCGGATGAAGTGAAGGTAAAACAATATGAAATTTGGCTACTGAATTTTGAGTTGAAACGTACAAGTAACAAATTTCGTCAATAGGGAGTTTTATGTAACAAAACAAAGTTTTATTTAACGGACAAATTGTTACATCCTATGGAATATACTATGTAACTCTCAGTTCACAAGTACTAGTCGCATTAGACTAACATTTTTACTGACTTTTTAGTTAGTAAAATAAACTAAAATATTGTCGCATTTGCTATAATTTTACTATACAATAAGTAAAATCACAAAACTAAAGTATATTAAATAAAGCGTTAGAACTGAATTTGTTTTATTTCGTATATAAAGATATTTATGAACAACCATTACTATGTGTTACCGTTATTTTAAACGCATTTGTCAATTATTTGACTAACCAATTTACCCTTTGAATTAACGTTGTCACATCACTACTTATCATCAAATTACAAATAGATAATTTATAAAATATTGTACATCATTGTAAATAATGAAATTAATGTCAACAAATTAGTTCAGTGGTGATCGATATCAAAATTGATAAAGTGCCGTTCAAATTGCGCCCTGGCGGATGTCATGATAATATCTGTATATAACACGACCGACGCTTGCATAACTTCTATACAAGCTGCTGCTCGCTAACATGCCTGTTATAAGATAGGCTGAGCTCTAGCCAATCAAGGCTTATTGTGCTTCTGTCATTCAGATATGATGTATTTGGTAATGTAGTGTTGCTCTAGTATTATAGGTTTTGATTTCCTGGCTACTTGTTTTGTTTACAGATTTTGTGTTAGTAATCAAATTTTGAAGAAAAGTAATGAAATGATTTGATAATACTATACAATAAATTGATATACAAAGTTAAACGTAGTTGCGATCCAGAAAAAAAAATTAAGTAGACTTTATATTTTCAGAAGTTTTTAACCAAAATAAACATACAATTTTAACAGCACAAACAAATTTTGTCATGGTCCTTGGCCAATAGGGGATTGTTTGAGATTTTACGTTTTATATACCGATATAAACTTATCTTTATATACTTATATATACATATATTTACCAAATATTATGTATGTATATATATTTGTCAAACACTTTCAATACTATCTATCATACGCAATATGTAATAAGAAGTGCACTCGATCCATGAAATTAAATATAGAAATGTAGCATGTTATTTTTGAAGTCACTATCGCGCTGTGGGAAAACTCTGGCATTAAACGCGGTGGTTATAGGTTTAATTCCCACTCCAGGAGATGATTATTATTTTTTTACAAGTCTTTAATTCAGGTGAAAAATAGAAATGTTATTAAATTATACTCTTCACGCTATTATACTTGTGTCTAAATTGAAAAAATCTGACTTCCAAGCTGTATACATTACATATCCTTATAACATATGTATGTGTGTCTCCTTCTAGTGTCATAAATAAAAGACACAAACAATAGATATTTCTTGCAAGATTATACTATGGAGAGTGAGAGGAGAGTGCGTCCTAAATGGATGTTTGATAGACACTCCCCTGTCATACACGAGCACACATTTAAAAATACAGAGTTGAAATTCAATTAATTATTTTTTAAGGTTACAAAATTTGTCTAGAAAAGCATGACAAAAAATGCCTCTAACGTAAAAGCAAAAAAATATTAATAGAAGTCGTTACAAATTAAAAAAATACTTAATTCCAATTCATAATCTTTCATATTCATAGTCACGTAGTAATAAGTAAGATAATATTAATACTGATATTATCATAAGCATTAGCATTATTACACATATATGACGCAAGTAGATATTTGATTGGACGTTTATCTTACCAAGATTTAGTTACAAATATTTTAATTATGTGTAAAAATGTCATCTACGTCATTAAAATTTATAAAATCATCAAATGCACTATTAATTCATAAATATTATTATGGTAAACGAACTCAGGCTAACTTCGGTTACCGTATTCAGTTATCCGTTATTTCAAGTTATCAAACTTATTTACTAAAGTAAATAAAATGTATAATGTTTAGTTATGTTCATATTTACTTATTTGTTGATCAAAATCATAGATATTAAGATTTAGCAAGATATCGGACAGCAAGTATAAAAAGAAAGATTGATACTGTAATTAATCAATACATTGCTGACATTATCAACATGAAGCAGCCTAGCAGTGATTCTTCTGTCCTTGGTGGCTTTTGCCGCCGCCAACATTATTCAGCCCCCCTTGGATGTTCCGGAGTACAACACCGCCTATGGATATTTAGAAAGATTTGGTATTCCAGCAGCTGAAAGAATTGAAAAGGCAGAAAAAGAACTTCTTAAGAATCCAAATTCCAGAATATTCAACGGTTCCCCTGCTGAGCTTGGACAGTTCAAATATCAAGTAACTAATTTATAACAAGCATGATTTATTTCATTACATTATTTACAGAGACAGTGTGATTTTATCGATTTTATAGTTTTAGGATCAAATTTAATTTATTTTTCTATTATTTAGTGTTGGCGAGATTCAAACAGTTGAAGCTATTGTATGCTTATATTGGTTTATGTAATTGCTTCCACAGTTTGGTGGGTATATGCATTATGTTGAACTATTTCTAGTTTCTAGGAATCTGTAAATGGCACTCCAGGCAGTGTTAGTATTATATAGCTATACATATTAATATAGAATATTCTATTTAGTTATAATTTCAAATAATTCTAACGCCATAGTTTTGTATTTTAAAGCGTAAATAGCGATTATAGCAAATTATAAAATTTAAGTAAGATAAATTTCTACTAAGTAAAATAATTAAATTAAAAAAGTATCCATGTTTTAGTAACGTGTATAAGTTTTATTTAATATCACATTTCAGTTGTTGTAAAATAACTAAAATTTTGTTTTTGCTAAATAAAACTTTTGCTTGTTAGGCTGGATTGATCGGAGAATTTGATGGGAGAACAAACAGAAGTGTTTGCGGTGCCGTCCTAGTAAACGACAAACGTCTCCTCACTGCTGCTCATTGCTGGACAGATGGTCAGAACCAAGTCTCCAGGTACACAGTGGTACTAGGATCAATCCTGTTATTCAGCGGAGGAGTCAGGATTGTAACAGATGATGTCGTAGTGCACCCTAACTGGTTCCCTTTACTAATCCGTAACGATATAGCTGTTATTCGCCTAGCTGATGCTGTACCACAATCATGTATGTAACTGTTTAAATGCAATGTTTTATAGTTTTTTCGAAATTTAGTTTATTTAGTATGCGAACTCCTCTTTTAAAGTCCTTTTGTGAAAAATAATTTGAAGCTCTTCTCTAATTATTATAGCAATATGTATATTAAGAAAACTATTTTAATTGAATCCTATATTTCTTTGCAATAGACTAGAATATTGATTCCTTGTTATATTTGTTTTTTAAAGGGTACTAGCCACTACTTTGTTAATATTAACCATTGTTAAAAGCATCTATTGTTTCAGCTGTCATCCAACCTATTCGTATACCTAGTGGTTTACAACTATTCGACAACTTTGCTGGTGAAGAAGCTATTGCCTCTGGTTTTGGAATTATTGGTGATGGTAAGACCTTTTTGACTCACATATATGCCTATAATATTCTAAGATACTAATTGTATAGAAGTAAATATTAAGTATAATATTTTAATGTAATGATAAAGCAAAACAAAATTTACACTGCCAATATAACAGTAATCTCTGTTTTCAGGTGTCGGCCTCGCAGACGATCAATTCTTAAGCTATGGCCGTATGACTATTCTTGAAAATTCATATTGCTTAAACTTCTTCCCGGAGTTAGTTTTCCGAAACTCTAACTTGTGCACAAGAACCATCTTCAGTTCCAGCACTTGTGGTGGAGATTCGGGTGGCCCACTCGTTGTACAAAGAAACGGGGAACCTCTCCTTGTATGTCTTTTTTTAATATATATTAACATACACATAAAATATGTAGTCAATATATACAGAGGAAACATGTTGAATAGCATCCAACAGTCCGCAATTCATCTTATTTTATACCGAGAAAAATAAATCTAATTCATTCTCCCTGGATGACAAACAAACTGAGAATAGTTGCATATACATTTTAGGCAATACACGTACAGGGATAGCTTAATTTTTGAACACTTATTAATTTTTAAATAATTTTCAGGTTGGTCTCACGTCATTCGGTTTACGTTGGTGCAGCATCGGCTTCCCAGCTGCCTTCGTTAGAGTGTCATCATTCATCAGATTTATCAACGATAACTTATAAAGCTTTAAAAGTATTTAATGTAAAATAATATTTTTTAATTATAAGAAACTCGCATTATAAAATAGTTTTTTATTATTACTGTTCTCACTTATTTTTATTAAAATAAGATATAAGACTGGCAAATGATTCTCCCGTTAAACAAAAATAGAATAAGTCCTATTCGTAGGCAGCTTACCTCTACCAGACAATTTGAATCTAAAGTTATTTATTTGGCAAAACAATTAAATATTTCTTATCTGAAAAAAAAAAATTAATTGACAAAAAATAAATGGATTTCTACTTATTGTAATTAAAAGATAGGAAATTTGAGATTGACACAAAGCCGTGTACAAATGTTTTCACGTCTCCAATTGGCTAAGATTTTATTTTTAATTGGTTAATTCATTTTCAAGTGAAATGTTGACGTTCCGAATGTAGTCTTCGATTTATCTTAAAAGGACAGTAATGTAATCTATCGATATCTAAAGCGGGATACAGTAAAAATTAGTAATATATATGATGATTATATATCTTACAATGTTTCTGGTATCTTGCTTAGAAAAAAAACCTGAGGTAGTTTTGTAATTATTATTACTAAATGAATTTGATTGATTGATTTGTGACTAATAAAAACAATCAGTAATGGGCCAATCTGTCAAAAATATGTTTAATTGACAACGTTATTTGTCTGATTAAAATAGCCATAATAGTTTTAAAGCGGTAGAGATGGATTGAGTTTCGACATTTTAGAATAATTTTTGTTTTTGCATAACAGGAAAGCTCAAGAGAGAAAATACGAAAAAAGATTACTAAAGGAATGATCTTTACTAAAATGATTTTAACTACACTGCTTAAAGTTAAATCCAGAATATCACAAAAATCCAACTTTATTTCAACCTATTTTAAACAGTATATTAATTAAAGCTCCAGGCAGTCGTAGATATAACTTTGAATAGTTAGTGTATGTACTTTCGAACTCTACGATTGTTTCAATTCGACATCGACTTTACCGATTACATGCACCCTGCATTATATTACTAATGGGGTGTTAGTGTGAAGACTTATGTTCTATGTTCATGATAAAAGCTCCAGTTGCATGAAAAATGAGAAAATAAACTATAATAATCAAAGTAATGTAAAAAAGTTCAACAAATAATAGCCATTATATTGCAATAAACTTACTTACGTAAATGAAGTACTGAAATAGGAATGCCAAGAAAAAATCTCTATAACTGCATTACCTGACTATTTTATAAAATTTAATTTTTACAACCAAGCTATGTTAGCCTAACGAGCTAATGGGTAAACCAAATATGTACAAACAAATATTTATATGTAAAATAAATTCTAAAACCAATCTTATCTCAGCAATGCCCAAAGTAATATTTTTATTACCAGTATCAACGTAGATAGATCTTAATTTCAAAACAATAAAAGCTCCTTATCAATGATCTATACATAAAAACCGCTATTTTTTTACCAATAAAAATTATTTATTACGCAATACTAAAATATAATTAATGTTTTACAATTTGTACAATTGGCATTTTTCTAGTTATTTAAGGTTTATTAATATTCACTGCGAATATAGGAATTGTGAGCAAGGCTGTCCAATCCAGGAGGAGGCTGTATGCCCTATGGACAGTGGATAACTCGAGCCATGCACATGGCCAGGGCTGTGTTAAATATATCTTTGTGAAGGAGTATTATCACAAATATGTGTTCTTCAAAAAATATTTTTAACTTTAATTTACTTTAATATTTTACTAAGGATAAGTGGCAAAATTTAAGCTCTAATACATTAAATTGCAAAACTTTATGTCATCATCATTTTGATTGGGACACGCAAAGGATTTTGGCGATTTTGATAAACAAGTTGGTCGAGTAGTGTAATAGTTGGATAAGCTTATTGCAAGCAATATTAAAACTATTCCAGTGGAATCTAACATTTTTAACGATGGTATTTCACCTAATTTGTATGTATTTGTATGTTCAATTTGTTAATACCTGGCGTTAAAGTGATTGAATTCCGCGTATTTTAGCAGATTTCATTTAGGTATAGTCATTTGCATCAATCGTAATTTAGAATATATAATACTACACAAAAATGGTGCTACATAAAATCGTCATTGATTATATTATTAATGCGTTAGTATTAATGTAACGCTCATAAAAGCCTTCAATCGACCTCTATTTATAATGAAAAAAAAACGATATTACTTTTTGTTACGCATTGCTTGTTTTATAATACGGAACAACTATTTTTACTTATATATTACTATTACTTGTGCGAACGGGACGTCCGAGGTGTACACTTCAAATTTATTATCAACTGGGAATTTATCATAAAATGGACAAACATTTTCTTCCGGACGATTTCCTTTCACAACTTGCCAAAATATGATACGTTTTTTGTACGAAAGTAAATAACTAGTATGGACCCGATTTCTAAAAGAATAGAAGCGCCATCTATAAAAATTAAAACCTACTACTTAGAAAGCTTTGTGCACACTTTAGTGCTTTATGATGATTATTCCAGACTAGATTTTAGATGGCGTTTAATTTTTTATATGTTGCAAATTATTTTTCACCAGTATTTCTTTCATCTGACATGAAACAGTTTTAAACTAAAAGAAAATTATTTTTAACCGTACTCCGCTTTACACTCGACTGTTTTGCAGATGAGTGAAAATAATTTACTCTGGTCTGGAGGTATTTCGAAGAATTTTTTGAAATTCATTTTTGAAAGCGTCTTGATAAAATTTGTGTGGTGGGTTATTACTCCGAGTATCACTTAGTAATAATATTACCGTTTGCAGTATTGTCTTACTTATAATTAGGAAATAACAATCATTGTTTACTGTTTGAACATACCACACCAATAGGCCGATTAGTTATGTGATCGTGTATGGCATTAGAGCACTCTAAACAAAACTTTAATCGTTATGGGCTTCCTGAAAAGTTATGCAAGTGCAATTTGTATGCAAGAAAATTGTGCTTTCTTACAGGCGTAGCATTTTAAAGTCGCTGTCGACGGGTTTTCATCGAATTATAATTTCCCAGCATAACGGCGGACTCCAAGGCTGTGTGCTGTCCCCACGCTTTTCCTTCTGCATATCAATGATAGTAGAAGATTATTAAATTCATTGCTATGTGGATGATAGTACTGTGGACGCCGTGACTCAGGGCTATGCAGGTCTTTCGGGAAAACGGGACACGATTGCGAATGAACGTGGTCTTCTATTAAGGACCTCATTGGTTCATTCAACCCCCAGAAACTCAAGTTTGACGATTGAACCACTAAAAAACCCTTTTGTCTTGTCAACAGTTCTTTGAAACACTTCTCTAAAGCCTCGTTATATATCAGTATATGGGGCTAAGCGTGCGAATGACTGTCAGTTCGCGATTTTTTTTTTTTCATCTGGAACCAAGGCCAAGTTGGCGCTAAAACTGGTGGTGTCATCGAATAGCCAAGTACTTCACGCCTTCACACCAAGTTGGCTCTGATAGGGCATAGGTCGGCCGTTCGTATTGATTGGAGACCCAATATCTGTGAAAGGCTAGACACTGTTTGATTTTTTTATGCCCTGCCGCTGAATGCTCCAACCACACAATACGACACAAATTGAACAATCACTCCACCATCAGGACAGGGGAACTTAGTACTGTGCGGTTCCGTAGAAGAAACTTTCATCCGTTACCACACACGGTGGAATAGCCTATCTGTGGCAGAGTTTCCAAATCAATACGACAGGAGGCGTTCAAAAAGCGCGTCATACCACAACTTAAGGCCGGGCAACGCTCTTGTAACAATCTGCTGTACCCCACAGGGCCGTGGAGATGATCCACTTACCATCAGGTGACCCGACCGCGCGTTTGCCTTGCCCTTGCCTAGCACATTGTACGAAGCAATATAGTACATTTGTATATATTGCTTTATATTATAGTATAGGTTTTTAGTAGAATTTATATATATATATATATATATTCTATATATATAAAATATATATATATAGAATATATTATATATATAATATATATAGATAGATATATATATATATATATGACTATATATATATATATTATAATAATATATATTAGATATATATATATATATATATATATATATATATATATTATATATAGATAATATAATATTATATATATATATATATATATATCTATATATATATTATATTATTAATATATATATATATATATATATATATATATATATATATATATATATATATATATATATATATATATATATATATAGTTACGATCAAGACCCCGTCTCAGGCGCACGCGTCCGCTCGCTTATTTGTCCAAGGTGCATTTTACCAGTGGTTCTCAACCTCTTGTTGCTATGGTTAAATGTGGAAGATGCGAAAACGAAACCGCTGACGCAATTCAGTGCTGTATTTGCAAAAACTTTTTTGATTATCCATGTTCGGGCATTACTGAAGTTGGTTATAGGAAGTTGGGAGAGAGACAGGCATCTTGGAAGTGTGTACTGTGCAAGCAGTCCGGAACAAAGAAACAGCCTAGTTCACCAGTTTATCCAACTTTTCTTACAATGGAAAAAATAATGGCCGAGCTGAACAAGTTGTCGGATCAGCTTCTACCATTCCCAGGCCTAGTGAACGATGTACAATGTATCAAATCTGATATAATGTCTTTGAAATCCTCGATCTATGAAATTGTTAAGAAGATCGACAATTTGGAATCGAGGGTGAGTCAGATTGAGGCTGGTCAGGAAAATGTAATGGAAATGAAACAAACTATCTTAAAATTAGAAGATCAGTTGGATGAAAAAGATCAGTGGTTAAGGTTGAACAATGTTGAGATAAAAGGTGTACCTATGAAACACAATGAAAACCTTTTTGACGTTCTGACAAAGATTGGAGCGAAAATTATGTATCCAGTTAATAAAAACACCATTAATTTTGTCGCCCGTGTACAAGCTCGTGACCCCTCGGATAATAAAATCAAACCCATTGTAGTGTCTTTTATCAACAGATATGTGAAAGAAGACTTTGTCGCTGCCGGAAAGGCCACGAAATCTCTTTACTCCAGGAAAAAACAGAATCTATATTAATGATCATCTAACAGTCAAAAATAAACAGCTACTTACGAAAACAAAATCTTTAGCAAAGGAAAAGAACTATCTTTTTGTCTGGGTAAAACACTCAAAAATATTTATACGAAGAAACGAAATGTCACCTGTAGTAAACATTAAAAACGATAAAGATTTACTTAAAAGAAAATGATTATACTTCCTTAAATTATGTTATTGTCATATAGCTGCAGTTAAATATTTACAATGTTAAAAATAAAATAAATAATATTAAATATAAAAGTTTGGGAAACGCAGACATCCTTATCTATGTCTTTTGTTCAACGCTCAGCCAGGTATTTTTTATATACTATTCATTTATAACTAAACATGTTGAAATATTTCTTATGCATATTACTGTGTTTGAACGCTGTTATTTGTTTTCAAACTACCTACATTGGTTACTTAATTTCACATTTTACTATAAAAAAAGATATGTATTTAAAACAACGTACGTACTAGTATGTAATATACTAGTACATAACTATGATACAACTAAGTGCTTTAAACCCTTTTTAAAACGATCTGCTTATTACTTTTATAGATACTTCTCAGGAGGAAAAGCTATTTTATTTTATTTTGTAGTGCTTATTGTTAAGTTGAGACGTATGATTATCACGTTTGATCTTGAATATACAGTACATAACAACATTTTTTTTTTTAAATAATAACTTATAAATATTAATTATAAATGGAAAACGTAACAATTAGAAAACTTCGAAAAAATTATGATTCTGATTCTGATATATCATACACGTCTTCTTCTCCTCAAGAATCCTTTGTCCGTTCAGTCCAGATCACGACTTCTAAAAATTTGACAAAATCAGAGATGGACGAGTATCTCTTAGATGATCTTAAGCAACAAGTAGAAGACTTAAAAAAGGAACTTCAAAATATAAAGGCTGAAAACAGCAAACTAAAAAAAATTATTGAGGATTATTATGGTACTAACACACAATCGTATAAATCTCCATTATAATTAGCCAAGATACAATGTAAGGTTGCAAATAAGTTCTTTTCAACACTACGGCACAGACATGTAATTAATCAAATACCGAGATCTTCTTGCTATTTTCCTATTACAAATAACAAAAGTTATGTCAGCATGCCAAAAAGACTTTTTCAAACGCCAGTAGCAAAAACAATATGTAACCAAAGACTTACTGAAAATAATAACAAAGAGTTGGATCTAGCAACGATTGTGTCAGATACGAATGTGGAAAATAATAATGACAAAGTATGTACTTTTCACAACGAGATATTGGAGGCGCAGTCAACTTGCAAAAAATGTAATATTTCTAACAAGACCGATAACAAAGAAATGAACAAGGCGAAAATTATAATTCTCGGTGATGAACAAGTGCAAGGATTTTCAACAAAATTGAGAAATTATCGAAGCCAAATAGAAAACGATATCTATACCATATCATCTTGGGTAAAACCATATGCGACCTGTGAACAGGTCCTTAGTAGTTGCGATAATATATTGCAAAATTTGTGTAATGAGGATATTATTGTATTAGCAGTTGGTTCAAACGACAAAAATCCTTACATTGTCTTTTCAGAGTTATGTCATGCATTGCACAAGTTAAAAAAATATCACGTTTTTGTATTAAATGTAAATCGTAATTCGCGCTTAAATGAAAATTTGTTAAATAATAACATAAAGTTAATTGTGCAAAATTTTATGAATTTTAAATTTATTGAATCTCCTAGTTACAATAAACAAATATTATATAATTTCGAAGATCTTATGTCATGGCTCTGTTTTAAAATAAGTGTGGAAATTGATTATATTCATTACAAAAATACTTACATAAATAAACCCTTAAATTTTTACTCTAAAAAAAACATAACATTAAAAAATAATAATAAGGATAAAAATAATAAAAAAATATTGCCGAAAAAAGGTACAATTCCATTTTATTTTAATAAAAGTTCACAACAAATTAAAAACCACAATACATGCAATAAAAATATAGAACTAAAAAAACCACAAAAAGGAACAATACCTTACCTGTTTGAGCAATTAAAGAAAAATAAAATTAATAAAAATACAAAAACGCAAACTAATGCTACAGATTTTTTTCGTTTCTCAACACAATAGCTTAATTATTCTGCATCAAAATATAGCTGGTGCCTTACACAAACAAGATTTTATTGAAATTGCATTAAGTGAGCTTGAAAATAAAATAGGGGCTATAGATATTATATGTTTGACCGAAACATTCTTAAAGAAAGGACATGAGTCAAATTTTAGAATTAAAAACTATAAATTAGCAAATTATTTTTCGCGTCCTAATGTAAAAAGAGGAGGTTCCTGTATATTATTAAAAAATAATCTTGATTTCTTGCCAATTCATGTCCCTAACATTATATATGAATTTGAAGCATGTGCCATAGAATTATCACAATATAATCTTATAGTAATTTGTATATATAGAACGCCAGGATCAAATGTTAATATCTTTTTTCGAGAATTGGAATTAATTATAAACAAATATAATAGGAATTTAAAAAAACAGATAGTTATTTGTGGGGATCGGAATATTGATATTATGAAAAAGACAAAATTGTCGAATCAATTAATATCAATACTGAACAATCACAATTTTAAAAACCATATAGCTAAACCGACAAGAAAAGAATCATGTCTTGATTTAATAGTAAGTAATTTAGAAACCAATGTTGACTCAAATCTTTACTATTTAGCTTTATCTGATCACGAAACTGCTCAAGTTATTAAGTTTGAGGTAAAAATTAAGAATGAAATAAAACATGATTATAAATTTTGGTTTGAAGAAAGAAGAGATTATGGAAGGGACAACATAAAAAAATTTTTAGATGCAATGTCTGCTTTATCTTTCAATGAAATTTATATCGAAAATGATACAGAAAGGGCATTTAATATTTTTTATGACACTATAATTCTTTTTTATAATTTATGTTTCCCCAAAATATACGTAAAAATTTCAAACAAAAAATATCAGAATAAATGGCTTACCAGTAGTCTTCGTCGTTGTTGCGTTAAGAAGCGTTTTTTGTATCTTAAATATATTTCGTGTAAGAGCAATAAAAGAAATAATAAGAATAACTATCGGAAATACTCAACAATTTTAAAAAAATGTATTCAAAATGCACAACGTATAGACAATAATCGAAATATAAGTAAAGCTAAAAATAAGTGTAAATCAGCATGGCAAATCATCAAAAATAATTTCAAACTTGTCAATAAATGTAAAACAATACAGAAAATAAAATATAATAATAAAGATTATACAAATCCGAATCAAATTTGCGAATATTTCAATAGATTTTTCTTAAGCATCGAAAATTCCTTAGCGCCTGAAAGAGCATACTGTTACAATATCCCCTCCAATCCTAAAAGTTTGTTTTTAACCCCACTCAATAATATAGATATTTATAAAATTATTTTATCTTTAAAAAATACGAATGCTACAGGATATGATGAAATAAACACAAAGATTTTAAAATATACTGCTAGTATTATCGCCTCCCCTATTTGTCATATAATAAATTTATCGTTGCAACAAGGACACTTTCCAAATCAACTCAAATACTCTTTAGTGAAGCCTCTTTTCAAAAAGGGAGATGCCACAGAAATTAATAATTATAGACCTATCACATTGATTCCAATTATATCTAAAATATTCGAAAAAATCATGTATGATAAAATTTACAATTTTATTGTTTTCAGTAAATTATTAAAATCCGAACAATACGGCTTTAGAAGAAATAATTCTACAACAAATGCATGCTTTTCTCTAGTTAAAAGTATTACTGATTGCATAAATGCGGGTACCATCCCAGTGGCCCTATTTCTTGACATGAGTAAAGCCTTTGATCACGTAAACCATAAAATTTTACTAGATAAACTATATTTTTACGGCATTAGAGGAAATGCAAATAAATGGTTGGAATCATATTTAAAAGATAGGAAACAGTGTGTTGTACTAGATAGTATAGTTAACAAATATAAAATAACTCATAGATCTGATTACACTAATAAGAATATTGGAGTGCCTCAAGGTAGTATATTGGGACCCTTACTATTTATTTTGTATATAAATGATCTTCCTGATCATATAAAGCATGAATGTATTCTTTTTGCTGATGACACGACTATTCTAATTAAATGTCAAAATCATACGAATTTAAAAGAAAAACTAACATTAGCTCTAGTAAAAGTAATTCATTGGCTTAAAGCAAATAATTTAAAAATCAATTTAAACAAAACAAATTTTATAACATTTCAAACTTATAGAAGTAAATTACAGGCCATTCAAATTAATTTTGACAACACTGATATATTAGAAGCTAATAATACAAAGTTTTTGGGCATAATAATAGATAAATATTGTAACTGGAAGAATCATATTGAAAATTTATGTACCAAGATTGATAAATTTATATATGCATTGAGGCGTATAAGCCAAATAGTTTCTGTTACAGCAGCAATTACAGCTTACCATGGATATGTTGAATCTTTGCTAAGATATGGTATTGTAATATGGGGTAATTCTGTGGACTTGCATGTTGCATTTAAGACACAAAAAAAATGTATAAGAACTATTTATAATATTCATTTCACTGAGAGCTGTAAACCCATATTTAAAAGTCTAAATATATTACCCGTTCCTTGCCTATACATATATGAAATTAGTATATTTGTTCATAAAAATATTTATTTGTTTAAACGAAATTGTGATGTAATGAATACGTGTAGCAGATTTAAGGACAAACTGTATGTTCCAGCTCAACGATTAGCTTTGTTTCACAACAATGTATATTGCATGGCCATACGCATATACAACCACCTACCCAGAAATTGTAAAGAATTGTCTCTAAATTTATTTAAGAATTTTTGTTTTAAATTACTGATAGATAAACTGTATTATAGTATAAATGATTTTTTTAACGACAAATTTTAAATTATAAATAATATTGTAATTTTATTTGGATTAATTGACAAATAACTATTTACTTATAATGATGATATTGATAATTATTTATTTAAATTGTAAAACCATAAATTTTATATTTGTAATTGTAGTAAATTCATTAATAGTATTTTTTTTTTAGTTTATTAAAAATATTTGCACGCCAAATCGGCAGAATATGTTGGACCACTGAAAATCTATGAAATACCTTTGTTAACCCATATTCGAGCAAATAAACTATTATTATTATTATTATTAAAAACTTACTATATTTGTGTTAAGCGACACTGTTTATATTGCCGTAAAAATGGTTATTATGTTTATATATTATTTTTATTTAGTTCCTACTTAGTCGCTGTTGTTTTTTGTCGCCGTGACTAATCTCATCTTATCATCAGAATGTTCGGTGGTCGCGGCGAAGAGTAATATTTTCCTTAGAAATGGTCTATTAAATTAATTTGATTGAATACATTGACAGAATCTTGGTGGGTGGAGAGTATTATGGACGTTGATTATTTGAAAGGTTTCGAGATACTGTTGCGCCGGGGACGTAATTAGGACACTCACAAATCAACAGAGGTGGTGGAGTGTAATGGCCATAAAGAGGGGACTACAATGTTAATTTCAGGGACAGAATGGCAGTCTTGCTTGAGGACATGTGGATGGACGGGAGTAACTAGGAAAGATAAGCGTTCTCTGCTCATCAGTTAACATTTGCACTATATATCTCTGTCCGACATAGTGGAAATTCCTTGATCCAACAACTTCAAAATTTTCTGAATAACCTTGAAAAAATTTAATGTCATAGCGACTGATAAACTTTTTAATTCTAGGAGACGTTAAATGAGGTCAATAATTGGGTAGATTGATGAGGGTCCAACGCTTAAGTTATAAGAAATATCTATTAGTAACGTTTATTGATATTTAAATATTGTACCTAACTCAATATAATATATAAGAAATATTTCAACAGAATTTAGAATCTAGTATTGTCGAATAAATGCGAAGTTCTCATTGTGACGATCCTCTTGTTTTATACCCGAAGATCCGCACCACAAGGCTCTCTGCATTAGATACCCTTTTACTCTTTGGAAACTTCATGTCACCAAGAACTGTGTACGCGTATCAAAAGGGTAATTATGAATAATAAATGACGCTTTATCACAGTTAGACTGGGAATGTCTTTTACAGTAGGTGATGTTGATTCTGCTGTGAGCGCCTTTTATTAAATGTTATATGAAACTTCGTGATAACTAAAAAAAAAAAAAATGAATTTATTTTTCCTATCTTTAAAGTAAAATCAACAAAATACCCATGGTACGTGCTAAATTAATCAAATTATAAAAGAAAAAGATAAATACTTATCAAAATTCAAGGTATACAATAATCTAAATGATAAGTTAACTTCGACTTATTAGAGGCGAGTTAATTAAAAGAAGACAGTTGATTCTTCTTCATTATGTAGTGTATCGAATATAAACTATGCGGGGTATTAAGAAGATGTACAATTAAAACAGGTAGCAACCGACCCAGTGTCGTAATTGACGTATGTCAGCAATGGCGGACGAGGCGAATTAGTTTTCTCACGTGTAAAGATTAATTTATTGTTAAAAAAAATGCCTCGGGAAGTGAACCCTTTTGATTTATATTTAGGGCCAGTGGTCAAATATACGTGCGTTCGAGGGGAACAGTTGTAATTTATTAATGAGAGTAAAGACACTCCTAAAGTAGGCCACGTTGGGTGACCTTGGGTGGGGGGACGCACGTATAACCTTATGTGTGTTATGTGCACCGGCTAACCTGAAAATTAAAAATTTCACCGAATGGGTGGAGTTGTAAAAAACTCCAGTTAGAACCTCAACGTTCGATATCCGCGGACGCGAGCAAATATTTCGGGAACGGAAACAAAAAGTGGTGGGAATCTGGAGCGGATTTTTGACAACAATAAAAACATTTATCATCACTGCCCAATTTTGGTCAAAACTTTCGAAGACAATTTATGTGACAATGGTCACGCGGATGATCGAGCGCAGAAATAAAAACCGATGACTATCTGACAACAATATTGACGTATAAGAAGCGGGGAGCGAGCTATGGGACTTGGAGGTGCGGAGAAGCATGTGGAAAGAAGACGAGTGGCCGTAGTAGGATGATCGGCACTGTTCCGGGGCTTCGGGCAGCATGCGAGGTGAAGGTGGAGCAGGGGGATCGGCGGATGCGGTGGCGAGCTGGCGGCGGAGCCGCACGCGGTGCGTAGGCTGGCTCCAGGCCCAAGCCGGGGCTCGCGCATTCGCGCATTGCTGGAGGGGGGTGCAAACCACTCGAGTCAGATAAAGTGTCGGTTTAAGATTATAATTGTGATCTGTTGCCAAGTGAAAGGTCATTTAAAAAGTGATGTGCAATAAAGTGGTCAGTAATAAATCTATCGAAAAAGGCATAAATTTTATAAATGAGGACTCTGAAGCGGAAATGTTTAACATTAGGGCATTTTTAGTGGAGATAAGCCTTATTGTGTTATGTTAAAATAGGAGATAAAAGTTCTACGATGCGAATAGAGACGTGGGAGTAAAATTTCGGCCGATAAGGAAGTTTGGTTATAAGTCTATGGGTCTGATATTTTATTTTAAAGATGATATTAAGCTATGTTCATCATTCGGTCGCGAATGAACCGATCGAGATTTATACCGTAAAGGTCATAACGATATTTATCATGAAAATTTACGACTTATATGTTATTAAAAATGGTGGCGTCCTTTTTAGGCAGATGTTGATATCGGAAATTTAATATCAATGAATTATGTTTATAATATCCAACTAAAACGAAGATGAGGATCGAATCGGTTCATTAGTGAGTTGAAGCGTGATTATCCCTCGGTTTCAAGATAGGCTTGGCGAATGTAAAAAACTATCGTGTGACAGATCAAGATACCAAACGGTTTCGTTCGCGCGCGGCCCAGATACCATTAGCATGCGCAGCTCGGTGGAAAGGGACTTAAAGCGAGTAGCAATGGAGGTTTATAATTTACCCGGTGAACATTCGACTATGGGGACGCCGATTGTTCCTGTTATTAAGTCATCCGAGATCTTCGTATATGGGGGACTATAGTCTACTATTAATTCAAAATTAAAATTAGTCATTATCCGTTGCCTTCGTCTCGATGAATTGTTCGCAACTTTGAGCGGCGGTAAAGAATTTTCAAAATTGACCGTACAATGCGTATATGCAAGTTCCCCTCCACCTGATTCGCAAGCTGGTACCCCGATTCACGAATAGGTCACTTGCTTTTAAAAGAACGCCGTACGGCATGGAAGTTGCGTGCCTCAAAAAATTTCAAAAAATATGGAGGAGACGCTTCGAGGCTTGCCAAATACGCGTTGTTTTTTAGAAGATATTTGTGTTACAGGAACAGGATAGAGAAACACATAAAAAATAATCTGAGAGCGGTAATCGAAAGATTAGCGGAAATGGGCCATTACCTGTAAAAAATAAATCAAGTGTAAATTTTTACAAATAGTGTGTCTTACTTAGGGTTTATATTGATCAGCATGGTTCTACATCCGGTATGGCAAAAGTGAGGAGGCTATTATAAATCCCCTAAACCAGTAAATGTAACTCAATTGAAAGCTTTTTAGGACTAATAATTACTGTGGCAAATTATCCTCATTTAAGCTCGTTACTCCAGCCTTTATATACACTTTGAAGACAAACACATATGGAACTGGATACTTCATGCGAGAAATCATTTAAAAATATTAAAAATATTTTAGCTAGTTGATAAGGGCTATGTCATACGACTCCTCAATACGTGGGTTATTCGGTAACAGTGTGCGTACGGAAAGGGAAGCGGTTCTTTTCGCCACACGCGTTTTCCGGAAGGGTCAGACGCGGCCAATCAGAGGTGCGTATCGTTACTCTTACGATACGGAGAAAAATATAGCCAGTTAGACAAGAAGCCTTGCAAGGAATTGTAGGAGGGCCGAAACACCATCAATAGTTTTTGGCGAAGGCTTCACGTTTAAAAACCGGATCATAAGACTTTGGTATCATTTTTGGACCCAAGGGAGGCATACCACAAACGGCAGCGAGGCGCTTGGCAACGGGTGGCGGCTAAACGGGCTGAGATGATTTTAATATTGAGTAAGTTAAATCATAGAATGGAAACGCAGGACGCTTTATCTCGATTGCCGCTGCAGGCCGAGGGGAGCGTCGGGGAAGTTGTACTCGAGCAACATTATTATTTTTTTTAAATGAAACTTTACCGGGAGTTATAAAAGATATTGCCTCAGAAACACAAAAAGACATTCTTGTGTAGAATTTACGGGTATGTTATGTTTGCATGCCGGAATAAATGTAGAAGAAGATGAAAACCCTTTTATTCGACGTTCTGAATTTATAGGTTCCATGGTTGTATATTGTCTCGGATCAGATAGTATCCAGTGACATGCGAAAGCAGGTTTTATGGGAAATCTGAAGGACATTAGGAGTGGTAAAATGAAGTCAAATTGCGAGGAATTATGTCCTATTGGCCTACCTTAGTAAGACATCGAAAGTGTTGGGTTAAATTGCAAGCCAGTCAAGGCGTGCGTGAACCCCCCTAGAACAACATACAGCCTTGGGAGTTCCTACGGAGCCCTGAAACACTTCCTGCGGATTTTGCTCAGTTATATGGTAAAAATATTATATCATAGATAGTGGAGGCATATAGTAAATGTTTAGAGCTGAAGACTAAGCGAGCAACGCGGCTTTTCAACAATTAAAATTTTTTAGAAATTTTATTTTCTAAATGTGGGTTACCGGAAAAAAGATTAGTCACGGACAAACGGGCCACCATTTCCGAAGCAAAGAATTTTTAGATTTTGTGAAAATAATTATAATTAAAACATCTGAAGTCGTTAGCCTTACAAGACCGCAAGGAAATTGGAGCTGCAGACAATTCTGTAAAAATTATAAGAAAGACAATATAAAAAAGCGGGGGTGGTAACAGAAGGCGAAAGACATACCATTACTTAGTTTCCTGCTAGGTTTGTATTGCAGTATCGAATTGCCAACATGCCACTACGAAGTGGCACTGCGTTAGCTTTACTAGACGTCTGCTTTGCGGAATAGGTAGAGGCCATGCGACCGGTACATCAGATTGTGGAAGAGATACAGAGTAAACAAATAGAGATTCAGGGGGGAGGGTTAGGGATCTTAAATGGGGATAACGTTCTAACCAAGGGGTTATTCAACAAAACCGTAATAAGTGGGTCGAGGAAAATAATGAGCAAACAGGGCCGTTCGTACAAAATTTACACAAATGATGGTCATCTTTTCGTAGACACAGGATCAATTTTACGAAGAGAAATAGCCGTTTGTCTGGGGAAACAGGAAAGAATCAGAGACAGAAATTGCTGAGGAGAGGGGAATGACAATTTTGTTCAATACGAGACCTAGAAGAAAACGAAGGATAATTCGAGAATCGCTTCAGATTATGATGAGGATGCAGATGGAAACCTACCAGGACACGTAGTACCAAAATCGTGGAACCCCAGTTTGCGAACCCACGACGGCGCCATCTTATCCAATACAGGACAAAAGCAAAGTAGCAGGACCCACCAGCAGTTTATGTATCCGCTCTTTGAAGAGTGTATAGATCGGAGGGCAAAAAGGGCTTGATTAGAGAATGTCGTAAAAAAATTTTAGAATCAAAGGAATAGTAATAAAAATATACAGATTAAGTTTTCAATTGGAAAATAAAAAAATAGGTAGGTAGTAATTACAAAAAAAGCCTATTGACGTACATATCAGGAAAATTATTGTTAAATAAAACTGAGGAGCGAACTTATGTAACTTGAAATATCTTAACCTATGATATAAAGGACACATGATTGTCAGAGAATTCAGTCTATATTTTATTGATATTAGTAGTTATTATTTTTTTTTTTTGGTGGAGGGACAAAGAGATATTCCTCTTAGAATAAGAAATGTATTTTTACATGTTATTTACCATATTTGTATCTGTAACAGCTATTTCTATTTATTAAGTTTTATTATAAAAAGAAATTGCTGTGTAACAGCTTTGTATAGGAGGGAGATGTGTAGGTATAGATATATAAAACTATTGTGGGTATTAAGACAAGATGGTACAAAAACAGTTAGCAACCGACCGCAGTGTTTAAGTGGACTAGTATGGTCACAATTATATAAGGAGGAGTCGATGTAGTAGCTCACAACAATTTTGGTCTTTTATGAAAATAGTTATTCAAAGAACTAACAGGTTATTACCCAGTACAATGATGGTACAACAAACAATCAAATACCGGTGAAGGCATTGTGAACTCTTCTCGTTCATGGTCTCAATTACCAAAAAACCGATACTGCCTCATCGGTATCAACAAATGTGCATACTAGTACAACATTAAAATGACATTCGAAATGGCGTATCTAAAATAATAATTATTCCGTAAATAGTTGAAAAAGCGTAAAAGCCATTAACCCTCTAAATCGGCTGAGCCTGATGAAATACCTGCACAATTTCTTATAATGTCTAGACAATTAGCACAGCCAGTGTCAATACTTTTAAGAGGTCTATTAACGAGGCCACATGCCATTATAGGGAAATAGTCGGCTTTTATTTCTCAGAGTCATAAAAAGGCTCGAACAGAAAGTGACAATTACCGACGATCTCGAAGTTATGTCTGAGTAGCAAAGTTTTTGAGCGAATCGTATATGATACGTCTACAGTGCCAACACGTCCCAATTTAACCACCATCAACACGGATTTGTAAAAGGCAGATCAAACTGTTTCTAATTTGGCATTATTTCAGACGTTCGACGGGAAGAGGTTGATAATCACATCATGAGTTATAATATACAGATTTTAGCCAAAGGCAGTTTGGACAAAATCGACCATAATTTGCTATTGCTTAAACTAGCCAATATGGGAATAAGAAGGTGACCTATTCGATGGTTCATCTCGTACATAAGGTATAGATTACAAACAGTTGTACTCAATGGCTTTAAGTCGAACTGGTCGACTGTCACTGCAGGTGTGCCGCAAGGGTCATTATAGTCCATTTTTATTCAATTTTCATTAAAGATATAGATAATGCTTCGAGATCAAAATTTTACTTTTTTGGCTGACGATCTGTAAGGTTTTTCGTTGTGTTAACAATATTACTGATGCAAAAAATTGCAAAAAGATCTGAAGTTTAATAAGTTATGGTTCAGTGAATAGTTGGATTCAACGTTAGTAAAGTAATGTAGTTTCATTTAGAGAAAAAAGAGACCTTTTCATTTCGATTATTGTTTGAAAAATCAGAGTTTAATAGATTAAAAGATCTGGCATTGTATTTGATACTAAGCTTATTTTTGTCCGCATATAGACTACATTACAAGCAAAGCTTATAAAGCAGTAGGCAGTTATTATACGAGTAGTAAGCCATTTCGAAAATGAAAACCTTAAACATGCTCTAGTTCTTTGGTCCGCAGTCACTTAGAATCGCGTCTAAATATGAATCCTTGTTTTATCAAACTATCGTGAAAGTTGGAATCTATTAACATTAAATTTATTCCGATTCATCTCAAAACCAAAATTTCGAATTCCTAAGCAACTATATAAAAAATTGTACTGACCTGCATCTCGTTCCTTATTCATTTCGAAAGAAATATTGCAGATCATGTTTATATATAAAATCTTTTTAGAGATCAATTGATTGTCCTGCATTACTTGCTAAACTAAACATAGCAGTTCCAATACAATACCAAGGACACAAAACTATTTTACATGTTTCTGCCTCTAAGACAAACTTAGGCGACTCGGTTTAATATTCGCGCTTCCAGTCTCAGTAAACTAAGTTATCATGAACCTACGGTAGACCTGTTTATGGGCCATATGAACAGTGTTCGCCGTCAATTACAAACATACTTGTAAAGCACCAGTGTATGCAATAATTAATGTTAAGGTAAACCTATATTGTTATTGTCGTATGTGCTACCTATATTTGTTATTGTCGTATTGTATTTCTCTTATTAATATATAACTATTCGAAAGGGGTGACTGTATATAACATAGTTACGATTGGAAAAACTTGTAATTACTCTAGTTACTGGTTAAGAACTATAGTGTTAAATTAGGGAAGTTTCCTTAAAAAATAAAATAACATAAATCATAGATAGCTAGAGACGATATATATATATAGATTAGAGTGAGAGTATATAGATAGAGATTATAATAGATAGATATAGATCTAATATAGAATATATAGAATATATAGTTATATATTATATATATATACGATATATCTCTATATATATCTATATATATATATATATATATATTTTAGATATATATGCTTATTTAAAATTATGCTTACGTCGCAGGCTCTAAGACAGATTTAATAAACAGAAACTATTAAATTTCAAATCAGGAACGCTGAAGACAATCCATTTCACTACCAAGGGATGTAGACATGATATACTAAATAACGGCAAAAAACATCAAAAATAACGACGTTCATTTTTATTTAAAAATATCGAATCAAAGAAAATATGAATAAAATATGGACCTATGAAGATATGAAATCAAATCCAATGGGTAATAACAATAATAATACTTTATTGCACAAAAAAATAGTACTTTTTCTATCATGTCTATTTAAGAGATTATGGCAATCGCGGCCCTCTATCGCGTAAGTGAGCTCTTACAGGCAACCAATGTACTTAATAAATTGTAAATTTATGAAAAAAAAGCAGAAGGTGGGCAATACTATGGAAATACATACAAAAACACATATATACGCATACATGTACACAAATTTACAAAAAACGTATACACATTACAACACATATAAAATTATATATTTTTACCCTTTCCATCGACATATGTACGAGATAGTGTTGTTGGAGACGAGTTTAAATATCTACAGGATTTGACGCTTCTTGAGATACAACGGAGTAACTGATGTAGTCTGCGAAGATAAAAAACATTAACCCTATACAATTATCAAACTCAGCAAGAACAAGATGGTGTAAAAAACACCTATCCAATAATCTGTTGGCTTAGATCAAAATATAAATGAACAATTTAAATTTTAGTTACAATACGAGTACAAGATGTAATCACGCATCTATTTTTTCATGCGTCATTGCGGTAGGATAAGTGCTCCACGTATCCTCAACAAAAAGGTTTGAAACTTTATGCAACATGCTATTTTGTCCATAAATTAAAAAAAACTAGAAATTATTCGTATGAAATTAATATTTTCAAAAGAAGGTGACCGTTTTCAAATACAAAATCCTATGTACTTTGTGTATTTCCATATCTATCCTGATTTTACCCTACGTGCTCAATAATATCAGTATATTATATGACATATGTCATACATCAACGAAATATGTTCATCACATCCATTGCTGTTTACTAAACTAGTTTAACCAATTGCTTTACTCAAGAGCACTTTTCTAAATAAAAGGCTAAAATATTCAACATACAGACACTGTGTAATGTACTGATGCTGATGTATAATTGTTGTTATTTTTATTTAGATAAATCTCCCTAGTTGTGAGATAAAATAATAAATAAGGATAAGAATACTAAATAAAAATATGTACAGAAAGTAAATTTTATTTTAATTCTCCTTTAAATATTTTGATTTATAAAGCTCATGAAAGATGTAACTCTTGCAAAAACAGCGGCATGGCCAACTTCACAACCTCCAAAATTTGGGTGGAGTCCAAAAGAAGTAAGTCCAACCTGAAATTTTAACGAATTAATTAAAAAACCAAATATAACATTCAATAAGAATCAATTTTCGCCGGACCGTCTTTTTAATTTTAAAAACAAAATAGATATCTTACAAGTAAAGGAGCGCCGTTCCTCTGAACAACAAGTGGACCACCAGAATCTCCTCCGCATGTACTCGCTGAACCTTGAGTGCAAATATTGCTAGACTGGATAAAACCAGGGAAACTAAACCAGCACGCCGCGTTAGAAATAATATTTAGGTTGGCAAAACTGAGGAATTGATTTTGTTGAATCCCAACATCTGAAATTTTACATAAAGAATCAGTTATAAAATTAATAAAACATTTGCTGTATTGTTAAAGAGAAAACAAAATAATACAAAACAATTTGCAAGGCACATAAGCAGTACCGAAGCAATAAATTATATGTCAAAGGGAAATTGTAATAAATGTATGTCAAAGATAAAATATAATGATGGTAGCGGTAAAACAATTATACGAACCACTTATATATATTGGTATTAATTCCATCATATATACAAAAAATATAATTTTCTTTTTAATTATAAACAATCTAGAGATAACAAATGCATTAAAGAGAATTATAGTCAAAATTAAATATATGTTATCATAGTTAAGATTTAAAGAATTTAATATAAAGGGGAAATAATAATATAAAAATTAAACTTACTTCCTATACCTCCAAAACCAGATGCAATACCGGTTTCACCAGCAAATTGTTCATTAAGTTGTGATCCACTGGGTAGGGCGATGACATTAATGTTGTCTGATGTAATATAATAAATGAATTATTTTTAATTGCCGTCAATATATTTCTTATGAAGAAAGTCTGCCAATGCATGCCGTGTATCTTGCTTACCAACCGAGATATGATTACATGATTATTTGGAAACGGCAAGTTAAATTTGTAGTTATATTGTAACTTCTGTAAGTCTCAATTACGTAAAGGCGATTCCATAATAAATGCAGCAAGAACTATTCTAACAATCAGTATATCAGTCCTATGAGTTTCAATTTCTTGTTTTCTGTGCCTAAGGGGGCTCAGTATTGATTTTCTCGTGTTTCACACGTTTTTGACAGGCGAACCAACAATCTGTCTCGACAACACAATGGTGCGTTTTTAACTTACGAGATTATAATAATAAAAAAATATTAAAATCTTTTAGATAGAATTTTTTTTTAAAATTATAAACTTACTAGAAAGTTGCACAGATGAAGATAGGTAAATGACGGCGACATCATTAAGTACATTGCTAGGATTCCAGTTAGGATGCATCACAACATTGTTGGTTTGAATTCTGGTACCGCCGAAGAACAGGGTAGTGGACCCTAGAACTACCGTGAATGACAGAGCTTGAGTCTGGCCATCAGACCAGCAGTGGGCTGCGGTTAAAAGGCGATTAGCTTTAACCAGAACAGCTCCGCATACAGCACTTTGGAATGAGTTGAGTGATATGACAAGGCCAGCCTGAAAGTAATACAATAAAAATAATTCTAATTCAATTTTAACGTCATAATAAATATAATTTATACAACTATTAGTCTTGCAGAATTATACCTGTAGTTACTAAATAATCCCTACTAAACGTATCTGTTATAAAGTCTGTCTGTCTGGTATGTTTTGACGCTGAACCCATTTAATGAATTTAAGTATAAAAATTTACGGTACCTTGGGAAAGAGTTTCTTTTTGTCTTCATCTTAAAATAATGCGTCTTCATCTTAAAATATGTTAAATACGCGGGGCACAGTTTTGTTTTTTTTTTATTTCAAAACTATTAGTAGTACTAATATACACTGCTACCAGATATATACTTTGCCAGACCTTGATTGCTGACTTGAACGCTGTTATTTTTTCGTTCGTATTAATTTTAAAAGTCAAGTTTATCCCAGACTCTCGACTTTCTCGATATGTGTATACATATCTACTAATAGTATTATTAGTAGATATTTTAGTTTTTAGACAGAATGTTGTCTATTGGTTAACTTAAAATCATATTCATAAAACATTATTGCTTAAAATGTTTACAAATATTTTTAACGTATTATAAGTGTATTAATAATATTTACCAACACATTATTTATATTATAGAGATCTTTTGCATCACGCTGGAAAGATTTTTCATTGGTCTCGTGTTTGTCGATATATTTTAAAAACACCAGACAAGATGAGGTTATCGTAGCATTAAAGTATAGAAACGAAACATCAATTATTCTTATTGATAATCAATATTAATAATGATTAATTATAATTGGGTCAGTTTATTATCGTTGATATTGTTCATATATGTTCATATAATCTAAAAAATGTAACAAGCGTTTTTTATATAGAGTATTTTTTTCTAGACTAACTTCCGTTGGTGTCTGTTATAAAAAAATAATGTTAAAATGATTCTCGTTACTTGTATGAAAAGAATATTGGTACAAAAATAATTATAATATTAACTAGAAAAATAGCAGTTTACAGATGATATTGTTATAATATATATTCATTACAAAAATGTTACGTATACGTATAGAAATTTGAAATTTTTGTGATCGTGAATTTCGCTGCGGAGATAATTACACACAGGAGATATATATGCGTTGATTCGAAAAAAAGGGCTGCATTACGAGCAAGAGTGGCTGTACTCCAATACTCCTGAAGACAGACTGGAGTACATAGAAGCGAAATGTGCCAGCAAAAGAGCTGTAGCCAGAGCACGTAGTGAAAGTTTATCGCCGTTATACGATAAAATTAAAACTGTGAAAGTACAACTGGCACGTACTCGGGTCGCAGGAACGCAGGATATTAGAAAATATCTCTGTGAAAGAGATGGAGAAGCTACTTAAAGGAGCTTTGGAACACTCAGCAACACTCAACACCTGAATTGCCTCCTAACCTTGGACTTCGGACTGCCCGGGCGGCCTAGGAAGCGATGGCTTGATACCTTGCAGCAAGACATGAAAGCCAACAGATTGTTCCGAGCGAAATTGCGAGTGGGGTACATAGTCAGAGGGCTATCCCTGGTAAAAGATGTCAGGATTACTGCGAGGCTCAAGAAGAAGAGACCTAATGAAGTTAATACACTCATGATGTAGAACCATTGTAGTCCTGCTGCCCTGACTAAATAAAGTGCTGCTATTACAAACGTTATTTAACACAACGAACATATTTGAACGTAATTCAAGGAACATATTTCAACTATTAACATATTTCAATCGAGGTTCAGGGATATCTCGAGAAAAGCCATAATGTCCAGTAAAACTATTTAAGATAAAAAATGCTACTTAAATAAAAATAACAGAAACAAACAACAAAAGCTTTAAAGTTGACGTTAACAAATTTGCGGAATTTTTAATATATAAATATAACTGTCAGCCTACCTGGTAAGGGAACTGTCCAAGTGAAGCAGGGGGAGCCACCGAAGATTCGCGACAGAGGATTGTTAAAATATTCTTCTTCACGTGCTCGAATTTTTTCAGCTAAAGGAACACCAAATCTTTTGAGGTATCCAAAGGCAGTATCAAGCCTCGGTTCTTCGGCGGCAACAAATGCCGCCAACGAAAGAAGTACTATTGCGAGTTTCATACTGCTAATGTTGAATACCAATGTACAATTACTGTCAAATGCTTATTTTATACAATACACGAAGATAAAAAATCAGATTAATTTCCTTATAACAACTTATTTAGGTTTTTACTATTCATTGTAATCCAGCCAATTAATATAAGATTACGTTATCTACCTTGTAAGATTTAATTTTATTTGTGATGTACCTAATTTACCTAAATTATGCTATACTAGGTCATGTACCAGAACCTTTCTGTATAAAAAATATGTTTCTTTTTGTTAATTTTTATCTATAATTTTATCTTTTGTTAATTATTATAGAAAGAACTGCTTCCCTGATGAAAATATGCGAGGTAAAGATTTATGATGAAAGGAACTTAATATTAAAACAATACTTCCCATTTTAAGCACATTTTATTAAGTGTCAAATCAGTGATGCGCTTTGTCTACCAGATAGAGGTAGGTTAAAAGGAGGGAAATTATTTATTCCCCTGAGTAAGAAAGAGTAAATTTCCACCATTAATCGTATATATTATTTACATAAACATACAGAAACTTAGGTTACGTGCATAGTATGTAGTCGATAATATTTGATTATGATTTACTTATGATTTACTCATATGATAAAAAGTGGATTTTCCAATTTAATTATTACTCTTAAAGAATTGATATGCGCAAGTTAATAGTAACTCACTGGAATAGGTATGTTATGTTCGTTATCAAAGACACTTCTATTTTAGTTTACATAAATCGTATTGCTTTTTTATATTAACGGGACAATACCAAAAACGTGTCGTGTTCGACCTATACTTTACGGTGCGTTTACAAAATACTTTTTCAAATAATACGTAATATTTTTCTTAGTGATTTTCATTCTTAAATTATAATCTAGAATCTAGTTCTTAAGTGAACTTAATGAATGCCCTGATGCGCTTGCCATACTTTTTATATGCCGACAAAGTAACTAATTTGCTACGCCCCATACTACTCTTTCTAATGTAACAAAGATCATCATAAAAATTATAATATTATTTTACATATATATAATCATTTGGTTAAAATCTGCTCTCAGTTTTATCTTAAACTCGATGATATTTTTTAACATTCTAATTAGTAACTGATTAGTCATTTCGGCCATAACTACTAAGGGTCGGTCTCAATAACATACCGAAATAAACTGTGGATATTCCAGAGATTTTTTAAACTTTAGTCTTTCTGCTAACGCCGTTTTAATAACAAAAGTATAGTTACGATAACCTTAGTTAAACACGATTATTTCACGATTTGAAATTGAATTGAGTGGCCCTCATATAGCTAAATTTTCTAGTATTAGTTCCAATTTTTTGTCATTCAAAGTATCAAACACGCAGAAAAATTAAATAAATAACACCAAAACATGAAGCTTATGGCCTCAATACCTGAAGCTTATGACCACGTGAACGACGTTAATCAGAAATCCAGTTGGGCATCATTTAAAATATCAATATTTCGTAAAAATGATAATTACTAATAAACTTTTTTGAAATTTTATTTATCACAGAATTTAATGTTATTGGACTGTAATTGATAACGTCATCTTGTTTCCCTTTTTTATAAACCGATCTAACATAGTCGGCCTTCAGGTCGTCCGGGGCGACCCGAAACATGGGCAACCATATCTCCGTTTCAAAGCTTGTATTAAAAAATGTAGCAAGAAGTCTGCTTAATTCGTTCTGCTATGTCCTTAATTTCATATCCCCTAATATTATCACTACCGGATGCTTTGTTATCTTTTAAATTAATAATTAACTTTATCATGTCATTTTCAGTTGCTTTTTGATATATATTGCTTCATAAAGACGTCGATCACGTATTATACTTAGAATTTAATATTTTTTTACAGTTTCGTTTATTTTTTATACTGTACTCAAAAACTCTACAGTTTTCATTGGCAAATTATAAGAATTCCGATTATACTCGATACTCGTCAAATGAGTTACATATTCTGCCACAAATTTCATTTATATTTCTCACTTATAGCATTGCTATAGTTCAAGCTAATTTGGTTTTACATTGCAAGTTTTATAATATTATTTTTTTTTTATAAACTTTATTTCTTGTCGTGTTGTGTTGTAGTTTTACATTTGAAGTTACGTCTCCATTTGTTAAATTGTCGATCTTATTTATTAGACAAATAATAAATATTTTTATGGATTCAGGGAGCTGTTCGAGATTTATTTTTTTGCTTCAAAGTAATTTTTTTAGCGTTTAGATAGTCATTATAAAATATTGGTTATAAATTTCTAAAAGTGTACATAAACTATTAACGCGCTTCCAATCCTTAGTACCTACTACATAATTCCTTTTCAATATAACAGCTTATTATTTTATTTATTCGTTTATTATATAATACTGTACTTGTAATTTAAAAAATATTATTTATCTATTAATAAACAATAAATGTGTGGTGTCCGGCTTCGAATAGCACCACCCCTACTTTTCCCGTGGGTGTCGTAAAAGGCGACTAAGGGAAATTACAGGAAACGGGCAGCAGCGTTTCCTTGTGTATTTCATTAACATCACTGCGCTCGCCAACCCGCCTGCCAAGCGTGGCGAGTAAGGCAAACCCCCCCAATGACATACAACCTAATGACCAGGTCCCCAGTCCCCGGCAGCTCCGCTAGTCCTGGCTACGGTAGCGGTCAGGTAAACGGCGGAGCAGGGGGTGCTAAGAATCTCCGGCAGACACCGGGCTACCACTATCAACGACGACTGGCCCTGGTAACACACAACGTGCGTACTTTGAGGACCGACGAGAAGATGGTCGAGCTGGAAGAGGAAATAGACAAGTTACATTGGGATATTTTAGGGTTATCAGAAGTCCAAAGAGAGGGGGAGGACACGATAACCCTCAAATCCGGTAACTTGTTCTATTACCGGGAGGGCGATCAACAGTCCCAAGGTGGTGTTGGGTTTATCGTTCGCAAGTCCCTCGTTAACAACGTGATTGCAATCGATAGTGTGTCGAGTAGGGTAGCTAACTTCATACTCAAAATATCTAAAAGATATTCGCTGAAGGTCATCCAGGTATATGCGCCGACCTCGGCACACCCTCATGACGAAGTAGAGGCCATGTATGAGGACATTAGCAAAGCCATACATGACTAAAACGCAGTTCAATGTTGTGATGGGGGACTTTAACGCAAAACTGGGCAAAAGAGACGATGATGAGCTGAGAGTGGGGCAATTTGGATTTGGGCAGCGGAACCCAAGGGGACAAAGGCTGGCTGATTTTCTGGAGAGAGAGGAGCTCTACATGATGAACTCTTTCTTTCAGAAACCGCCTTACAGGAAGTGGACTTGGATGAGTCCCGATGGTTCCATTAAAAATGAGATCGACTTCATCATGACCACGAAGCGACACATATTCAATGATGTCTCTGTGATCCACAGGGTTAAGATCGGAAGCGATCACCGGATGGTAAGAGGCATCTTGAAGATCAATATCAAGCTCGAAAGGTCGCGTATGGTGAGGTCTACGCTCCGACCTGCAAATGCACACATCCAAACCCCGAGAGCTTTCAAATGGCTAGTCGGCGCTCTATGAAACTGCAATCTTCCAGTGATGCTGAGTCATATATACAGCTCAACAGACAAACACTCAAATCCTTGCGGCACGACATTCGCTTCTTTAATACAAAATGTATTAAAGAGACGATCGAACGGAACAAAGGTTCCAAAGTGTTCGCAAGAGAGACGTCTATTGGGCAAAGTCAGTTGACAAAGCTGAAAACGGGACTGAAAACTGACGACGCTATACTCCCGTATAGCGTCGTCAAAATCAGAGGTATTGAGGGAGCTTGAAAGGTTCTACGGACAGTTATACTGCTCAGTCGCTAGCCCTATCGCAAGCTCGGCCAAAGACCCAAGAGCCAAGCTAACCCGACACTATACCGAAGATTTTCCGGACATCAGCCTGTGCGAGATTAGGATGGCCCTCAAACAACTTAAAAACAACAAGGCACCAGGTAAAGACGGAATCACATCAGAGCTACTGAAAGGGGGTGGAACACCGATACTTAAAGTCCTTCAGAGGCTCTTTAATTCCGTCATACACGAAGGCAAAACGTCAGAAACATGGAACAGGAGCGTGGTGGTCTTGTTCTTCAAAAAGTCTAATGAAGAACTACCGACCCATCTCGCTGCTGAGCCATGTTTACAAGTTGTTTTCGAGAGTCATCACGAATCGTCTCGAAAATAGGTTTGATGACTTCCAGCCTCCCGAACAAGCCGGTTTCCGAAAAGGCTTTAGTACCATAGACCACATCCACACGCTGCGGCAGATTGTACAGAAGACCGAAGAGTATAATCTGCCATTATGCTTAGCGTTTGTGGACTATGAAAAAGCCTTTGATTCGATCGAGACTTGGGCGGTGCTTCAATCTCTGCAACGATGCCATATTAATTATCGGTATATCGAGGTTCTGAAGTGTTTGTACAAGAACGCCACTATGTCGGTTCGAGTACAGGAGCAATGTACCAAAGCGATTCCATTGCAACGAGGGGTGAGACAGATTACTAAAGATCCCTCAATTACTTGGACCTCCACCGAAGACCTTATATAAACGATGTTTGTCATGAATACAACTAATGTGTCATTGGATAAATTACCTTTTATTTTATAATTTTATTCTATTCTCTATTTACCTGGGATCAATGTGTGTCAGGATAGATAAAACGAACCCTATACAATTTTCAAAACTTATGGGCCAAGATAACAAAACACTATACAGTTAACTCTCTATTAAATTAGACTTAAGAACTTAAATTTAAATTAAACAAACGCTTTAAAATGCACTAATAGTTATTTAAGTGATTAATTGTTAATAAGTGATTTAATCAACGAAAAATGCTAATCGCATTGTTGATGTTTAGTAAACCTAGTTTTACTAACTACTATCTCTTATCTATCTCGTATCTTTTTATCTTTACTAAATAGCATATTTCACAATAAAAGGTATATTAAATATAATATTAAATATAATAGTTAAAGTAATATTAGTAATTAAAGTAGTAGAGACAGATTAAGAAGATGAAGAAGTTTGGATAGAAGATAGTGGTATAGCGGCTAATGGAGAAATAACTTCAGCAGCTGAAGAAAGAGCAGAAGATAAAAGAGAAGAAATAGTGGACTCTGTTCTATTAGATGTATATACGAGGACCACATAATCTTGTGTTTTCTCTTCCCAATCATTGTAATTGTAATCGCTTCTTCTATTGTATTGCTTGTTATTCTTTCCTTGATATCTGAAGTTGTGTGGATCTGTAATAAAAGTACACATCTTTTAATGTTTTTAGGGTCCCATATCTTGCGTCGTTGTGAGAAAATACTCTGTTATGAAATTTCTGTCTGCTGGAGAGATTTCTTAGAGTACGACTTTGGTAACCTTGTGTTAGGACACTCCATTCCCTGCATTTCGCTCAATTCTCGTGTCATTTATAGTTAAGTGTAATTCTAGTCTAATTCTTCAATCAAACCCAGACACTCTTACATTTACTGTCAGCTGTCAGATCGGTCCTCAAGCCAGTTAAATACTTATTATTTGCAATATAGAAGAAATACTTTTTATTAATTTCATAGATTTACCCTCCACTAAAAGTATTATAGATAGCAAAAATAATATTTCTAATAGGAATTTTTGAATTTAATTTTATTAGGAAAATAATAACATTTCTATACTTTGTGTAATAAAACTGAATATCGATCGATAAGAATCTGCCTTTCTTTTGGTTGGTATACACAAATCAGAAGAAAAACATACTCAGATAGTTTAGGCTGAGAGAATGAGTGATGAAAGAATCATAATCAAAGTAGAAGGAGAGGTCAGTGAGTAAGAGAGGTAGTTACAACGGTATACATGCAGGAGTACCTCTAGGATCTGTTTTAAGCCCCGTGTTATATACAAGTTTTACATTCGAGTTACCGAAAATTTCTGGTGTTACTTTGGCAACATTTAATCGCTAACTCTATATGACATAAATTGTAGAACAACAATAATAATAGATAATAATAATAATAAAATAATATAACCCCACCCAGGGAACGAACCTTGCCGCGGTGGGGGGCTTAAGGAAAGCAGGCCCAAAAACAAGATCCTAACACCTAGATCAAATACACGGGGTATTATACATGGGAGAAACTCTACACTCACTAACACCTGAGTTATTCTTTCCGAACCAATCGTTCCCACCCTTTTTACCCTCGTGGAGCAAAGTAATAATAATAGATATAATCTTCAGTCGCTGCTCGGGGCTCGCCGAGGCGCACATGGAGCCGGTGCTGGGTGCTACAGTTCGCGGGACACCGGTGGCGAGGCGCTGAGCAGGCGGGCGCCCGCCACGCAATATGTTACAGCCGGACGTCGGGGGTTGAACAAGCGGGCTCACAACGAAGATGCTACAGCTGAATCATCGGGCGACGACACCAGATCACTTTTCTCATCCATCCCATCAACTCGCCCATCTTATATGACAAGGAGAACATCCACCTTGTCTTCTGCTACCACGGTCGACGGTGTTGTGCGAGATGTCAACTTAGACTCTGAGCTCGCACCCACCTCAGCTGATACTCGTACGCGCAGGCGATGGACACCTGAAATGAATATGTTCATTCTGCGCACTTACCTTCAACTTACAGCACTCGAAACTGATACAAAAAATTATCTCGAGCCCTTACATCTGAAATTTATAGAAAAGTACCCGGACATGCAAATAAGCCGCCAAAGAGTCGGAGACCAGCGCAGAGCTATAGTTCGCAATAAACTTTTACCACAAAATATAATAGACCGCATCCACGATGAAGTTAAAGAAGATTTAAACCACTTACAGACTCCGACTAATCCACCAGTTAGCTTAACACAAGAAACACATAATTTACAAACACGCATGAGACAGACCAATGAACAAAATGAAGGCTTAATAAGGTCTTACTACAGAATTACTCACTTGGAGACAAATAGGACTAATTATCGACAGCAACTACATGAAAATTTCATTGGCACATTTCCTTCGCTATAACACTTGAGTGAGCAAAGAATAGCCGACCAGAGGCGAGCAATCATCGTTAACAAATACATATGTGACAATAGACTTAATGAAATAAAGCAACAAATAGCTGCAGACCTCTCAATTGACACAGAAGATAATAACACAAGCACGTATGACCAAAGAACAGAACAAATTACCTACAATACACAGAACACAAACTTTGATAGTAGTGATTTAAGCTTCTTGAACAACATAGAGCGTCATTTTAGTGAAGATTTTGTACCCGACCGACATCAACTTGACAGAGACTAGTGAGACTTAATTAGTGAATTGACGAAAATAAACACGAAATAAACAAGATAGTCCATTACCTTAACGAAATAGTCCTTCCAGAACAGGTTAATGTAGATACAAACTGTAATTTACTGTGGAGCGTGGACCGCTGTAAAAGTAAAGGTGCGAAGATCTCTCTTGAACCGTACCAAAAATCTCGTTCAGTACAAAATGATCACAGACCCCACTGGCAACGACGATTAGAGCGTAGACTGGAAAATTTACGAACTGAAATAGCTAGAATAACACACTTCATAAACGGAAATAGGAACAGATATCTTGAGAGGCAGGTAAAAAACATAGTATAACAGTATAAAATTCATTCTGTACATGAAGAACCCAACACTCAACTCACACAAACACTCGACACCCTCAAACAAAAGCTTGCAGTAATGGCAGGGCGCCTACGTAGGTATAAAAATTGTTCACTCAGGAAACAACAAAATAGTCGTATCGTTATTAAAAAATATAATATGTTTAATAACGAAAAACAATTCTACAGAAACTTAAAACAAGCAACCACAAACATCGCAATCCGCAAGATTTGCATAAATTCTGGGCAGAAATTTGGGAACAACCTGTCATAATCATGAAGATGACTGGATAGAATCTGAAATCAGAAAAAACAACGCTGCGACATCAGATATGGTCTTTGAACATATTCCAATCGAGACTTTTTTTGTAAGTTTTACAAAAACTACACAATTGCAAGGCGCCAGGCTTCGATTTCATTCACAGTTACTGGTACAAGAAATTCACGAACATCCATGGGCACCTACAAATCCACCTAAATAAATTTATTGAAGACCCCAGTACTTACATTACACTAGGCACCACTTACATGATACCCAAAGACAGGAATAACCTCTCTTATCCCGCAAAATACAGACCCATAACATGTTTACAAACGCTATACAAAATTCTCACATCTTGCTTATCGGTACTTATATACAAACACATTCATGAAAATAATATTCTAGCTGAGCAACAGAAGGGATGCCGAAAGTATAGTCAAGGATGCAAGGAACAATTTATAATAGATTCTGTAACACGAGTCCAAAAAAGTAAATCTGATCTGTTCACCATGTACATTGATTATAAAAAATTATAAAAAAACAATTTCGGGAAATATACAAAATACACCCCAAAATAATAAATATTTTAAAATCATCGATGACTCACTGGGCAACCCGGCTCAAAGTAACCACTGTTACCATCACCATAGATGCGTTAAGCCCTTTATGGTTTTGCCTTGCCCTGAATCCTCTATCCAACACACTCAATCAAATCGCAATAGGATATAACTTGACTTATACAGAAGATACTAACGGACGGACTGACAGTACTGAAAATATAAACCATCTGTTATACATGGATGATATAAAACTGTACGCTAGTGAGTATCGCTTTAAAATTAATTGAATTAGCTAATATTATATATATATATATATATATATATATATATATATATATATATATATATATATATATATATATATATATATATATATATATATATATATATATATATATATATATATATATATATATATATATATATATATATATATTATATATATATATATATATATATATATATATATATATATATATATATATATATATATATATATATATATATATATATATATATATATATATATATATATATATATATATATATATATATATATATATATATATATATATATATATATATATATATATATTATATATAGTATATATATATATATATATATATTATATATTATATATATAGATATATATATATATATATATATATATATATATATATTATATATATATATATATATATATATATATATATATAGATATATATAATATATATATATATATATATATATATATATATATATATATATATATATTATGTATATGTATATGTATATGTATATGTATATATATATATATATATATATATATATATATGTATTAGATATATCTATATATATATTATATATATATATATATATATATATGATGAGATCTTTTGTGCTTATCCGGTATCTATGAGAATCGGCCAACATCTATTTTTCACCCCCTAAATGTTAGGGGTACTACAACCCTAAATCGAACCCAGTACCCGTCGCGTTACAGGCAGACGTTGCGCCTCTGCGCCAAGATGGTCCTCTTAATTTTAAATTAATGAAATTATTTAATGATGAAAAATGTTAAAACTATAATTAGGGCCAGAATTTTTGCCGCAGTTTTGAAATGATTAGTTTTAATTTATGAAATTGTAATAAAGTAAAATATAAGCTTTATTGAAACAATTTTCAAACAAAAGTAAAAAATTAAAATCATACAACCAATATTTTTTCCATTGACATTTCAAAATAAAGATTCATAATGATTGATTTATTGGAAACTATGAAAATCTTAAATGTTCAATTACAATTTTTTTTAATAAAATTAAATTAAAATTACATTTTTATAAGATCTACAACATTTTCGATATGAATAAAAAAAGTATACTTACAACACAAAATCCGTTGTTAATGGAAGCTCGTGTTACGTGTTGAGTACTTTTGTGATTATAAAATCACTTGATTAACTAATCGTGCAAAATACATTCAAAGTTGATAATTTAAATATTATTGATAAAATAGGAATGATTAAAAGTTAATGAATTGGTATGGTGGTATAATTCCGTACCACTTACTTATTTAGAAACTATGTCCAAATAGTTAAATTAAATTCAGTAGCTGCGATGATAATAATGAAGGCTGAGCGAAAGTAAACTTAATTTATTGAGTATAACGTTCAAGCTTATATAACGAAATGCATAAGGAATGAGTTTACGACACAGTATTTATACACAAAAATAATAAATAATAATTAAGTAAAACTATGTTGATACACCATGCATAAACAAAAGACCATGTCCGTGGGCGTGGACTAATGCGTCCTGTCTGTGTGTACAAAGGAGTGGCGCGCTTCTTATCTCTCGATGACGTAGAAGGTGGCGTGATCCTAGAGGAGCGTTTAAACTTGTTTGCGTACTTGCTCCTTAGGATGCTACTTGCTTAATTGCTACAGTTAATATGAGAGTTACACTGAGATAGCAAAATAATAATTTTGACAATTATAACGTTGACGTTAATACTATACTTGATGTGTAAACAATAATGATGGCCGACAACTGTGTAGGGAGTTTGAAAGAAAGGAGAGCGGCTTTGTTCTCATCCCTACTCCATGCTGTTTACTGGGTTAGAAGTGACACCTGTAGACATCTGGCGGAGATAACTAATTAAATGACGATTAATTGACAGTTTTCGACCGGAGAGGAAAAATGATTAAATTACTAAAATGGCTATTAAAAAATAAGGGTTGATCGTAGAAGGGTGAAAATTGAGGATTGTTTTTTTGTACGTTGTAATATATATATATATATATATATATATATATATATAATATATATATATATATATATATATATATATATATATATATATATATATATATATATATATATATATATATATATATATATATATATATATATATATATATATATATATATATATATTATACGCGCATTACTTTTGTGTATAAATACTGTGTCGTAAACTCATTCCTTATGCATTTCGTTATATAAGCTTGAACGTTATACTCAATAAATTAAGTTTACTTTCGCTCAGCCTTCATTATTATCATCGCAGCTACTGAATTTAATTTAACTATTTGGACATAGTTTCTAAATAAGTAAGTGGTACGGAATTATACCACCATACCAATTCATTAACTTTTAAACTTTCCTATTTTATCAATAATATTTAAATTATCAACTTTGAATGTATTTTGCACGATTAGTTAATCAAGTGATTTTATAATCACAAAAGTACTCAACACGTAACACGAGCTTCCAATAACAACGGATTTTGTGTTGTAAGTATACTTTTTTTATTCATATCGAAAATGTTGTAGATCTTATAAATTTTAATTTAATTTTATTAAAAAAATTGTAATTGAACAATTAAGATTTTCATAGTTTCCAATAAATCAATCATCATGAATCTTTATTTTGAAATGTCAATGGAAAAAAATATTGGTTGTATGATTTTAATTTTTTACTTTTGTTTGAAAATTGTTTCAATAAAGCTTATATTTTACTTTATTATAATTTCATAAATTAAAACTCATCATTTCAAAACTGCGGCAAAAATTCTGGCCCTAATTATAGTTTTAACATTTTTCATCATTAAGTAATTTCATTAATTTATAATTAAGAGGACCGTCTTGGCGCAGAGGCGCAACGTCTGCCTGTAACGCGACGGTTACTGGGTTCGATCCCCAGTCGGAGAAGATGGATTTTTCTATTTCCATTTTCTTCGCTCTAGCATCTAAGACATAACGCGGCGTTGAGTTCCGCTACTCAACACGCAATGCCTCGAAAACGGCAGAAAGTGGGGACGGAGTAAGCAGGGACTAAGTAACGGAGTGTCTTAACACTAGGTTCTTATGGTTCCTGCAGTTCCCTCTGCCTACCCTGCCATGTGCGGGATAAAGCGTGAAGCTAAAAAAATAATTAATTATATTTATGTATGTTTTGTACAGTGAGCCATGCCAAAAAAACGCAAAGGGGCTGATTTGAGCCGCAGTACAAGTAAAGTTCGAAACTTGCGAAATAGCAGATCTGAAAGAACAGAAGAACAAATGCAGCAACAAAATACTGATGCACGTGTCAGAATGGCGCAATTGCATCAAGAAGAGCCAGAAGATACACGAGCTGAACGCAATAAAGTCAGAAGATTAGAACAACGACAATCACGCCGTTTCACAGTCAATAGACGAAGAACAAATGACTAACAACGACAGCAGGTACATCGAACATTTATATCTGATTCATTCCTGCGTCTAGCATTCCAGTATGAGCCCGATATTGAATATTATGCTCATTCAAAAGTGGTAATTGGTGTTATGGACAAGGAATGTTGTTGATGATGTTGCTGGAATCATGGTTGGTGATTGTACAGCTGCACGAGAAACTGTGATTCGTAGAAGAAATAATAATCTTCAGTTCATTACTGACATACATCGTTCATATGACGCTCTCCAATATCCGCTAATATTCTGGAAGGGACAAGACGAATATTGCATAAACATAAAACAACAACAATCCCGTATCAGATACTTCATTGATTATTAATTTGATCATTAATCATTTAACAAAACAATTAAATTATTGAACTTAATAAATTTAAATTAATTTTTATGAACAAATATTACAGGAGCTGAAACAAACAAGAACGTTAGCTCAAAGGATTATTATGCGTACCGATTAATGATTAGACGTGGCCTGGACAACGTCATTTTACGATGTCGTGAGCTTTCAACAATTCATGGTCGACATGTACGCGAAAATTGAGAGCGAACGACTACGATACTTAAGATATAATCAACAAAAGCTGCGCGCGGAAAAATACATTCATTTGCGAGACGCTACCAACAACATCGCCGACGTCGCCGAAATTGGTAACCATGTCATTCTACCATCATCGTACGTAGGCAGTCCACGTCATATGCAAGAATATATACAGGATGCTCTGACTTTCGTGCGTGAATATGGACGACCATGTTTATTTATCACGTTCACGTGTAATCCAAAATGGCCAGAGATTACATCTTTGCTACTGCCTGGCCAAAATGCAATACATCGCCATGACATTACAGCACGTGTATTCAGACAAAAGTTGAAGTCTTTAATAAGTTTCCTTATTAAATCACATGTATTCGGTCCCACACGTTGCTGGATATATTCGGTTGAGTGGCAAAAGCGAGGATTACCTCATGCACACATCTTGGTTTGGTTCATCGAGAAAATCCTTCCTGAAGAAATTGATAGTATCATTTCTGCAGAAATTCCAGATCCCTCCACTGACCAACTGCTGTTTGATATTGTTACATCAAACATGATTCATGGTCCATGTGGTACTCTTAACAGTTCATCGCCTTGCATGGCTGATGGAAAATACGGTCACAAATGTCGACAATGGCGGACAATCATTTATTAAAAATATTATGAACACAGACATTGATATTGACAATCGTTGGTTGGTGCCATATTCACCTCTGCTGAGCAAGACATATAATGCTCATATTATTGTTGAGTTCTGCAGTTCTGTGAAGAGCATCAAATATATTTGCAAGTATGTCCATAAAGGCAGTGATATGGCTGTGTTTAGAGTGGAAAATACTAATGTGAATGCTCATCCAGTGAATAAAAACGATGAAATTACGCTCTACCAAATTGGTCGGTACGTCAGCTCCAATGAAGCTGCTTGGCGTATCTTTGGTTTTCAAATTCATGAACGGGATCCAGCAGTTGTTCAGTTAGCCATCCATCTTGAAAATGGTCATCGTGTATTTTTCACGAACGAGAAAGCGATTGATCGTGCAATAAATCCACCTAAAACTACACTCACTGCATTTTTCGAATTGTGTAATCGTGCGGATGATTTTGGTGCCTTTGCTCGAACATTACTCTATTCACAAGTACCACGCTATTTCACATGGACTCAAACAAAAACATGGATGCTCCGTAAGCAAGGCTTACCAGTTGCTGCATGTCTCAATTTATTTAAATCAAACGCCTTGGAGCGATTATTAACAGTCAATCCAAGACACATTGAGTGCTTTTATCTTCGACTGTTGTTGGTTAATGTTACTGGCCCATTATCATTTCAAGATATACGTAAAGTGAATGGGCAACAATATCTAACATATAAAGATGCATGCCTTGCACTCGGCTTGCTGGAAGACGACAACCAGTGGGAATGCATGCTTGCTGAAGCTGCATTGAACTGTACAGCAATACAAATTCGTCGACTATTCGCTATAGTGTTGACTACATGTTTCCCAGCCCGAGCACAGATATTATGGGAAAATCACAAAGATTCAATGACTGATGATATATTGCATCAACATCGTATACGGCGCCACGATCTAACCATAACATTCAACGACTAAATGTACAATGAAGCATTGATTGCTATTGAGGATCTTTGCATTGTCATTGCCAACTTACCACTTAGAAATTTCGGTATGAACTCGCCAAATCAAACTGCATCTGATTTAATGAGTACTGAAATGAATCGTGAACTGCAGTACAGTACTGTAGAAATGGCAGCGATTGTTGCCCGCAATGTCCCACTTATGAATGAGGAACAAAGAACCATTTATGATTGCATTATGCTCGCAGTTTCAGCTGGACAAGGTGAGTTCTTCTTTTTGGATGCACCAGGTGGAACTGGCAAAACATTCGTTATTTCGATAATTCTTGCTGAAATACGATCAAATAATGGTATAGCATTGGCCGTTGCATCATCAGGTATTGCAGCAACTTTATTGGATGAAGGTAGAACAGCTCATTCAGTATTTAAGGTGCCACAACATTAAGAAACAATCGTCCATGACCACTGTGCTGAAACAGTGTAAAATTATTATTTGGGATGAATGTACTATGGCACACAAACATTCACTTGAGGCGTTGAACAGGACTTTGAAAGATATTAAAAATAGTGACAAACTATTTGGCGGTACTCTGTTGGTTTCAGGTGATTTCAGATAAACACTTCCAGTCATTCCACGTTCAACATACGCTGATGAGATCAACGCTTGCTTAAAGTCATCTCCATTGTGGCGTAATGTTGAAAAATTACAGCTAAAAATAAATAGGCGCGTTCAAATGCTTCAAGATCCATCCGCTGAAACATTTTCAAAAAAAACTCTTAGATATCGGTGATGGAAAAGTTGCTATAGATGAAGCTGTATACGTAAAATTACCGACCGATTTCATAATCGCTGATTCGCTAGATACTCTCATTGAACAAATATTTCCCGACGTACACACACAGTACATAAATCATGAGTGGCTTGCAGAAAGAGCGATTTTAGCGGCAAAAAATGTAGATCTGAAGATAAAAATCTTGTTGCCTGGGAACTTGGTATCATATAAATCGATAGATACAGTTTGCGACGACAGCGAAGCAGTAAATTTTCCCACAGAGTTTTTGAACTCACTGGATTTACCAGGCATGCCACCGCATAATTTACAATTAAAGGTTGGATCTCCAATTATCTTGCTTCGTAATTTGAACCCGCCCCGGCTGTGCAACGGTACGCGATTAGTCATTCAAAAATTAATGAACAACGTGATCGAAGCTAGGATTTTAAATGGCAAGTTCAGAGGTGAAAATATACTCATACCACGGACTCCTATTATACCTACAGATGTGCCAATTCAATTCAAACGTATTCAGTTTCCGATTAGATTGGCATTTGCAATGACTATCAACAAATCCCAAGGTTAAACGATGTCTGTTTGTGGATTAGATTTGAGAACACCATGTTTTTCACACGGACAACTATACGTGGCATGCTCTCGAGTGGGTAAGCCATCCAGTTTGTGTTAGCTAAACATGGACTAACAAAAAATATTGTTCACGCTATAGCATTAAGAGATTGATATTGTTTAATAGTGTTACTATCGTAATTGTTTAATTAATGATATATAATTTTAAGGAATAAATTATAATAACTTAAAATAAATGTTTACCTTTTCTTATTTTTATATTCCCTCATCGTTCACAGCGCTCCATGCTTATTTCACGCATATACCTTGTGGTATATGTATCTTACATAAATACTTGTAACATACATACTTACAATAAGTAAGCTTTTTTTTGTCTATACTAGAAATTACTATTTTATATATATATATATATATATATATATATATATATATATATATATATATATATATATATATATATATATATATATATATATATATATATATATATAGATATATATATATATATATATATATATATATATATATATATATATATATATATATATATATATATATATATATATATATATATATATATATATATATATATATATATCTCATAAAATAGAACTATCATTATATATTATTTGTTATAATTATTCTATCTAGATTATAAAATAATATAATTATATATATATCGGATAAATGCTGCAAATAGCTTTTCTTTCATGATTTTCTACTAACGTATAGATCAAACTTAAAGGAAGTCAAGAATTATTCTGCGACGCATTGTGGAAAGACTGCAACATTTGCGGGAGTGCGCTGCAGTGAATTCAAATATTTTGCTGAAACATTGATCAACAAATTGCTTTAATCCTTGCTGTTCAAATATCGTACCCCTTGGGCTTGCGGATGCAATCTTCCTGCTCCATTAGGATATAAATACTACCCAAAATAGAAAAACACGGCAAACTGCGATTCAGATGAATCCAAGTGAAAAATAAACTTACGATATATAGCTCGATCTTGCTGGTTGTGGATCATCAACGAGCATTTCACAAACTGTAGTTTAAAAGTGACATTCCCAAGTATGTGAAATTTCTTGAATCCATAGAGTTGGTAAAGCACGTCAAAGCATTAATCCTCAGAATATCGATTAAATAAGCTTAATAAATTTTCTCTTCTTTGGTACAATTAAGTGACATTACAGCAATACACTTATTCAAATTGCCGAACCACTTAGGTCCGTCGTAGTCAATCAAAAGTGCGAAGAGCTACCTCACTGGCTAACCGCACTGATGACCAGGGACAGACAGATCAAGAGAATAGTCGTATTGCTATGTCAGAATTGCGTTCTTTAGTGAGTGACAATGTAGGAGATAGGCTTAGAATGCAACGAGTTCGTGCATTTTGATGTGCACAACAACAGCAAGCTAGACATAATGAATTGAGCGAATCCGCAGACGCAGTGCTCCTGTGATTCTTGAACGAGCTGCATTCCACATGATCTGACAATTGATTATTGTGCCGACAAATCGGTAACAATTGGGGAAATGAAAACAATTTGTAAATTTTGTAAGGCGTTAAAATACACTGGTGAATCTACTGGATTATATTGTGCTGAAGGCAAAGAAAAATTTGCCACAATTGGTCCCACCACCAGATCCTTTACGCTCTTTAGTTTCTGGGATTGGAAATGATTCTAAACACTTCTTGACCAACATTCAGAAATATAACAACTGTTTCCAGATGACATCATTTGGTGCTACACATATTATACAAGACAATTTTATGCCCACTTTCAAGGTATTATATAAGAATATTTTTTTATATTATTCAAGTTTGTACTAAAATATATATATCGAAAATAATTAATGGACACATTTTTAAAAATTACAGATACAAGGACAAATTTATCATTTACTGGGAACTCTGTTACCACTACCTGATGCAGATCATCAATTTTTACAAGTTTATTTTATGGGCAATTCAGATGCGGAAATTAATAATCGTTGTGATCACAATCCCACAGTGAAGAGAACCATTGTCCAACAATTACAAATGTTTCTTCATCAGAATAACAATTTAGTAAACATGTTCAAAATAGCATTGGATCGGATGCCATCTGATAGCCATAATATTATTATTCGAGCTGACAAAACACCTGCACCAAGCCTGCACACCAAAACACACAAGGAGGTTCAATTCACCTACCATTTATGAAGTGGCTGTTGTCATTGTGGGAGAAAATTTACAATCTAGAGATATTGTGCTTCATCGTCGGAATAGTGATTTAAAACGTGTATCTGAAACACACAGGAGTTATGATGCACTACAATATCCTTTGATCTTCTGGCAGGGGGAAGATGGATACCATTTTAATATCAAAAAGGTAATCAAGTATATATATATAATATCAAGCGTCTACGTAATTTTCTTCTACTTCAACCAAGATTATGCTAGCGAATACTCTCCTTCTACCGATTCTTGACTATGCTGATACATGCTATCTTGACTTAAGAGAGGAGCATTTAAATAAACTTGAGCGTCTCCAAAATGTATGTATTCGATTCATATTTGGTTTACGCAAATTTGATCACATTTCAGACTTTCGTAAAACACTCAAGTGGCTCCCAATCCGTCTTCGCAGGGATTCTCACATACTTCGTCTTCTCCACTGTATTCTGTTTAATCCTAATTCTCCTCCTTACCTCAAAGAGCGTTTTGAGTTTTTGGGCGGGTCACATTCTCGGTCTCTTCACTCTGATAATAATCTCACTTTAAAAATACCTACCCATTCCTCTTACTTTTACAGTAGCTCATTTACAGTAACTGCGTGTCGCCTGTGGAACTCCCTTCCCCATAATATCAAAAATACTAAAAATTTTGTAACCTTTAAGCGTCGCTTAAAGAATCATTTTTTAGCTTTGTAAATTTGCCAATTCACTTTTCTTTCTGCTTTTTCTTTCTATTATTTGTATGCCATTGTTTTTATTTTTTGGTTTTATTTTATGTATATATGTGTTTATATGTGTATGTATGTATGTATGTACATATGTATGTATGTGTGTATGTTTATATGTATGTATATATGTATGATTGTTGATACCTATGTTATTTGAATATATCTATTTACGACTAATTTCTTTCTATTACGATTATTTATGTCTATTTATTATTAATACTTAACTTTTACACCCTAACCCTTTATATTTTTTTTTTTTGAAATTTGCTATTCCTTTGCCCTTAGGTTGCCTGGCAGAGATTGCTACTGAGCAATAAGGCCGCCTTTTGTACATATATATACTTATTTACTTTTTCATTATTGTACTTTTTTTGTATTCTTTGGATGTGCAATAATAATATATATATATATATATATATATATATATATATATATATATATATATATATATATATATATATATATATATATATATATATATATATATATATATATATATATATATATATATATATATATATATATATATATATATATATATAATTATATATATATATATATATATATATATATATATATATATAAGCAGCAATATTAATACATGTAGAATAGTAAGAAAATTTTTACAAATAGATGAAGAAATTAACTAAATAAAATAATCGAACCTCTTTCCATATATTGTATCTACTTGGTTCCGACCCGTAGATATAATGAAACCCAGTTTTTCTACTGACAAAATAGTTTCTTTAAATAATGATAATAGTTTATTTGCTCGAATATGGGTTAAGAAATGTATTTCATAGATTTTCAGTGGTCCAACACACAAACGCGTCGTGAGTGCGATCCTGCCGGCCTTCGAGGCCTGGATGCGAAGGAAGCGACGAGTCACCTTCCGACTTACACAGGTACTGACCGGTCACGGTTGCTTTGGAGAGTACCTGTGTAGGATCGGACGCGAGGCGACGGCGGTTTGCCACCACTGCGGGGCGGACCAAGACACTGCTCAACACACGCTGGAGGCGTGTCCCGCGTGGACCGCGGAGAGGCAAGTCTTGGTCCAGCAAATCAGGCGAAATCTCTCCCTGTGAGCTGTCGTGTCGGCGATGCTACGCAGGGATTCGGCGTGGGAGGCCGTAGTCAACTTCTGTGAGTCCGTCATGGTCCAGAAGGAGACTGAGGAGCGGGCTCGGGAGAGGGCCGATCCCGCCCGACGGAGGCGACCTGCGGGCCGCCTTCATGGCCTCCAAGCCCCAGTGCCCGGGGCGGAATAAATAGGGCACTCCCTCCGGCCGTGGGTGCGTGAGATGGGGGTCTCACGCATCCGTTTTCATACGGCCGAGAGGAAGACCGCAGTCTGGTATGGCCCCGGACTGCCGGTGTACGCACCAGCGAGGGGTGCGGGGAGGGCGAGACTACCTTCGCCCTCCTGAGAAGGGCTCCGCAAGCCACGAGCGGA